>JABWIB010000039.1:56555-98145 GCA_016617825.1 Platyplectrum ornatum | reverse complement strand
GGGGGGAGTGGGCTGAGACTAAGTGAGTGGGGTCTGAGTGTTATAGCCTGTAGATGGACATACACCCGCAATAGCCATAGTATAAGGGCACATTAATAGCATGTCGTGTACTCTGCATGCTATGGAGACGATGATTATAATTAGGTATGGGTGTAATTAGTATTATTAGTAGGAAGCATTGTGATTGATCAGCAGCACACAGGGACTGGATGGGAGATAAGACTGTGGAGATGGCAGGGGCTCTGAGGGGCATCAGGTGGGTGCAGGGGTCCAGGCAGGGTGTTACAGCTGGCAGGTTGGCACAGGGTGTTATCAACACCAGGATGAAGCTGGAGGGCTGCCAGGCAGATATAAACTGATACTTGAAATATAATAATGTGATATGTTTTACAGGTTTAGAATGTTTTAACTCATGTTTATGTTGATCATTTATTTTATATTTATTTTTGTTTGTACACAATGTGACAACAATACCCGTGTATCAGTACTTGTTCTGTAGGTATGAGAACCACTTGAACCACCTTAGGCAGTGGTATCCAGACCTGTCCTCATGATCTACCAATGATCCACATTTTCCCGGTCTCATCACAGGTGACATAACTACCAATTGTGGATCAAAATATCAGTTGGTTATGAATACGCCTGTGCTTCAACCCAGAGACCTGACCGGTTTGGCTAGCTCTGCCCTAAGGTCTGCAGGAGATGCTAATTGTCTTGCTGCCATGTTATCTCTTTGGCTTCTGTATCTTCCCACTCAAAGAGTTTGTTTTGAATGGTTGAGTTCATGCACATGAAGGTGCATAGACCCAGGGTTTTTTTTGTTTTTTTTTATATGGGTTCCAAGAAAAAAAAAAAATCTGGGTCAAGGTTTTTTCCCTGGGTTTCCCTTTAAAACATAGGTTGCAATATTTTGTACTCCATTCAGTGGAAATTGCATCAACCTGGGAAAAATCTCGGGTTGACACTTGGTGCCCGGGGGGGGGGGTAATATTTTTTTGACTTGGGTAAATTCCAGGGTAAGAAAAACCCTGGAATTTCCCCAGATTTTTGGCGGAAAAGGGGTATTAAACACATAAAACCTACCTAAACATTATAGTAGACCAAGTACACACCTTCATGATAATAGTGTTACAGCAGGATTTTGAGCGCTGCCAAACTGCAAAATTTGTTCAGGAATTATTCAAGGCGCATGCTTAAAAAAAGCATACTTTGGAATTTACAAGCATAAAGTTAGGAGTGGACAAAACCATGTTGATTTGCAGGTAAAATTTCTATAATTGCAAACAGTATTAGACTTGAGAGATGATTCGGCAACATCCCTACTTTTCAATCTGCTTAGTAAATTTAGGCCCTAGAGTTAATATCATGTGACGTCCAATTGCAACAAAGGGTTCTCTAACCTACATGTCACGGTAGATGGCGTCTTCCTCCAAATATTCAGTTATCATTTAGCTGACACAGACAGGACCTTTCTGGCACCTCCATAGAGTAAGGGAGGGTAAGGTATTGCCCATCTGGGTGAAGATTGCCCATCTTACCTTATTGCTATGGACTTCTTGGATAGTGTCAGCCGCTGGAATATAGTTTATTGTACGTTTGTTCACACATTGTGTTGCCTTATAATTATTTTATCTAACAGAAATTACATTTTTTTATCCACTTAAAAAAAAGTAATTGTACTTTTAGTGGGATACCAGGTTTATGTAGTTTGTCTGTGAAATTGTGAAATAAATCCCCTTTATACACTGTATTCAGCAGGTTGAGGCATATATGCTTAGATGTGCGCCCTCTAAAGTGATACTGTCCCATTGATCCACTAGTGATTGGCATGTAATACTTGTAATTTATATTTTGCATGTACATTTGGGCATATATATGCAAGATATAATTACATGGTTGTTGTATTTGATTTAGTTAAAGTACACTGCTACAGCACTCTATATTAATGTTCCCTTTCCTTTATTTAAACTTGACCATAGCTGGTAATGTGGTTCAGGCACTGTGCAGGTGCTAATTTGCCTGTTCAGAATTACTGGGTTCTTAATATTAAAGTGCTGCTGAGCTCCAGACATTCGTGGCCAGTTAAAAAAAAAAAAAAAAAAAAAAAGCCAGATAAAACCCTGCTTATTTGTACAAAAGTAATTTTCCCAGAAGTAAACTGACTTTTTTTATGTTGATTTGCAAAAGTGGCGTCTTCTGGTTGTTTTTTTCATGTGTCTCATGGTCACTTGGTAAGTCTCAGTTGGTGCGATCAGATTTACCCTAGATATACAAGTTTTCATTTGGCTGCCACATTGTACCATTGTCTCTACGCTTCACTATCCTTCAGATACTTATGTGGGTTTATCCTATGTGAGAATGTTTAGAGAGTAAGCATTTTCTGGGGGGGAGGGGTTTCTGATATGTTTTTTGTTTGTTTTTATTGAAACTCATTCCAAGAGGATTTCAAAATGGTTTCAATGAGCTGTATGGGCATCAGCACATTTTTGTAGATTTAAAATAATTTTAATTGTAGTAAATAGCGAAAAAGGATGCTTCCACATTTAAACATTAAAGTCTAATGAAATGTAAAAAAAAAATAATGTAACTTAGCTACCATTAAGCGCCCCTTTTTTATGAATTTCCTATCATTAGAAATCTATAGTGTTGTATTTATGGTGTTCAGTTCCATAACTGCATCATGAGTTCATATATAGATGCATTTGATATGAATGGACCTTAAATCAGACTGCGAGTGTTACTCCTTTTGAGTCTCTGGGGTTCAGCTTGTCTTTTATTTAGATAATGATGTGTTTACTTTAGCTTTTGTAACCATTTTCCTTTTCTCTGTTGTGAAACAAGGAAATGATGACACACTATGTATAGCACATTCTTGTTCATCATGCTTTGAAAGCCATTGTTTGCTGGAAAGAATTTTCATTTATCCGTTAATGGTTGGCATGCTGATGTATTGCAAGTTTTTGGTTTGTTTGTTCTTTGGGGGTTTTTTGGTGTATGCAATTTATTGTCCAGCAACTCCATGGGCAATAAGAAAAACATACTATGAATTTGATACTTCTATTTGTGACTGCTACCTTTTATTCTGTTAACCTGGGTTTTATTGTAAATTTGTAAGTGGAATGTTATATAATGTAAAATAATGCCTGTTTAAACTTCACTTCTCGCCCTCAAGATATACTTGCTGATGCTGCTTGTCTTCTGATAACTGGGTACTACTTTAAAAACTCTTCTAACTAGTATATTTTTCTTTCAGATTTGGCCTTAGCAACAAATTTGAAGCAGAGTTCCCATCATCTTTAACTGGCAAAGTATGTATGAAGTTACTCACATGCCATGCATGAGTAGAGCCATCCGTATAAATCTGTATTATAATTTGTTTTTATTCTCTTCATCTTCTTAGGTAGCACCAGAGGAATTTAAATCCAGCATTAACCGAGTCAATAGTTGTCTTAAGAAGAACCTTCCCATTAATGTCCGCTGGCTGCTATGTGGGTGTCTTTGTTGCTGCTGTACACTGGGATGTAGCATGTGGCCGGTTGTATGTCTCAGTAAGAGAGTAAGTACTTGATCATCTGTTTATTTACCTACTATGTACGTGTT
This sequence comes from Platyplectrum ornatum, assembly GCA_016617825.1. Lineage (NCBI taxonomy): Eukaryota > Metazoa > Chordata > Amphibia > Anura > Limnodynastidae > Platyplectrum > Platyplectrum ornatum. Next base: position 94,545 of record JABWIB010000039.1, on the reverse strand, counting down.
TTGTGAATATTTGATTTTGTTGTTTGTTCTGCCATGTTTGTAGTTGGATATTGGCATGACTGAAAATGTTTTAGTTGTTTAGACCAAATTGGGTTACTATAGTTAAATACAATTACTGATAGCTTTCCTTCTTTGCTTAAATCTTTTTCTGGTAGCTTGTATAGTTTCATCTCTCCAAACATCACCTTGTAATGTGGTAATAATAATCAGAGAAACAAAAGGGGGAAAGCCTTCTTATTACCGTATCTGTGCACTGTGTCTGTCAATCAATATATGTATATAATAATAATTTTTCACCCAAATTTGTTGGATATTTGATTTTGGTGTTCTCAATATATTTGTATTTGCATGTATTTAAAGCGAGGTCAGCATATGCTCATGAATTCAGCTAAGTGTGCTAAATTACGCTGCGTTTCGGAATAACACTGCCTGTAATCAAATAGATGTTCTCTGATAAATCATTCATGGCTTCTGGCTTTTATCATTCCCTTACAAGGACAATCTTTCAAAGTAATAAATTGTTTATTTTCTTAACAATTATTTCTTTTATATAGTGCCATCTTACTTCTTGAGCTTTCTTGAACTATTAAACAATTATTATAAAGCAAAACCAAGTAGTGACACGCTGGGTAGGTAAGAGGGTCTGCTGAAGGGCATTGGGGTTTGATGCATAATGGGAGATGCTATATCTTGCGCATTGGACCAGCCAGGTTGTACGGTAAAAGTGCTCAGTGCTCTATATAATTCAGTCACGCAGCAGTGTTTGTAGAAGAACTGAGGGGAATTTTAGTATGGAAGGAAAAGTAAGAGCTTGTGTTAATCACAAAGAAAGAGAAATTTTAAAGTGGGTTTTGATAGGGGTAGAGATGTCAAGAAATAGGTGGAGGAATTTGGAAAACTTATGTGAAGGGTTTATTTTTATTCATTAAATTACAGACAACCAATGTGGAGACTGAGTGGACCAGCAATAGGAGTGTGTTTAGTAAAAGCCATCTATTGCATGCAAATACAACTATTTATTTGTTTCGATTTGCGTTATTTAGATACATGGATATATGTCCTTTCATTGCACTGATGTGTTTTGAGGGGGTGGGGGCCTGTTACATTTGTTTGCTATGTTATACTATTCTCTTGATTTTATATTATTTGGATCCTGATTCTTTTCCACTCATCTCTTCAGGCTTACCATGTCAGGGCAACATTGTATAGTATGTTTATTTTTTTCCATTTTAAGTGTATTTTATTAATGTGTGTTTTGTTGGTCATGCTGTTTCATTTTTATGCTGCAAACAAGTTTCTCAAGCTAGCATTGCTGTTATGTGGGGACAGCAAGTTTAGCCATTGTCCATGTGACTATTAATGTGCCATTGTTGTGAATGAAAAATATTACTCTCCAATCAAGTGTCCTATTCTGGTTTTGTGTGCTGTCACCTGCCTTTCGATGGGAACCAGTAGCGTGTCAAGTGCAGAGATTAATTGGCCTGCACGTGCAGAAGCCTTTTACTTTCACCTGTCACAGCTGAGAAAAATGAAACGCGTAATGATGTGCCTTCAGTCTGCTCTCTAGGTCTCGTCTAGAATTATGATCATTCAATGTATTGAGAGAAAAAAGTTATCTCAGCCCACTTGTATACTGAGGTTTATGTTTCCATTATTGTAATAGATTGTGTAGTAGTCATTCTAATATACCTCTTGTATTTGTGAGGCTGGTTGTATAGTATTAACTATAAACATTAATCTTAATCCCCGTAATATACTGACCTAACTAAGATTTTGACATTGATCGCCGGCAATTATATTGCTACCAATTAGATCCCCATTGTAATTCATCAAACGTAAGAGAAGTGAGTGTTTAAGTGTTTCTTTGTAGTCACGTGAAATCATTAAATGCTTTGTGAAAATGTAGGTGGACAATATTAAGGCAAACTGATGTAGCATTGTTATGTGCAGGTAGTGTAAAAGTAGCATTTACAATTACTTTTTTTTTTTATCCCTTGCCATTGATTTAACAGCGGGTGGGCAGGCAGATGCCTGCTAAGCTTAGAACCTTTTGCTGTTTTACACCATTGATAGAGTAGCCTTTCAGAGTCAATGAGCTTCTGTCAATATAAGCTTGTCAATGCTACAACTTCATAGACTTGAGAGGCGGTTTAAAGGGTCAGCCCTTTTCAGGTTTGCTGTGATGCAAATGAACTATAATGCTTAAACAACTATTGGAATTTTTATGTCTGCCCCATGTTCTTTCCATTTCTTTTTTTTCTTCTTCTTCTCTCAGCCCCACCTCCTTTCTTTCTTCGTCCTTCTTCTTTTTCCTTTCCCCCTTAACAAAGTCATTGACGAGACATTCAGTACTCTGTAAATTGGACGTTGCATTGTGCTAAAGACCCAGTGCAGATTTACGGAGGACTGAAAGCAGTTAGATCATGTTCTTTTCATGGTGCGATTAGAATCAAATCGATTTCCCTACAGCCTTCAGCATTCAGATGGCAATTTGAACAAAGCTTGGGGCTAGACAAGGGACAAAACGACTGAACTGAATGTTAATTACACTCCACAGCCTTATTTTCTTTTGATTTGAAGCTGACTGGCAACTAAATTAACACAAAGTGTGACCATAACTGCAGCTCCATTTTCATTTAAAAGGGGTACAGCCTCTAAAAGACTATCTTTACAAAATAACAAGACGGGTCTACTGATCTTTGTCTTCTTGGGGCACGGCTTCAGTTTACTGCAATGCTTTAATAAGGAGTTACTTTTTAAATTTGTTAAGTCCAAAGTAAACTATTAGGATCCCACTCAAACAAAATATCTCCCATGGCTCCAGTTGGTTGCTGATTTTCAATTGAGATGTAATTGGTGATCATGCTGATTGTTTTTGTTGCATGGTAATTATTTGACAGACTTAATTGCATATAAACGTCTAGAAGCAGAATATGAAAATGATCAACTTGCTTTGGAGTTTTTGGCCTAACATGAGATTTGTTTGTTGCTGGAGCTGTAGTCAGTGTGGTGCAACCCTGGGATGCCTCTCTCACCCCAGACTGCAGCTGCATCTGTTCTTTCAGTATCGGGGCACTGAGCTGACACTTTGCACCTGCAGCCGTCTTCTGCGCTCTCTACACCTGGCATCATGATTTATTCTCCTGCATGTGAGACTCCTGCAATGCAGCCACGCATTAAAGTATCTCGCAGCTGAAAACTGCCCTTACTGAACTCATTTTACATGGTAAACTTTTAACTGGTCTAGGTTAAGGTTGCTCCTCATTGGAAAACATATTTTAAGGCTATTGTTGAACTTTCAACCTTAATTAATATGATTATTTATTTCAACTATGCCTTTCTTATTTACTGACTTTCCTATATTCTATCGCAGCCAAAGCTAGGTGGGCATAGCGATTTGAATATTGGTGGGGGTCTGGATGACTGATTAAAGTCACTGGTTTAAGTTCAGACATAGTTTGGAAGAAAATCATGCCACCTGGGTATTACATTTGATAGGTAGCTGTACTGTATTGTGCACGGGATTTGTCATATTTCTATTGCATGATGCCTTAGGATGACCGGGTTTCTGCTATGCAATGGGTGCCAGCCAGAATAATAGTCTTCAGCAAATTAGGTCTGTACCTGTTGATGAATTTATACTTTGATAAGCCATGCACTACAGTGCTTATAGGACACTGACATTTCCGATATTCTAGACTATTTTACCAGTACAGTATCTGTGCCATACAGTATAGGGCCGATTCACAGTTTAATAGTAAGAACAGAATGAATGTAAGTGAAAACAAAAAACGTACTGTGATGGAAGGCAAATTTAAACTGGGGAACAGAGTTCAGAGGTAAAGTTTCCCAGCTCAACTAAATATAAAGCTATGAGGAGACTAATTTTCAGCTTTTATATAATCCAATAAATTTCTTGTGTTACCAACTTTCAAAACAAATTGACAGTATTGAAAGTATTATGATTATATTGTAATCAGTAGTGTTGCCTAGTGTTTATGGTTTGAAGATGGGACTATTGTCAACTCCATTGTGACCAGTGGTCCCATATAATGTTTTTTTTTTGTAATCCTCATATAGTCTGTGTGTGCAAACATACCTATTTTTATATAGGCCACAAATATATTACATATTCACAATACTACATGTGCTACTATATTTCTTTATTGAAACATGTAGCATAATCTTTGCATACCCTCAAACTGGATCTATTTAGCCTGTACAGTACTGACTACAGAGGTCAGAGGTCTGCACTGACTGTAACTGGTATAGCAAGCCCTGTCCCTTCTGTGGGCATGTCCCCAAGTTTACTGCAGGTTTTTAATATTGTGGAGAGGAAGCAGTTAGTCTCCAAGCCGGCAGTGCAGTCAGTAAGAGCTCGTACACTTAAGATACTGACAGACTATTAGTCATTATAGAGCAGTGTTGATTGGGTGGTCCCTGCATACCTATACACATGGGACCACTTTTAAAACCTGTTGAGGCAACCATACAGGTGTTAAAGCAATCACTTTTTGTGAGCACTCATTATTGTATAATTAGTCTGACCTCACAGCAATGTGCATCGCCCCAGGTGTTGTCAAACTACATGTCCCAGCATGCTTTGTCAGGTATCGACCATGTCTATGCAGTTAAAGCATGCCAGGACGTGTAGTTTGACAAAACCTGGAGAGCTGCATTTTGCCTACCCCTGCTCTAGTGTATGGCTAGGTGTAGGCCTGTTCTTTCCCTGTGAGCTTTAGATTGGGAATGGTTTTATCTGCATCTGCTCCTTTGTGTGTGTAATTACTGTTCCCTATTTATTTTTGATTTAATGTTGTTGAATTGACCTTAAATAACTGCATCAAAACATTAGAATGATGCTGTTTAGCAGGAATTATGGAGCCAATTTGTGAACATGCATATTGTCATTTGAAATGACTGTTTATATTAAATACACTGCTGTGCATATCTAGGTACATTAGCTGTCTGATGCAGGAGTTTTCTGGACTTTTGCTCTGCTGTTCATCAAATTTGATGTGTAGTATGTAGTTCCCAGTTTTTATGTCTATATTAATAGTTATTTCCTATGTTCAGTCTAAACAATTGGTTTTACATTTTAGGCTTATTACAGTTAAGTGTTTTCAGTAAATTGTGCATCTTTCCCTGTTTCTTGCATTGATGTTTCAGTTACCATTTAACAATGGCCCTTTGATAACATTAGACCACCCTAGTCTGGGTAGCTGTCCTTTTTAGTCGAAGCTTCTCGTATGAAAAACAGCTGCAAAGATTTTTTTTTTTATTTATTTTTACCCCTTTTCTGAAACAACTGAAGAGTAAAATTCTCCCCCATTTGTCTTGCAGACAAGAAGATCGATTGAGAAGTTATTGGAATGGGAAAACAATAGATTATACCACAAGGTGCGTACCGCGGGGAGCAGCTTCATAGTGTTGAAGTTTGAATTGCACAGTATGGAAACAGATGCTTTTGTTAGGCGAAAAATATGAAAGGTGGATAAATGGCCTAATGTGTGTGCCGCAGTAAAATAGATCTCATTTTTCTCCTTTCACCATCCCTCTCTTCCAGCTGTGCTTGCACTGGCGACTGAGCAAAAGGAAATGTGAAACCAATAACATGATGGAATATGTAAGTTAAAGGGCTGTTTTGTGAGTCTCTCTATTAAATGATCATTTATTTTGCCTCTGATCTTATTCTTTGCCTGATTATTAATCAGTAAAGGTGTCAAGAGCTTAATCACCCGAGCGGAAGGATTTTCTACGGTTCACAGATGCATAGACTCTTGTGTGGAGCTGATTTATAAAGTTATGAAGAGCTTTTAGACAAGTTTTGACTGTGCTGTGAAAAAAAAAATAATAAATTAATTGGCAAAATAAAGTTGCCCAGCCGTGCAGTGATGGGGTGTGAAATTTTTGAATGTGTATGAAAAATAAGCATGCCTCTGAGAGCACAGCACGTTTGAATTTTCATTAGCATTGTCGTAAATAGACATATTCAAGACCATTTTTATTGTCTACTTTATCAACACCTAAACTTTTTTTAATTCATTTAATTTATATTCATTTATTTATATTTTATTTTTAAATTACATGAAATCCAATAATAGCTTCCACCATTTGACTAGTTTTTTTTTTTATATTTAATGTTTGCGTTCATTCATCTAAATAGTCATGTAAAGTATAAACTAAAAAACGTTTATTACTAATTTAAGAAAATACATTTTGAACCTGGGTACTCTGAGCCTCAAGAAATGATGCTTTAAGATTTTGAGTCCTGTGTACCTGTGTATCAATGATTTCTGGGGGGTTTTAGGGTCTTGCTTTTTATTTTTAAAGGTCCTGAAATAAATATTGTGTGAAAACTAAACTACTAAATTAGTATTTCATTTCAAACATTTTGCTCTTCTGCCAAATTAAGACAGTTTTTTTAAAAATGTAACATAGCCCCCATGAATGACCTACCTAACAGTCCCTGATATACATATCTAGTCTTGTTTCTCTAATGGTCCACTCTGCTGGCTCCTCTAAGGCATTGACATGACCTTATTGGAAAGCTGGTGACATACAAAAGCCAACACTGAGGGGCATCGGAGGAATACTATGGACAGCAATGGTAGGTGGTGACTTAAGACGGACCTGTTACCTGGCTCACTGACAAGTGTTATTAGTGGCAGGCTAGGTAGGTAAACGTTTCTATGATCACATTGTGCTTCCTTTGAGACTCAGACCTTTGAATAATTACGTCCCATAATTGCTATAGGAGTATCATAAGTGTTCATTTACATGTAAACTTTTATGTTTTTATTGTATTATAGCTTCATAACCAGGTTTGACTTGTAAAAAACTTATTAGAAGTTAGTTTCGCTCACATTTTCAGCAGTGGGTAAATAATTCCCAATTATATATTATGTTAAAGTTTACACTTTTTTACTTTACATGTTTTAGTTTCTGACTCTTCATAGTGGACGGTCACTGTAGCATTTCATGTTTTGAATTCTTTCCCTGTTGCATGTATTTTCACTCATTCATAAGCTACAATGCACAAAAGCCCCTTGAGACTTGATCATTAATTAGTAGTTCTTAAAAGTCCATGATTAGCAGTAAGACATACTTTCATTGTAAAGGTGCTATCAAAGGAATTGCCTCTTTGTTCCATGATACAAATGTGCTGAAGTATATCACATAGATTGTCAGTTAATAATTAGCTGATGCTTACTTTAACAGATTTAGTGACCTTTCAACCATATGTTTGTCTCCTTCTTTTCATAGCTTGTGGGTGTTGTTGTTTATTGCTCTGAAATACCCACTGTGTAGCATCATCTAATGAACTCCATGCTGAAAAGGGTTTACTTTGTGTGTTTGATTTGACCTTTTTTTGTTGCCTTTCCTTTCTATTTGGTGTGTTCTGTGGCTACTTGAAAGTTTAACTAGGTAATAAATGTCACTTATGTGTAGTGTTTATATGATTGATGGGACAGAAAGTTGACTAATGTTGGTTTTATTTTCTTTTAACAGGTCATCTTGATAGAATTTTTACCAAAGACACCGATTTTCCGACCGGATTAGCAGTCCCTTTTATTTTCCCTCATTGTTTTTTTTTAAAGAGAAAAAATACAAACTTCTTTTTTTTATGTTCTTATGGACTTATTCCAGTACCTTGTATTTACAATGGTGCCTTGCTTGGTGCTTTCCCAATGGTGACATAGCAATGGTTCTACCCAGTTCTGTGGTTTTTTTTTTTTGGTTTGTTTTTCTTTTTTACTTCCAGAAATGCCTCCCCCCTCCTTATATGTATAATTTTTTTTTGTCTCATTGGGAATGGCTTCACATACTGCACATCATTTCACATAGATGCAGTCTTCTCCAATACAGTTTTGTTTAGATATTTAATTCACATTGGTCTGTATTTGACTTGATAAAGCTGTTGACTTGTCACCAGCAAAATAGTGTGTGTTTTTAGAAGGTGTGGGGGATTTATGGGTTATTTTTTTTCCCTTTTATTGTTTACTAGTGTCTCAACTCACCCCCTTGCCCGCTCTTCCCTTTTTTTGTTTTATAGTATGCCCTATTGGGAACCAAGATGTCACTGCACCATTAGCAATTTATGTCTGCCCAACGTGACCATCCTGTCAGCTGGTTCTGAATAGGATGCCCTGAAACTGTTGTAGCTCATATGTTCTTTATGGATATATAAACTACTTTGGAAAATGTGCATGTTGCTTTTGCTGGAGCTCAGGACATAAAGTTGTTTTACCATTACACTCTTGTCCATATTCTGGATTTGGCTAATTTAGCCAGTTACTGTTTTCAATTACCTGCACAAAACATGGATGTTGAATTAGCAAATATTTTTTTTTTCTTTTACAACCTCCCAATATATATTATTAACAAAGACTGAATATTTTATGCTTCACTTTATTTATTGAATTACATTGCTTATCGGTGGACACAATAAGAAAATCCATAGACCTGCTTATTGCTGCACACTGAACTCATTACACAATCTGTCATTTTAATCATTTTGTTTTTTGTAGATGTTGTCCTAACATCACTAGCTGTAAAACCGATATATTGATGTGTAGAATTTTGAATACAGATGCTCAGTTTTAAAATATAAAGAATTAAACAAATGAAATTACTATTATAATTCCTTTTATAATATTCTGAATCAACCATTGAGGTTTTGCAACTGTGGAAGTCATACTGTTTGTCATTCCTCATTTGACAACATTCTTGTAATGGTTATATTTTTGTGGATCACAGAAATAAGGTCATTCATGTTTTCAATAATAACCTTTTCATTTTTATTGGCTGTCCAACCTTTAGACAGGCAATAGTAAGTTCCTATTTCTATCGCATGGTTCTTATGTGAACCAGACGCCTCCCTGCTGGTTAGTAGTAAGGTCCAGATTATGACCCTGCAAAGCTGGCCTTAGGCTGGCTGGTTTAGACCCTGTTTTAAAATGTGCATTGAGCATGAATGGTCAAATCCCCTACACTGATATAGAAACTGTCAGATCTGGATGATCTGTTACCCCATTGTATAACTGTCTTAGCGGACATGCTGGACATAATATACTATACACCCAATAAAATACACAAATATCAAAGACAAAAAAGCTAAATGTTTTGTTTTTATTAAACGAACATGAGAAATAACACTGTTGTCTCTACCTTAACCATATGCATACCTCCCGATATCTTCTTTCTAGAGATCATGACTAATAACCCCTGTGCCCCTTTTGGGCATTGATCTGACAAAATATACTTTTCTTATATAAAAAAAAAAAAAAAAACCCCTCGAAACCATTTATCTGGACAAACTGCATGTGGGTCACCCAGTTGGGAGGTATCCATATGTCTTCATACGATTGGTGTGTGTGTGGTCTAACTAAATGTTATGTTACTGGTAACCTGATACAGTATAAAGGGTGATATGTCTGTTGAAATGCAGGTCTCCTCGGCACGGTAAGGTTAATAATTTGTACTAATATTCATTCTTAAATCATTTCTTAACAGTAACATTGTATCTGGGGGATTAGTTTGAGGTTTTTTTTGGTACATAATTAATGGTGGCAAGGATCGTGCACTGGTGTCCATAATGTTATTGATATAAAATATGTATATATATATTTTTTTATACATATACTTGTCCCAGCAGTGAACGGCACACGCAGACTCCTTAATACATAACTTTTAATCCGAAGGCTTAAATCAATCCATTACCAAGTTCTCATTTGTTTACACAGCTTTCATCAGGACAATCTTTACATGAATCATACATTGAAAATATATATAGATTAACATGAGAGGTGAGTAAAATGCAAAATTATTCTCTGTAGTGATATCTTCATTTTTTTCCCCATCTTTTACTAATACTGAACCCTAATTTCACGATAGAACATGTATTTAATAAATGCTTCAATTGTAAACATTTTAAGCACTGCTTTCAGTAATAAACCTCAGCCTGTAAAATGTGGGGAAAAATTCAGTAACAATCATATCCTCTTCATGCACTTCACGCTTGGAGGTAAAAATAAAATGCATAACAGGGGTCTTCACCATGTGCTTGTTCACCAGTGCTGGAATTATTTCTGTAAAAGAAAAAATCCATGTCATGGATGGAGGGGGACGTGTTAATTATATACCATATCCACACTTACAAGCCATCCCCTTTTTAAGTAAAGAAGCGTGGTTTGGAAATATTAATTGTAAGTCTGTATGCAAAGGGAATCGCCTCCCAGTCACACAGAAGTCTGAATGTTGTAAAGTCCATATTAATGAAAATAAATCCTTAAGTATAGCTTTAAACTAAACTGTTGTATTACACTTTAGAACACATTTTATATTTTTATATTTAAAGTAAGATCAGAGATGTTGAATAAGCATATTGGGTTATTTTATGGTCTACCTATTCCCAATTTTCATTTGAAAGCAATCTGCCTGCACTGATGTTGGTACTAATTGACTAAACTGTGTGGTTTCTCTGGCTTTCTCTTGTAATACACCCGAGTACAGGCCAGTATAGTGTGCAGGCTGCTTTGTCATTCCACTAAGCTACATTGTATCACAGCTCTTTACAAAGTCGCACACGAGAGATTTCTTGTAGGCTATTGTTCACGTTTGTGGATAAAAAAGTAACTGTTCATTATGCACCCATTTTACTTATTTTTTTTTTTCACCCTTTAAAATATCTTTTTAACACTGATAAATTCTTCCAGGCAAATGCTTATGCCATGCTGGCTACTGTTCTCCTAAATGCTCTCAGTTCTTCCTTTGCCATCAAGATTATGTTGCTAAGGAGATTTTGCTTTTATTGGTGCCATTGATTTGTGTTAATACGTTTTGAATACCTCTGGGTATTCTTCCACAGACAAGGCCAAAAGAAAAACTTCCCTGAATTTGTGAATTTACATCACAAATAGAGCATTGGTGTAATGAAGCCGATATAAAGTGGGCAGTTGAAAGGAACTAAAGAAGGGCACTGAAGTGAGTAATGAAGACTTGGCTTGTTCAGATCCCCTGGCCTTCTCCTCCCCCCCCCCCCCTCCCCCTCCCATTACTCCTGCAGCAGCTCCAAGTAGCAGGAGAGCGCCCCCCTGAGTAAAGACCACCCATATCACATTCGCCTTTGCTCTTTAAATGATCCATATCCACTTTCTATGTAGTTATGTGACTGAACACAATGGGACTGATTTTAGAAAGTTAGCAAATCTTTACTATATTCATCTGTAATGGGAGGCAGAGTCAATCTGGTGTCATTGTAATGTAAATATAAAGCAAATGTAATGATCAAGCAAGGAATTCATTGACAGCCTTTAAATTCCAATGCAGTTTTGACAGGTTATAAAATTATAATTTTACTCATAATGTGCCTCAACCTTCTATTCCAGTTATTGATGTTTTGCACTATTGGTGGTTTCCTCATTTTAGTTCAGAGTTGCCGGCTTTTGGTTTCTCTCTCCCAAAGGAGCAGCCACTAAAGACTGCACCAGGGGGTGGGGGCAAAGGGTGTGATTTATGCAGATCATGCCAGAAGCCCTGTACCTTGAACAGTATAGCTTTAATTTGTTGTAAAAGGGTGGGGTTTGTCTGTACAAGTCCTTTAACCTTTTATACCAGGAGAAGTGCCCAAAATCTCTGAGATTCCAGGAGACTACAACCCTTTAGTTTACGAAAATGGTTTTATAATTATTATAATTCTATATATTATCTCACAGGATTGCAAGTTGTGTGAGCTATAGATATCTGTCCACTCAGTGCATTCTATTAGACAGCTTACATTAAAACTAATTGGATGTCTTTATCGTGTGGGAGGTGTAAATTAAAAAAACCTCCCACTTGCAACTAGAACCACTCGCCATCATCTTCTTGGATTGCTGGCTCATGTGGATTCTGTTCCAGTAACGGTCCTCAATGTGTATGTATGTATAGAATTGAGCCATGGCTTAGACATAAATCACACTGAATAAATCAAAACATAAGCCTTTGCGAGTCTAAAAATAAATAAACAAATTTCATTTTACCACCTTACAAATTAATTTTAACTCTACCAAAGTCTCTTACTACTAACGTGCTGGATAAATCCCATGCCCTTTGCCTGCATAGACTTGTTATTCCTGATCACTTATTCATACCATAGCATTTCCAATCCATCCTTACTTTAAATGGGTATGATTCCCAGAAAACCAGCCCATCCATGCGTCATAATAGCCTAAGAAAATGAGTAGCAGCAAAGCCTTGCCATAGTCAAACTGGATTAATCTGTGATGTATCATAATCATTTTTATATCTATTGATGGAATGGTGGAATCCATTCATTTGTATGTCCTGATAGGGAGTTGGAGTGATGATGATGCAATCTATTGAGGATTGGATGTTCCCTTTCCGTAAAGATATCTATATCTATTTATGTATATAAGCAGACCAAATCATACCAGCTGTTAGCTTGCCGTCTGAATTGTTTGCAGGCTCTCTACATACAATAAAACAGTTTGCTAAAAGGACTGACATATCTATAATCATATTTCCATATCATTATGCCACAAAGAATTCATGCATTTTACATCTCTCAATCCAAGAAACTAGAAAGGGGCTCTGACCTTGTTGCCTTTAAAGGATTTCAATAACCTATTAGCAAGTGGTTTGGTGCTTCAGGATTGCTTTTTCCACTGTAACACACTAACTTGCAAGTGTATTGTTTTGTGAGTTTGTTTGACTTTTCATGTGTCAAATGTTAGTGCACATAATATTGTGAGCCTAGTGTAGAGGTAAACAACCTTATCCCAAGATGTCCTAATATTTCTGAATGCCCATATAGTGGGGAAGAAGTCAACTGCGGACACTGTAAAAACTAATGCATTTTTTTTTTGTAAATTCTTTTTTATTTTGGTTTAACAAAGAATAATAATAAACCCACACAGATGAAAATACAGAAAGCAATACAGGGTAATAGACAACAGTGACCAGAGATCCATCACTATGACTTGTCTCTGTTTGCATTCTGTTCTGTCAATAGTGGGCGACAGGTGATTTGAGCATGATATCGGCATCCACAGGATTATACCCTTCTAGGAGAGAAAACGGGGACAAGGTCCGCCAGCAAAGATTGGTAATCATTACTGTCCATATATTCCAGCCAGCTGTACCAGGTTGCGGTAAAGGCCTCACAATCATCCTCAGCAGAAGATATAATGTCCTCCATTGTCATGTAGAAGTCAATCCATTTGAACCAATGGAACATTCGGAGGGCAGTGAGATTTCCAAGCAGTCGGAATAACCCTAGCTGAGTTATTCAGTCGTCTGAATAGGGAACTTTTGTATACAGCTTAGGGCTGCGGAGGGTTAGGAAGGAGCCAAAACTCAGGAGAAAGTGGGAGACCTAGTGCCGTTATTTTACTGGCAATATTGTGGACAGAATGTTAAAAGGGCCGCAATTTCGGACAATCCCACCAAATATGAAAAGTGGTGCCTATAGCGTCCAAACTTCACCAGCACTGAGGAGAGGCTAGCAGAAATGTTGTGGAGGCGGTGAGGAATCGTATACCATAGTGAGGTGATTTTGTATTAAGTTTCTGTCGCATTCAAACATGGTGGGTAGCCCAAATTATGCGTTCCCAATACTCCAGGCAAGGGTGTATGCAAGTCTTTAGTCCAGGCAGTAACAAAGGTAGGTAGAGAGGCATCTGCAGCTAAGAGGAGACAGTAAAGGCGGGAGAGGAGGTTGGGAAGGTGCTGTGCACATGGTCTTGAAAGATATTTTGGGGTGACTTTAGAGGATTGGTTCCCCGATCCAAGTGCTAGAGAACTTGTAGCTCCCTAAAGGGGAGTAGAGTCCCCCTTCCCACCAGCTGACCAACTTGTGGCACTCCCACCATACTCCAGGCCTTCATAGTACGGGGAGAAAGTCCCTGAGGAAAGTCTTAGAGATCAGTGGGGTCAGGGAAGAAAAAAAGAGTGGACACATTGCCCAGATGTCTCCAGGCGGAAAGGGTTCGGACAATAGTAAGGTGAAGGGATATAGGCAAACTGGCAAGCCAAGGGAGGATGTGTAAGGGATCAGGAGAGAGTTCTCTAGAGTTATCTAATGTTTCAAAGAGGGTCCAAAAATCCATTCCAAGACCCTACAGAGGTGCATGGCTTGATGATAATTGGGGCAGTTGGCCTTTGGATGATAGAGGTTTTTAAGCGACCCCTCAGCCTCTTACCTTGTCATATAAAGTCTGCATAGTTTTCTAGAAGGCAGTAAAGAGAGAGTGAGGGAGGGAGACAGATAGTTAGCACTTGGCGCAGATACAGGCATTTACATAAAACATTAATTTTTATAATGTTAACCCTCCCAAACCAGAAAACTATTTAGGCCTCCAATTATCCAAGTCTGTTTTTGTGAAGGAAAGGAGAGAGAGAAATTAGAGTAGTAGAGATCCCGGATCTCCATGGTTAGGGGAAAGGAAAGGGGGACTGCAGGCCGAGCAATGTGGATTGGGGAACTCACAGAGGCATAGCCATAGACTTAACATAGTTAATTTTGACGTTAGAGAGGCATCCAAAGGTGTTGAATTCTTTCAGTAGGGTTAGAAGTGATGTGATCAGGTTGGTGCGGAAGGTTAGGATGTCTTCTGCAAATAGGGCCGATTTGTATTCCCTAGGTGACCCTAGAAATGTCATAACACCTATTGGTTATAGCCAGGTCCTCCAAGCAAAGTACAAAAATCAATTGTGAGAGAAAACAGCCCTGACGAGTCCCATTTGCTATGATAAAAGAGCTGGAAAGGCTACCATTAATTTTAACCTGAGCAGATGGGGAGGAGTATAAGGCCTTATGCTGGGTACACATCAGAAAGATCATCTTTCCAATCAACAGATAAATGACCCTCACAGCAGAAATGAGTTCAGTGTGTACTCACAGAACATGCATTTTGTTGAGTACACATGTAACAGATTTCTGCTGTGAGGGTCATTTATCTGTTGATTGGAAAGATGATCTTTCTGATGTGTACCCAGCATTAATCCTGGACAAACAGCAAGGACCCAAGCCTATGTGTTGTAGCAGCTCATCCATGAAGACCCAATCCACTCCGTCCGTGTAGAGCAAAACGGTCAGAATGCCTCGACCGGAGATGTAGTGTATCAAGTTAATGGCTTTTGTAGTGTTAACCCGAGCCTCTCTGTGCACAACAAAGCCAACTAGATCGTCATGAAGAATGTCAGGGTAAAGGGGCTCAAGGCGGTTTGCAATCAATTTTACAAAAAGCTTTAAGTCGGCTCTGAGCAGAGAGATGGGTTTGTAGCTGGAGCATAGGGAAGGGTCCTTACTGTCCTTAGGGGTGACAGAAATGTGGGCCATCAGAGAGAAGGGAGAAAAAGTGGTATGGGTGGAGAGTAAGAGAGGTAGGAGCTTATCAAAGAAAGCTTTATAATAGGACGTGGGAGATCCATCAGGGCCTGGACATTTTCCAGATGGGGTGAATTTGAGGGCAGCCTCCAGTTCTGTTAGGGTGAAGGGGGCTTCCAGGGATCTGCCACTTCTACCGGAAGAACGGGGAAGAGAGAACCTGCGAGATAGGAGCAAATTGCTGTGCGTTGGGCCTCCAACGCACTCTGTGGCAATGGAGGGAATAATCTATATAGAGAAAGGCCATGGTTATGTCTGGAGTCATGTGCAGCGGAGAGCCCTAGCCAGTAGTTTCCCAGTGCGGTTGCCTTGATATAAAAATGGCTCTAACATTTACAAAGGGCCATATATGGATCTCATTGACAAGACGCGTCAGGGCTGGTTGGGCCTCTGAGTTCGCCAAATACCAGCGCTTCGGGAAAGGATTTTTGTTAACTCTCAGATGTATGGATCTTGTTGAGTAAAGTATCCCTCTGGGCTGCTTTCTGATGTTTAAGAAAATATCCTAGCTGGTTGCCATGCCCTCTGAGGACACATTTGTGGGCGTCCCACAGAGTCACCTGTCATTACAGGCTACGTAGTCTGAAAGTGCAAGGGAAAGCTGTGATCGACAGTACGTGTCCTGGAGGAGGAGGCTGAAGGATCGAAACAAGGGAGACCGTTTCTCAGGAGAATCAAGGCCCTTGACATACACAACCTCTTACACAAACTAAATAACTATAAATAAGTCATACAGACATGAAGAGAAATGCCTCATTTGTGTATTTTGGAAATATATGCACCCATACATGCTGTCTGCTTATTCCAGACTCCTGAGCTTTTGGCCAGTGGTGCTCACGTGTAGGGGTGGCTTTAAAATATTACAATTTACATTGGGGTTGGCCAATTAACATTTCTGATATGTTGACATTTTACAGATGCACTGATACAGCAGGGCTCCTATTAGGTTGTAAATATTGAAATGCATTATATACATATATATTTGTCAAACTATTAGTGTGTAAAAAGTGATCTTGCACTATTGCAGGAAAGGAAGATATTTGTTGAGTGCTGGTCAGGTCAGTTAGCAGGTCAGCAGTGTTTCTGGACATCGCTTCTTACACCTTTCATGAACTGTTCATGTGGATATGTGATAATGTGAATGATCTCTCTTTATTTATATAAAAGTTTAGTTTATACAATTATGTTGAAATTATTAGTCATCTTAAAATATAGTAACACAAGGAATCCATTCCTTTTATAACTAAAGAGCATTGTTCACGTTATACAATGAGTATACAGGGTATATAACTGCAGCAACTTCAAATTGTGGAATATACACAATGTATAACTCCATTTTTTTTCTTTCTATGCTCTCTGTGCTAGTATCAGTTGTATTGATGAAACTAAAATGTGATGTGTGGTGTTTTTGGTGATTAGACCAAGGTAATATGTGTATGGGGTTTTTGTTTTTTGTTTTTTTTTTCATTAAAGTAGACCACACACCATTGTATGGGTTTTTATTAGTAATGTGACATTTACCACTAGCACTTTTTTAAATACATTTGGCCTTTATGTAAACCAGATCTGTCTGAAATGAAGATAATTAGGCACATACCTAAATATCCGTAATAAAGTTGATATTATTTTATTAAACTAGGTAACAGTCTATCAGAAAGTGCTAGTGACTTACATTAGGGTGATTTATATAGATTAACTGCATGCTATGAGTTTGTTGCTCAATAGTCTGTGTTAGAGAATGAGGATTACCCGGCTTGAGTACAGACTGATTCTTATAACATTTGTTTTTCAAGAGTACGCTTTCTTTATAGCGATCTAACTGCAGAGGTGGCATTGGTGTTCAGATTGGAGTAAATGTACGCCACCTAGTGGACTGATGCGTTATAGTCTGTTCACTGACAAGCATTTTAGACTGAACTGCAAAAACAATTCTACACAAGGCACTCATCTGAACGGCAGTCTGTCATGTAGGACGCACAGGATTGCATGGCAAATACAATGCTATCACAGTGGCAATGTGGACAGATGTTTTGCACAGACACAAAAATGTACTGCAAAATAATTAGCACAATCCATGTATTGAAACCTATTCCTAAAATGCTGCTAATGTGCCTTTAAATATGATACAGTAAAACAAAGTTCTGAGAGTTGACAACTTCTGCCAAAAAATACAGAGCTGTAGGGAAAACAAAGATTGTTGACTAGTAACTAATCATTTTACACATTCTATTCCTGCAAAGCGTTTGGCTTTAGGAAAGTCTTTGAATAAAATTGAGAACAGAAAATATATATTCTCAACCGCTGTGGAATAGGTTATTCCATCGTGTGCACATGAATATATCAACCAGTCCTCTTTATGGATGTCATTCTCGCAGTCAAAGCTTAGAACCACAGTTTGTTTTTTCTTTATTTTGGACGCCCGTTATACGACAACAGCGGATCACATAACTGAAATGAGCCTGTGTTGTGTTTCACTTAGTTATTGTAGCTTAAGGGTATCATGTAGGCATTAAGCCATTTATTTACCTCAAGGAAAATGCTTCCACATGATAAATACACAAACAACTCACTTACAGTATTAGACTCTTTGATTAGGGATTTAAACCATATTGATCCCTGAAAGTAAAAGCTCATATGGGAAGAGTTGAGGACATGTAAGGATGGAGTTGTGACTTGCCGCTGGAATGCCGCTTAAGTGAATGTGGTAAAGTGGAGCGATTAGAATTTGGACGTTATATTTGTTCATGAAGGTTAAACCCCACTTTTTAGGGATTATTGAGATTTATTTGGTTAAAGTGCTCTTGTCTTCATTAGCATTAGTTTTAATGACCTTTTACTGTAGCCACCAGCCATAAGATCCTAACCTTATTTCATGTAACCACTAAAATGGGAACTTACATCGTCGTTTGGGGATGCCAATACATTACCAAAGAGAGGAACATTGATTTGAAGGCAGGATTCAAATGTCACTCTTCATTTAAATAGCTGAATGCAAAGCTGTACTTTAGATTATAGGGACGGTTGGTAATTGCAATTAATATATTACAGAATGAAGGCAAGTGCTGTTACTTTTAGATCCTCATTGTAAACATGCATTTTCTGTCATTCAATCACAGTGCTAAGCAAAATAATCTGCATATCCTAAACCCACTGTTACCATAACTGTGTGAGGTCCAGACTGCGGTGTTACTCTGCTCACACACCATATGATGTCTGTAACCAGGGCTGGATTAACCACAGGGTGATCAAGGTCTCCACACACAGGGCCCTTTCTAGGGACACTCACATAGAGGGTCAGAAAAGGGCTGAAGTGAGAGGTGGCTACACATAGGCTTGGTTTTCCTTTCTTCCCATATATATCCTACTACAATCAGCACACTGACAGTCAATGTGTTACAACATCATGCTCCTTAATATACACAGTAAGATAATACACTTGACATAGTAATAGTATTGCATTTCAGAGTAAAGTTCTCTACTAAAGTTCAGCAGTTTGACTATAAATACTCAGCAATTGCAAACATCACCGAGTACTGACATTTAAAATTTTAAATTGGTGCTCCATAAATAGATAAGTTTAGTTTACTCTGCTATTCTGAATCTTTTAATGGAGACTGACAGCAGCTGCCTTAACTGGACTACTGTACTAGGAACCTGCATGCACTATGGTTTCTGCACTGGATGTTTCTGGAACATCCTTATTTCAGGTTCTAATACAATAGTCAGAGAGGTCAGAGGGACAACATCATGAGCAGAGGGCTGCCAATTTCGAACTTATAACCTTCACACTGTGAGGCATCAGTGCTACTAACTTAACCACCTATGCTGCCATTCAATTTAACGATGAATGAATTGATACAAAAAGCATTTTAGGCTGAAAACTATTACATTGTAATACCTCCGCTGGAAGATCTATAACTATAACTGAATGTCGTTGGACCTTTTATTCTGCTATTTTCGCATCTGATTATTTTTTGTATTTAGAGGTTTCTTGTTTCCTTTGCAATCTCTCACACCCAGGATTGTATATATAATCTGTTCCCCACTTAAAGTCGTTTGCAAATGTTGATCTCATTTCTGCACCTGCATAAACCAGTGATGTAAGTTCTGCTACAGTAACACTCTCCTTTTTCATTCTTTCACATTTTACATGGAGTTATGAGTGCCAATTCAGATGCATACACTTATGTGTGTTCAGGCTTTTCTGTAGTTTGCACAATACAAATTGGAACCCGGACTATCATTTTATGGATAAAAGCAATGGTAAAAGACTGGAGCCAAGTCGTTTAATAATAATTAATCGTTACAGAACAAGAGTTAATCAATATATTGATGATGATAATGAACCAGATCCAGACTTGACAATCGGAGAGGAAAGTTACATCCGGTAAAACTATGATGAATTGGTAAATGTCATTTAATTCTGCTTCCTCTGAAATTCAGCAGAGTTTTATTCAGGTGTAACTTTCCTCTCTGGATCTGGTCTAATAATGACAAAGTATACTGCAGAATAACTTTCCTGCAATCAATGTGCACAACCTAATTACTTATTCCTCTTATTACAGCTTTATCATTCTGTTCCAGGACATCACCTCTCCCCTCAATTCTGTTTGTACATTTCATTTGAAATTGGACTTCTCCTGCAATTCAACATGGTGTACTCCCAACCCTGGATAGTGCAGACAGAAGGTGTAAAAATAAAAATGTATTTTGTTAAATAAATTGTTGTGAGAGGCTAAACCAGATGTATGTTTGAAGATAACATTACATTAAATGACATCTTGAATTATATTACATAGCTGAGACTTGAGAATTTTCGTTGCACAATACAATGTCGACTACTGCAAGTGCTAAAAGGACTAAATGGCTTAAGCTTAAATGAAAAAAAAAATAATTATTATTATGTTGTCCATAGCAACCTGTAACATGCCAACTAATATCTAACTTATCATTTATAACATATTCTACAAAATAAACTTCAAATCATTTTTGCCTATAGTTTATATTATTTTCTGAAAAGCTTAATTTGTTTCATATGTATGTTTACATATTTCTTCTCCCAGTTAAAATTTCTTCACAATTGCCCCCAGCACCATAAAGTTTGTTAGTACACCTCTAGGTAATATGGTGCATATTCCTAGAGTCCGTAACTAATAAACAAGTATGCAATGTGCAGTATGATATGCAATGATGCTGTTTATTTTACCTACATATAACATAGGACTGGTTCCAGGCCAACAAAGTTTAAGTGATCTATGCAGTTCCAGGGTCATTGCAATGGGGCATCATTAGACGCAACCCAGAGGAGATGGTAAGATGCAATAACGAAAAGAAACAGTGACCGTATTCAAATAACTTTCCCAAACTGTGAAGACGTGTGAGACCTGTAACTATCTATTTTCTGTTCCCTTTGTATCGCACATATCTCACATACAAGATTAAGGGCCTAAATTTACTAAGAAGTGCGATTGAAAAGTGGGGATGTTTCCCATAGCAACCGATCAGATTCCAGCTGATATTTTCCAGGATGTAATATGAAACAGAGATTGAATAAACCAGAATTGTAGAGATATAAAAGCGCTCCCAGCTGCTCAAATAACTGCTGTAGTGTCTGATAAGGACTTTAAACATCACAGTAAAACAAAGAAAGAACTTTATATGGATAATATATGAACATTATCTTTACCAGCGCTTAAGATATAACTGCACTTTATTTTTGTATTAGAGATTGAATCTGGTTGCTATGGGCAACATTCCCACTTTTCAATCTCCCTGCAATCTCCCTGCTTAGTAAATTTAGGCCTAAGTGTTGAATTACGTTGACCCATATACACTACACATTTTGTACGAAAAGGTCCACTTGCGAGCGGATCTACAAACCTTTGCGTGCCGAGAGTTTTAACAGAGGTCTGGATCTAGTCCTATGTGTGTATATACCAGCCTACAGCTTCCCTTTATTATCTAAACTCCAAAATAAAGATTACAATAACTAATGTGAATTTTCCTATAATACTCATACCATAACAAACGTATCTTATATCACGCTGCAAATCTGTCCTGCTAAGATACAAACCACACAGGCTGCTCACTCCGATGGCCAGCTGCCAGAATGAATGGCTGAAGCACCACCATTAAAGCGCACGTCGGGGGGTTGTTTTGTTTTAGGTTTTTTTTTTTCTAAACTAAATCCCATATGTAACATAGAACTTGTAACAAGTAAACAGCCCTGGTTGATATATACAGTGCACATACAAAATCATTGCACTTTTCTTGGAAAAGCAAAACAGACCAGATGGTATATTCTAACTAAAACCAGATTTGTCATATTGGACACATAAAGAAACATGCAATATTTTTTCCAACCCAGTTACTGCTGATTGTAACTTGAGCTTCCTGTTAAGTTGCATAAATCTTTATATATTGTTTATTAAGTATTAGTTGTCATGGTTACATGACATTATACAGAGACTGGCTGTGAGCAGGGCATACATACCTTGTGGCAGTTCGGTAGAATAACTTTATATATAGATGAGGTTGCATACCTGTTAGGATTGTTAACTATTACACCCATTCCACAGGATGGCACTTACCTGTACCTGTCCTGTGATCTTTCACATCCTTTTCTGGACTGGACCAAAGTACAGAGAAGAACATCACCAGGGGCTGAATAGAAGTATCTATCTATGGGCATTTTACAAAGCTTGATCTTCAGATGATTCAAAGAGATCAATCTTCGCTCTTCTCTGCTTGCCCCAATGGTGACAGCAAGGTTTGGGGAATCAGAGCGTCAAAGAAATAAGTGTTTTTACTGGTGCAGTGCCTTCACTAAGGGAGAACATAGTAGATGAACAGCTGTTTTTAGTTCCATTTCTGCTCTCTATCCCATTTCTAAAAATCAAAACCAGATAAACGTCTTTTATGATTTTTACCCAACTTCTCTGGGTTTCAGTTATATTGTGACATGCTAGTGCACATTCTAATCCAACCATACTTTACAGGAATGACTTGTCTATCCAAGGGACTGAATTGAGTTGGTGATTGAGCATTCCCTCATAATGTAACCAGTCTGCTCTTCTTCATCAATTCCCACACAATGGAAGTGGCAGGTCACGCATAGATTTTTGAATATCGCTGCCCAGGGATCCTATTGCATTACAAATATGAGCCAAATCAATGATGATTTGATCATTTGGCTTCCTAAATGCCTCAAAAACCATGAAACTTCTAGCAACATTGGGCAGATTTCTGTACAGTGTGTACAGACTCACAATTTCTTTAGCAGATGGTTAGGAGAGATGATAGATGATAAATTAGTATGGTGTGTGTATTGCCACAGTCATCATTTCATTGCATCTCATGTATAACTGCATAGGTATGTACCCAGCTTTACTTCTGATGTTCTTATTGACATTCTACACATCCAGGAAGCACTACTAATTCTGGTTGTTCCACTTGTATATTATAGCTATGACTTTTGACCTGGGGCCCACTTACTGAGGAATAGCATTGCTTTATTTCCATTTCAAAATTTTTGAGAAGGACCTCACACGCTACACCTTGACCCAAGTCATCCTAGCATGACCCAGGAAATAGCCAGGTTTTTTGGCGCAATGTGAACGGAATAATATTTTACCCACTCCAGACTGTGCTTAGTAGGGTAGCATAGTCTTGGCTCCTAGAACATGGGACAAAAATGTTTGGTTGTTCAGTGGTTCTCTCTGTGTTTGTGTGGGTTTGGTCCATTATATAATGGACATGCTCCTATGTATCTCTCCTATAGGACCAGGTGATATTATTTGAACTTATGAGTGGGCAGAACCATGATGAATTGCAGGGGAGGTAAAATGAATGTCAGTGTGTGCATGCAGGGAGAATACTTTATTGTTGCATGTTGCACACAGATACTGACCAGCGTTACTGTTACACTGTTATCAACTGTTAGTTCTAAAACTGCTTGCAACCAGGGCTGGATTAAAAACAACATGGGCCTGGGGCTGAATATTTTAGAGGGCCTATTGCAGTGGGTATGTGAGGTGGTATGTGGGCCCAATCATTACAATTCATCAAACTTAGTGCATGGCCCTGTTATGCTGCTGGGCAAGAAGGGCTGATATCTCATATTTATCCATTTTAATGTGAGGTCTAAAGATTGGCTGTATGTTTGGGCCTTTTTTCAGATGGAAGCCTGGGGCTATAGTCCCATCCACCCCATTGGCCCTGCTTGCAACTAATGACATTTACCTCCCCTGCAAAGTTTTGCCCACTTATAACTTTATGCTTCTGAGCAGGGCCCTCTTCCCCCTCCCAATTCTGTCTGTTACCTAACTACAATGACAATAGCTAGAAAAGACTGGGTAAATGTTAACCTAAATGTCCTTCATAATATCTTTAAAAATAATATCTTATATTGATCAATACAATCAATTCTTTGTAGGATTGTGAAATCTGTTATCCCTATTTCTTTGCTCTGTCGCTGTATTAGGTCATAGGAAATACCACATTTAATCTTTAATATAAATCTGCATCTTCCCATTAAAGGTTTTCAGATGAGTTCTGTCGTTATCTGCAGAAGCTGAGGTCCTATTAGGAGACCACACATACTGTTTGGATTTATATATTTTGCTTTCTTGCACTTTTGTCTGTTTTTGTCCATGTAAAACTAGAACATGTATTAACAGCTGAGCCATAACATCTGCATAAGTTACCTAGAAGCAACTCTATTCATTTTGTTCTTATTGTGGACAGGAAGTCCATCTAATACAATAGCAATAATGGCTGTTCCGGGGTGCAGTTTGGCACCAATAGGTTTGACAGCAACTTTTATTGGGGGTTAACAATGCTGCTCTGACCTCCAAATGTAGAGGTGCCCATCCATGGGCCGATTTTTAGCCAAAACCTGATGGTCCGGCAGGGAAGCAGCAGAAAAGTAAGTATATTTTTATTTCTATTTTTTACAGGTTCTACCATTTTTTTTTGGCCACCTTGAGAATTATGTAGTTCTCGTGGATGCCACCTTAACACATCTACTGTGGGACGAGGCTTAGACGTAGCCACTGGCTATGTTATACCACTGGCCTTATATAATCCACCAAGCACATATATAGGAACTAAACATTGTGATGGCAGAAATATACCTCAGGTTGGTTAATGTCCTTTTACATTCTGTCAGCAAAACAGAATCCAGAAAAACATTTGACATTTTGAAAGAATTAAGAAAACTGCGTTATCCTACTATACATTTCCATTAGAGATAGAATTAAAGAAGCTCGGTACACTCAGATGTAACTGATGTTTTAGGAGATTCACAAGCCGACATAAAACGTATATTGTATGAATGAGCCTGAAGCGGCTGATTATCAAAGAATATATACATAAAAACCAAATCTTTGAATGCATATGTATAACATTTAGTTATATATTAATTATTTATTGATTATATATTAATTAGTTATTTTTAATTACAAAATCTCAAGTCTCCTATTTAATTTAACATGTGAAATACGTGTTAATTGCATTTACATGGTGTTGTTAGTCTGAGCTCAGTCAGTGTTCTACTGTTTATTGTGACTGGTGATGATAACAGTTATCCCTGTGGATATCTCTAGTAAGGCTCAACAGATAAGAGGCCTGATAGTATTGTGTTTCCTTTTCTCTCCTGCTTTAGTACAGGCTGGATTACTGCTTGTTGTCAAACCCTCTCTGGTATTTACACATGAACAGATGCCTGTGTCTGCCGCTCCACTATATTTTCATTTCATTCTTCCTTTGATTCTAGATTCAATATTTGTCATATATATATTAGGATAAATGTTCTCAAAAATACATCCCAAGATCTGAGTTATTGATGACTAACGTTGGTCACACACTGGAGTTATTACCAATTATCAATAATCCGTTTATCAAGTTTAGGCCAATTATCAGAGGATTTGCCAAATGCCTTACAACCTTACTGTGACCCATCTGTGGCTTGTTTGACACACAGACCATATTTATCAATAATGCCAGTTTTATAAATTCGAAGGGATTATTGGAAGATTTGCAATTTTATTTTAAACCCAAACATTTGGGTATAATAGTTTGAAACTTGTTCAGAAATTCTTGTATCAAAGCTTCTGATTTCACCTCTATCTGGCTCCATTATTACTGGCAAGTGCAGCAGTAGTAGCAAGAGATAGAGTTTCATTACCATACTACAATACTGCTATACTTACTGATGTGTAGGCAGAGTATTCCAGCCAGGAAACACTACTGGACACTTTTAATCAGTCTCCTATCAATCTCAGCAGAACCTCTTCTTCTGCCACAATTATCGCTCCCAGCTGGAGACACGAGTGGCATTTATATGGCCACCCCCTGTTGGTCATGAGAATAGTGTATGGACAGCTAAATATTATTTAATAATATTGTGCAAAGAACTGATAAAAGGGAAATCTGAACCATCAACTGCAGCCATCCAATTCTCTCCAAGACCTTTATGTAACTGTACAAATCCCTCAGACCAATGGGGAAGACGTTGCACGAATTCTAAGACCTCATTATAATTATAATCACCTTACCTCATTTTAATGTTCCACGGCTGCTAACTTCCTGATATAAGAGGTTTATGATATTCCTGTCACCCCTTGCTTGGGAGTCTCTTGGACATTTGGAGAATTGCCATATATTGTGCCATGTATTGTGTACATCATATGACTCTATGCACTTACATCATAGAAACATAGAAAGTGATGGCAGATAAGAGGCACATGGCCCATCCAGTCTGCCCCATTGTGTATATACCAACCCAAATTTAAGAATACCCTTTATCCCAAGCTGCTTACACTGTTCTCTAGTATTAGCCTCCACCACTTCTGATGGGAGGCTATTCCACTTATCCACTACCCTTTCAGTGAAGTAATTCTTTCGCACATTTCCCCTGAACCTAACACCCCCCAGTTTATACGCATGCCCTCGTGTTCTACTACACCTCTTTCTTTGAAAAATGCTTCCTCTCCACTTATTGACATCCCTTGATATATGTGAAAGCTGCTATCATATCACCCCTGTATCTTCTCTGCTCCAAGCTGTACATATTTATTTGCTCTAGTCTTTCTGTATAGTTTTTGTTGGTCATACCATGTACCATTTTGGTGGCTCTTCTTTGCACTTTCTCTAATGTATTNATGTCCTTCTGGAGATATGGCCTCCAGAACTGAACACAGTATTCTAGGTGAGGCCGCACCAGTGCCCTATAGAGAGGCATTACTACTTCCCTCTTTCTGCTACTAATTCCTCTCCCTATGTAACCAAGCATCTGACTTGCCTTTCTCATTGCTTTGTTACATTGCCCAGCTACCTTTAAGTCACATGAAATGGTGACCCCTAAATCCCTTTCCTCTTCAGTGTTTTGTAGTGTAATGCCATTAATGGTGTATTGAGCATTAGGGTTTTTGCATCCTACGTGCATGATTTTGCATTTTTTGGCATTAAACTGTAGTCGCCACGGGTGTGTCTACCCTGTTACATATTTTTGTGTCATATTTTTCCCTGGATACCATGTGTAATATCACCAATAAATATATTGAATAGGTCCAAGCACAGATCCCTGGGGAACTCCACTTGTAACCATACCATACCCTGAATGGATTCCATTGACTACAACTCTTTGTTGCCTATTTCGTAACCAAGATCGTATCCACTCGACTATTGTTGTTTCCAATCCCAGGTTTTCTAGCTTGTTTAACAGTCTGCGATGAGGCATTGTGTCAAAGGCCTTAATAAAATCTAGATAAGCTATGTCCACAGCTCCCCCTTGTCAAAAAATTCTATTAGATTTGTTTGACATGATCTTCCCTCTGCAAAACCATGCTGTTTCAGGTCTTCTAAGTTATTTGATTTTAAATATCCTACAATGTATTTTTTAGCAAGGTTTCCATTAATTTCCCTATTACTGAAATTAGACTTACTGGTCGGTAGTTGCCAGCATCCTCCCTACTTCCACTTTTATGCAGAGGGACTACATTTGCCAACTTCCAGTCTTCTGGAATCTCTGCTGTTGCTAGCGACTGGTTAAATAATTTAATCCATTTTATTCCATGCCATTTGCTGATCTGATATGTCTACCAATACATCAAGACAGCAAAATGTGTTATTTATATGTTAAATATTAAAGTTTCCAATCCAAGCCAGAACACAGGCAGGATGTCAGGACACATGATCTAGATCCCTATTACTAACCATATGCACTATGTGTAATGCTGCGGTCATTGTGGTTAAGATGTTTTAACAGCAATCAAACAGAGAAGCATGCAAATGAGATGGAAGGACAAATATAAACAGGTTTTGTGTAAATACCAGTAAGTGTTGACATAAAGCGGTAATTCAGCCTGTATCAAAGCAGAGGAGCAGAGGAAGCAGAGAGGCTCTCCTATCTAGCTGCCTTTGTAGAACAACTACTTTTAACATTTGCATAGTGTTGTCAGTCGTAATTATCCAAAGAGATAATCTTACCATCATGACTCTAAATAAACCTTGGTTCTCATGTGCAGCTATTATCAGCTAATGGAACAGATATTTCCTTTTATTTCAGGCCCATCCTGATATAACCATTCCAATGTCAAATATTAGTATTTTCATATGATCTGCGTCATCTTCATATACACAACTGTGCATATCATAAGATATATCAGGGAGAAACCAAGAACCAGAAGTGTTGGGGTGGAGCTGAGGGAGTTATTAATGCACCTGAGACCTTACCCCCTTACTGACAGACCCCCATGTATCCATATCTCCCAAGTGTCCCGATTCCAAGTTCCCGATTGGGGAACAAAACAGGGTTTTTTGTTTATTTTTTCATTTGCCTTTTGGGGCTTGTGAGGAGCTTGGGCAAGGTTTGGGTAAAGTACTGCCTCAGTCCTGATTGTTACTATGAATGGGCATAGCTTGCTGATATCACTTATCATTACCTTGTATTTTTCATATGTGCACTTTGAATCATTTAAACATAATATCAACAAACCAAAGGTAAAATAAAGTGTGTATCCCAAATTAGACTGCTAGTAAATTGCAGAGCAGTCTATGCAGCTTATATAAGAGCCCACATGACATTTATGGCTATCAGGGGGATTTCACATGCGCCTGAAAGCACTATTACATAAACAAGCTGGCAGCAGTGACCCCGGTGTGGTGGGGGTAAAGTCATCTTACCAATGGTTCATGTGCTGCCTGTGTATGAACTTAGAAGTTTGTGAGTAGACACATCTGACAAAACCACTTTCCTGTGGCTTTAGTTCAGTATTATATAAACAGTTTTGTGTGTGGGAAAATGGTCCAGATGTATTAGGTGTTCATTATCTCCCAGGATAAATGCACTGCAAATTGTTCAGCTTGTTATTCTATGAATTATATATATAATTTTATTTTTTATTTTTCTTTAATTGAAGCTTCAACAATATTCCATAGGTGGTCAGTGAAGTCTTTTATCTGGAATTCCCCACTTGGTTCAATAAAAATAAAACTCACAGATGTCTGGGGCCATTGCTGAGACTAGATGTGGTGGAAGGAGGAAGGCAGTGCCTAGACGCCTATATCGTATTGTAGATAGAATGCCTCTTGTGCAGGCTCCTTAGGGATTGGACCCACTACTTTGTTGGCGGTAGACCCATGTATATAAGTTCCTATTAGAAATGAAATGATAACGCTGCTCTTATATTTACCCCATACACTGGGATTGTAATGCTTATACTGACGCAAAGCAGTTACACTGAAAATATATATCCTTATCAGACTTAGTTGATGTAGAAATACCAGAGCACTCTCTAGGTTGTTATGAAAGGTGTTAGATGATAGTTAGAGGACAAAACCTAGTAATCCACCATCATATGGATTTAGAGATATTTTGAACCTCATCTGCTGGAGATTTGCATTTTGATTTTGGTTTACGGACATACATGTTTGTTGGCTCTATGGTATGCATAAACACTATTATGATGTTTATTATTATTAACATTTATTTATTATGCACCACATAGTTTCTGCAGCGCCTTACATAGTGAATAGTCCATACAAAGCATGGGGTACAACTTGGTGGCATAGAATAACATACATGCAATACATGCCATAGCATACAGTAACAAACATGGAATACATACATATCGTGAGGGAAATTGGATGGCTGCAGAGACACACGAGAAGGGGCAATAATATGGAGGACATGCAGTGATGAAGGGGCAACACTGTGATAATAAAAGTCATAAAGAACAGCGTGTTGATTTGCGGTCACAGTTTGATGAAGGCGCAGTGTGATGCAGGAAATTACATAATGTGTGATGAACTTTTATTTCCATGAAAGGCCTACAATGCTATTACGATGGCCCTGGCTAGAAAGGAGATATGTAATGGAGAGAGATGCTCCCTGGAACCCTATTTTAGGCGCAATAGCATTCACCTGCTCCAGGCACTATTAATCCTCACTACACCTCTAAATTGAGCCCACGTTATTTTATAATGAACTTCTGGGTTAATAATACAGCATGAGGATAGTGGTCTACTCCACTTTAAACATAATCGTTTAAGTTCTTAAGTAGAGCCTATTATTAATTATAGAATATAACAACACAATGTTCAAAAGCTAAATAACAAGAAAGGAAAAGGAAGATCTGATAACTGGAGAATCATAAAAGCATAAGCAGTGAAAGGACATCATAAAGGATAAATTTAGAGGGAAATGTCAATGGACAGGAAAAGTGATCTGTACTTAAAAGACTGACATAAACGTCCATCAATAACCTTGTTAACACAAGTCTCCCGTGAGTTAATGACCACCCTCCAGCTATGAGGATCCTTTTTATCTGCCACATTTCTAGACTTGAAAAGATTTTTTCTGTTTTGCCATTTTAGCCACATTTAAAGCATGGAGTGTTTAGTTCTCATTAACATTGTGTAATACAGATGATAGCTAGAAAGCTGTCAGTTCAATGATGTAACTGTTATATCTACTATGGTGAATGGTTCTATATTATCAAGTAGACTGCAGGCAAAAAGCTATCATCAAGCCCGGCGTTTTCATTAAAGCTTTATGCCTGCAGTCTGAACGGGGTATTAGTGTGTCTGATCCAGACTTAAGAGTAACTGCAAATACCCTGTTCACATAGACTACCCTGGTAAATCTGTTTTTAACCCTGTTCACAGTGCTGAATTATCCTGGTAATTCACAAAGTACACCGTTCACAATGAACCAGGGTAGTTAGTAGTCATTTTAGCACCGTTCACAATGAGCACACTACACAGGTAGTTCAGTCAACCCGGGAAGTGGACTGAATTACCCAGGTAATAGACTTCTTTGGGAATATACTGAGCAGCTTTATTTACAATCTCTAATCTAAAAGTTTAGCTACAAACTATTGCACATTAGCTAACTGTTTTGCACATTTTAAATTTACCTCCCCTGAACATAGTTTCAACATGGTCTTTATAAACATCAGCGTCACTGTGTACCGATACCTGTTACATTTTCTGGAAACAAGTAGATCTCTTTGCCCTCAGCAGAGATTTATGATTTCCTTTCCTGTGTTTCACATTTATGGCATAATCACAAATTGCCCAGCAAGCAGACGGGTAAATCTGAAGCGTGGGAAATTAAACAAGTGTGGTTTATGGTCATCCGCTCACCCAGTTTTCATAAGCTTTAAAATCTAAACACTAAGACCAATGCAAACATTTGCAGCAACTGTTTTTACTGAGTTGCAGCATTTCCTCACTATATTTTATATTTTTATATAAAGTGGTTTCAATTTGGAATGAATAATCATTATCAAATGTGTGCGAAAAAGAAAAAACACGTGTAAATACATGCTATTAATAGAAGCATGGTTAAATAAGGAGAACTAGTATAATAACAGAGTATAAACTGCTGAAGGAAACAATATCCTGTAATAAGCACAACTTTCTAGAGGCTCGAGTATGTAGCGGCAGTCGCACACACAGAGGAACAGCCCCAAAAACAACATGTAATAAACAACAGGTGCTGCCACTATTTACCTCATTCAAAGTGAAGTGGAGTGGTTCATGTGTGATCTGCAGCCTCCACTTCCACAAGCAGTAAATAAGCCTTCCAGGTAAGTGCTGTGTATTGCTGTGCATTGTACATATTGGTGCTGTGCCATCTCCAAACCCCGCCATCCATAGAGGCTCAATTCCTGGACAGAACCTGTTCTCTCTGACGTTTGTATATTCTCCTTTTATATATATATATATATATATATATATATATATATATATATATATAGTTGTTGCTTTGCTGTTGTTTTGGCGAATATGGTCATGATGTAATACTGAGATGGGATTGGTTGAAAAGAGAGAGAAGTTCCTAGAACTGTTGCTGTAGTGACAGCGCGGGCATCTCAGAGGTTTAATGAGCTCATTTTAATTTAGTTATGTGATTGGTTAATTGACCTGAGAGAGAGAAGTTATATAAGACAAATCTGGCAGTGATGGATAATATTTGGAAAATTATGGCAATCTTGCTGAGCCTTATTGAGTGAGATGGCAGCAAGAAGGGAGAGAGTCGCAGACCCCACGGACTGAGATGTGGTCCGGAGATGGGGAGTTACTGGAGGCACCGAAGACTGTGAAAGAAGTGTGAGCCTAGTCAGCTACCAAGGCCCAATTAAGCAGCAGACATCTATCAGTGTGAACATGCGGTACTCTCCAGCCAACCATGTCGAAGAACCAGTACTAGCAGAGAAGGTTGAAACCTCCACGAGTATGCGATAACCAAATAAAGTGACGGGCATGTGCAGCATCGACAAAAGTGGTTGGCAACACTACAGTCAAGTTACATTTGATGACACGCCAATAGAACAAGATGAACCTTGGGACCGGTATGTGCTGAGACTGGAGGTTCGGGAGCTCGAGAACTGGGGAGATGTACATCCTACCACTACTGACTGGGCCTTGGCGGTTTCCCGGCAAGAGCTGAGGGAGGAGGACCACTGTCGTCTGACTAGATATGAATGGGATGAATTCATTGACGGGAGAGATGTGATCAGTGTGTCATCCACTGATGAGGAAGATTCTGACCTACATCTAGTACCAGAATAGGGTGATGAGTGGAAGAGTCCTTTTGATGATTTCGGTCAATGGTTCAGATACCGAATCTGTAGCGGGAAATACTGTATAGAAAACAATGTATCTTTTTGATGATTTGGTGTGGGTTCCTGAACTCAATGGAGAATGCCCAGATTATGCCTTGTTGTCTGATAAAAAGGACAAGATGCCAGATGAGACTGTCAACCCCGTTGAGATACCTTGTCCCGAGGTCAGAGTAGATCCACCACTGCCCTTTGAAATCCCCTACCACTGTCCTGATTACATCCCTTGGTGTGGTCGGGGTAGCTTACTATATGGACAAAGATGCCAAAAGCTACATAGGCCATAAATAAGTGTCAGAGAACTGTTTAATGTGGACTTGGTTTTGTTGCCCATAAAGAGTATATTTAAGTAGAAAAACATGTTTGAACTGTTTTACTGTTTGGATATATTGTTTGTGTAATTGGAAATGTAAAATAAAAAAAACAAAATATTATTCATTTTTGACTATGCAACATATCCAAGGTCAGAGCCGGAGTTTCCCTTTGTCCCCAGTCAAGATGGGGCAATTTTTCCTAGTTTATTGGTTCCAATTTCCTCTAGAACAATATCGTTCTAGTGGTTGCTCAGCTTTATGCCAAACGCTTAATATGCCCCAATGACATTTTAATGTCACAAGTGTATGGTATAGATAATATAGTTGTGTATCCACTGAAATATACAGTAAACAATATTTTCATTTACCATAAACTGTATAAATGAACTAGAGGTGGTGACCTTACCTACATTACTCCATACAATATAAGAACTGAGTGTATGAAGACTGGAGCTGGCAATGGAATGTACCACATCTCCCTCTAGTGACCCAAATCAAGTTTGACATATTAAAATAAAACGGGTTAGTTGTCTGGGACATACAATACAAAGTACACTTATGATTTATTTATATGTTAAAAGAAAACAGAGATATTTTATGTGAGATTTTTTGTAGATTTTCCTTTGGTTTGAACAGTTATAAAGGCTAAATAAAACAGATAGAGGCCCTAGGAGACCTCGGCTGATGTTGACTAATTACTCTGCCCCTCCTGTTAGCCTGGAACAGCTGATTTCATTATATTACTTTCAAAACCTGCTAGTGGCACAATGCTTTTATTATCACAAAAACAATAAAGCAAATGCAAAGCATTAATCCTGCATGATAATGTGACGTGCACAAGGGATGTGTCTATGACCCCAGAAACCCGAGCAATGAGGATTATTTCAATAATGATAAAACAGCTTCAACAATTCATTTCCAACTGCAAAGTGATGCTTTCTGTTCATCTTCTAAATAGGCGTATGTCTTACATAATCCCTGTCTACCAGGTTACAGTGTACATTACAAGTATTAAATAGTTTTCTTATTGTTTTTAGAAACCTAAAAGACTTGACTGCAGAAGTAGAATTTTATCGGGATGTTTCAGTAGGGGGAGAAGGGATGGAATGGGGATGGCGGGGGGAGTCACAAGAGCAAATGCAGGATTTTGGAATGGGGGTTTCCAAATTATTGCTTACAATATTGGATGCTATAAAAATATTTCATATACAGTTCATTTTCTACTATTTATTGCCCCAAAAAATGCATTTGTGGTTTACACCATTTTACTTATTTATTTCAAGTTTGTTGAAAATATATTTGATTGAATCTGAAACAGATCTTCGGAATTTATATAGCTAGTGAGTCACAGTATAAGACCCACTGAAGGGGGCTTTTTATACCCCTGCTACTCTTTGTACTTGTCCAATCGCTGGAAACCTGTTGGATGTGAAAAAATGCAAGGAAGTCTGGATCATGCAGATCCTGCTCCATACAGAATCCTCAGCACATAAAGTGAAATGCCTCTTATCAGCCCTGTAATCTCTATTTGTCAATGCATTTATTGTCTCATAATTAAGATCACTGCTGTGGTTTTGGTCTGACGGGTTTGCCACCAGAATAGATCTTAGTATAGTAGTAGAAGGTGGTACTCTTAACATACTCTTAACTGCACCTGTTTAGGCAGTACAGTACCGAGTATTACTGTCCGGTACCGACTAATAAGGTCCACAATTACTATACAAGGGATAGCAAGCCCCACCCCATTTCTGGACACACCCCCAAGCCCCCACGCCCCCAATACTTTATGTCGCATGGTATATTATATATGTCTTTACTCAGGAGCAGACTGGATATCTTAAATTTCCAGAAAATTTCTTTTCAAGTGGCTACATATGGGCATGAGCCACACACTAGAATTGGTGAATTGGCACAATAATTGTTCAAGTGTTTAGTAGTGCGTACTTACGATGCCTAATCCTATAAGTTTGTGCTATAGTTATATGCTTGCCATTGGTGCACAGTTACTATTTGGGTAACAGCAAAGACTTAAAGACAAACCCATTATTTTGCATATTCACATCATTTACATAATTGAAAAGATTTTTGAAGAAAAAAATTCAGCAAATTAGAACACATTCTCCAAACAAATGAATTATGATATGAAATGTGACTCTTCTCTTATTATCTAGTTATCTATACGTGAGCAAAATAAATGCATAAAAATAATAATAAAAAGTATTGAATGAATCACTTTATAACATGACTCAGGCATGCTCCTAATAATAGTCTCTTTAAACAAGTACAAAGTATGTTTCATATAAGGCAGCTTTAAAGACATCTGTTTTTTAGGTTCCATAGGGTTTCTCTTGGGAGTTATCATGGTTTCTGGGGCCTGATTGCCAGTAAAACTAACTAAACCATCTGCTCGTAACTCCTACTCATTTTATTCCATCAGAGCAGAATATTAAGAACTTGCTCATAGGTTGCAATGTCGCATATGGTCTTCATAAATTACCATACATATTTAATTAATATATACTTATGTGACTAAAATTATACAATGATACTGTGGTTTTAAACTTCACATTTTCTGAAGATTGTGCATGCAGTCATAAATAATATTCAGAATCAAGGGAAATACAATGCCACTGCGCACTGCTTTTAACCAGTAACTAAGCTGGCAATCTGTTAAATAAAATACCACCAGTCAAGACTTTTTTACTATAAACTTTAAACAATTTTATTATTAATTCTTATTATTTTTATTATTATTAATAATAATAATAAGATTTACCCATATCACATGTGTGCGTCACGTTACACATTATTTTTCAAAGTACAGAACTTCCATTTGTATAAAAATATGTACGTGACACATAATCCCTGAAGGATTATGCCCATGTGAGCTTACAATGTAAGCGGGTGTGAAAACAGACAGGAGACTACTAATGGATTGGGGTACAGGCCCCAATGCAATTACAGCATGAGAGAAGTCTTGTATATGGAAGTGGACATGGTAATGAAATAGTGTGAATAATGAGGAGGTTGGCTATATATATATATATAGAGAGAGAGAGAGAGAGAGAGAGCAGTAGAGCTGGAGAGATCTTCGTAGGCGAGGCTGAGGAGCTTGGCCCACAGACAGCAAGGAACAGAAGTGATGATTGGTATCATAGGGGGCCCTATGCATAGGGCAGATAGTTGGGCACCTAGGGCTCCACATCTTGCCACTGCACCTACTGTTATGGACTGACTGCTAAAGCAGAAAAAATCAATACTTACAGTATTACAGTGATGAAACCCCCAGTACTCCACACAAATCAGGCGCAAGGGATAAAAGGGCAGGGGGATATATGGTGTCACAACATTACACAATAGCAGCAGCAATAAAAAAAAAGTCTTGTCAGACATGGAGGGAGATTGAGACAGCTCTGCAGGGCGTCAAAACACTGACAGACTGAATGAGATTCTTCAAATGGTGAATATACATGCCATTAACCTCCAGGCATGGCAAAAAAAATGTTAGCTAGGTCTGTTAATCAGTCAGAAATTCTGAACCATCAATTAATCGAACCTTAGCGGGGGGTTTTTTTGCCTGTTTTGTCATCATTTGTAAAATTTAAAACAAAATATATTGCCCACACACTATAGTGATTATTGGTCAGAGTGGAGAGTACTTTTTGAGAGGAGTGGCTGGCAGCGCAATCATAATGGTTGTCTCCGTTGTACTTGAGCTTCCTTCCCAGTTTCAGTGAATAAAATCTGTTATTTGTCACTATATAAATACGACGACCAACGCAAATCTTGTAATACATACTGTATATAAGGAGTAGGGTCTGTATGCGGCATATAATATGCAGAATTCAGATGGAACTGTTAAATCAGTAATGCACAACAATCTGGCTTGAACTGGCTCCGTTTGTGTACAGTGCATGCATGACCTGCTTTTTACACATGCGTGATCCACAGATGCCTGGTCATAAAAGGGGGAACAGATAATCCTCTGTTCATGAGATGTCGAAACCAGGCCTTTATTTTCTTAATGTTATGTGCTTAGACAACAATGTAAACTGCAAAATAATGACTATGACGCTAATAACTACAATGGTTGTGCAGTTATGTAGTTAGTACGTCCTGAGGTTTCCTATGTCACAGAGAACATTGCATTAACCTCATTTCACTGTCTGTCCCTTTGCTTAGAGAAGGGCTGGAGTTAGTGTGGCCACATTTTACACGCCCATCAGATTAGAGAGGATGTGTTTCATATTAGTGACTCAAGAAAGGGTCAATCCCTCTGGGAAAGCTTTATTCCACAAACAGGCAGCGTGATTAATGATTTATTTACAACACTGACATCCAGACTGTCAGAAACATTCAGTGCTCTTTGATGTAAAACACACTCAGAGACACAGGGTCATCCTTATCAGAAAGCAGCACTGCATTCAGACATAAGGAATGACATGTTAGGGTGAACTTTCTAGCGCTGTGATTCTCTATGATGCTAAGAAAGCAACACAACAATGCACTCACTATATGCATGTCACTCTAAAAATATACACAATGTCATCGGTGGACAATGCTCTCTGGATTGCCTTCACTATTTATTATCACAGTCACGGTCACATTAGTAGAGTTCACCACTAATGTAATCCATTTACTAATAATACCTAATCGATCTGTATTTACTTATCCAGACTCCAGCATCACAGTTATTGCTGCTTGAGCTGTAGCGGCTTTTGCTTGTTCCATTTTTGCTTTATCTGCACCTACACTTTTACTAATGGAAGGCCCATTTTTGTAGCTGAAATACTTTGCTAAAGTACATGTGCAGCCGTCTCCACATATCAAGGCATCTGAACATGTATGTTCTGCTTGCATTAAAGATGGATGACTTCAAGATGGCCACTATACTAGCCAAATACCCTAGAAATTTTTCACCTCATACTAGATCAGGGGTCAGGGAACTTTTTTACCTCTTACCCCCCCTCTTACCCCAAAAAATTTATAAACGCAGACGTTACCCCCTTGATTTGAAAGTAAGGAAATCATACATCCAATAACATTTTGAATTCAAATAGTGTATTTAAAATTACTTTGAAAGCTTCCACTTACTTGAAAACTTCAGGTTTTGGAGAAATGATGTTGCTTCATCTTGGATACGAGATCATCAATGT
>JABWIB010000039.1:30827-41225 GCA_016617825.1 Platyplectrum ornatum | reverse complement strand
ACACTCTCATGGGCAAAACCATGTTGAATTGCAGGGGAGGTAAATTTAATTAGTTGCAATCAGCATAACAAGTGACAGCTGATGTTTCCTAGTCCTAGTCTAATAACAGTGTAACAGTAACGCTGGTTAATTTTCTCACATTTTGGGGTACTCTGGATAACAGCAAACAAGGGTGACAAATAAAAGAAATACAAGAGCAGAGTAAGTCCAATGTCTGAATTTACTAAGCAGGGAGATTGCAGTGAGATTCAAGCTCTCAGTTGCATTTTACACACTGGAGAATGTCCTCACTTTTCAATCTCACTGCAATCCCCCAGCTTAGTAAATTTAGGCCAATAGGTATAAGCTGGTAGCACAGTGTCCAGTGAGGAAATTTACTAAGCGCCAAGATGGCCATCTCACCGTGGTGCATCAAGATTCATGGCAAGATGAGCATTTTGGCGTTTACTAAGCATCAAGGATGGCTAAAAATGCTGAATATGTTCTCACTTCAATGGTGAGTTTGAACATGAGGGACATTGAGCTTTGGGAATTTTCTAAGCAGCGAGATTCTCGTCATCATCTCTCAGGCGATCTCATCACATTTACAAAACAGGTGCCCAAATCAACCAGTATTCTCTATCTCCTTATGGAAATTCCTATAAAAAGTAATAGACAAACAAGTCCAGAGAAACCAGTTTTATCTTGGGGGCTATAACCTCTTTTAGCATACAACCTGGCTGGTCCATTGTATAATATATAGCACTTTTATATTAATACCCAATCTCCTATAGAGTGTAAGCTTGCGGGCAGAGCCCCTCTTCCCCACATCTGTCTGTTACCACTCAGTCATGTCTTATTAATTGCTGAAATTGTAAAGCTCTACGTAATCTGATGCCACTATATAGAAAACCTGTTAA
Organism: Platyplectrum ornatum; assembly: GCA_016617825.1. NCBI lineage: Eukaryota > Metazoa > Chordata > Amphibia > Anura > Limnodynastidae > Platyplectrum > Platyplectrum ornatum. The sequence goes on along the minus strand of JABWIB010000039.1, from coordinate 40,326 downwards.
TAATAATAAGCAAAATATGTGATCACACTCATTTTATAGCACAATCCAAAGGGTTATAACACAAAAATTAGTTCCCTGATAACATCCTATTCTGCCTGGTCATATGTTTTTGGGCAGAGGGAAGTTTCTTCTCTCCCCACCCTGTCTACTACCTCTTATGTGCTTGTACTAAAATGTTATTAAATGATCATAATTCGAAAATCTGTTGCAGAATAACCTTAAAAAAATGTGGCCCACCATAGAGAAAATGGTAATTGCTTTTGGGGGTCAAATCTTCACTATGGTTAAACAAACAGAAAGAAGATACCTTTATAACACCCTTCTTTCCCATCCTGGTATGTGATGAGGTAAATGTATCAAAGTTGTAATTGGAAATCCACACCATTAAGACACATATTTGAACAATTACAGAAATGTCAGTGTTACAGGCCATTGCTCTTGAGTTGTTATCCCTTATTGGAGTCTTGTGCTTAAAGAAAAAAAAACTCTCTTACAAAATAAAGTATACAAAAGGCAAAATGTCTTACAAATGTTTCAATATTATATTCTGTGGAAAGAAATATTAACATTATGAAATAATTACCACTGGACCCTCCTTTTAAAGCTAACCTCCTTCCTAAACCATTGGTTGTTTTTAAGAACGTTATAAACTATTTATACCCCGTTCACATTGCGCCAAAAACCCAGGTTATTCCCAGGTCATGCTGAAATGATGCAGTGTGAACGGTCCATCTGGAAAATGGTTGAAACAGGTTGATTCCCAGGTTGTTACTTAGTTTGGCCCAGACCGACCGCAGTGTGAATGGATTGACTTGGGGAATAAAGTAATAAAAAAAAATTATACTTACAACGCCATTGGAGATGCAAACTTCCCAAGCAGTCTGAATGGGTCCATTAGACATGAGATGGTGAGTAGCTCGGCAATAGTGTCGGCAACGTGCATTTTCACCAGTTTTGAAAATTCAGCCTCTTCCTCCATTTTATATGCACATTGGTTGGTTGTTTTAAATGTGGTAAAGCATGTTGAATGTCTTGTTCTTTCATCTGCCATACGGCATAACACTTTTACATTTAAGGATTTGATTATTGCACCAATACATATGTCATTTATCTGTTGTACTCTAGTTGCAGACTATGTGGGAACCCTACGTACAATGTGCTGTAATTTTGGAACATAATGTTGTCAACAAATTCTAATCACAACGTAGCTAGACATATTCCGTGTCATCATAATACGGATGTTTCTGATTTCACTCACTTAGAGGAGCGTTGACGGGTTTCATAAGTTGTGTGTCATAGAGACTTCAGGAATACATATGTTATGTACATTGATAGAGGCGCTAGAGTGAGCAAGCAGATAGGGAATGAGCAGACCAATGACAAACTGTTGTGGCACAGGAAATTGAGAATTTCTTAATAGTGCAAAGAGTGTATAATTTGAGAGACATCACAGAACTGCTAATCGGTAGAAAGAGCCCCTTTCTCTATATTGAGAGAATATGATCAATTATTAGGGGTATACTCCTTATGGGCCAGATTCAGCTTTTCACTCTCATGACTATAGCTGGCCATACACTATAAGATAAATTGTTCCAATCGAGAGATTTTTCAAGAGTGGGCAAAACCATTTTGAACTGCAGGGTGGGTACATTTAATTAGTTGCAATCAGTATTACAGGTGAGAGATGATGTTTCCAGCACAAGTCTAATAACAGTGTAACAGTAACGCTGGTCAGTATCTCTGTGCAACATGCAACAATAAAGTATTCTCCCTGCATGCAAACACTGACATTCATTTTACCCCCCCCCCTGCAATTCAACATGGTTTTACCCATGAGAGTGTAACTCACGAGTGTGAAAAGCTGAATCCAGTCCTATGTGAGTAGTGTGCCACTTGTGTCGTACTCAAATTCTAGTTTTGGGCTATATTAAATAGACACAGCAGCAGGGGATGTTGCTTGTGTTTCCGCCATATACCATGCCATAGGTGCAAGTCATTTTCCATAATAAATTTACCCATGTCAAGTATCATGTCATAGGACAAAGTCCCTATGACTATAGCTGGCCATTAACACCCAGTTTTCTTACTGGCCAAGTCTGCCCTTCTGTGACCAGAGCTATATTAAGAGCCACACAGGCCTGGGACTGAAATTGAAGTGGCCAGTGTTGCCACTTTGAGTGTGGTCAATTATATGTCGGCCACTTAATCACACTGTACCCTACTTTATCCTAATATACTTCTCTTCATCACACTGATATCATTTGCTGCAGCACTATGGGCCTTTTTGACAGTGGAGGCCCATTAGCCCCATTGTTAATCCAGCCCTGCCTGTGACATACATCATAGCTTTCAATGCAGCCCTACATTTTATTTCACATACGTAGTTACATATTTACATTTAATGATCTGTTTTTAAATACACAGATTATTATGCCTATGACTTAGAATAAAGTGACACTCCCATCATGTGACCTAATGTTTAATATTTATGGAATTTCCGATACATAAATTACATACAGATGAATGCATTTTTGGAGGGCTACATGACTTGTATGCCATCTGGTTAGAATTCTAAGGGCATACTCATGGTTGAGGAATGTCACACTAGGAGCTGCGCTGCTATTTCTCCCGTAACGGTTACTGTTTCATTGACATTTTCCAGAATACTGTGTAATTGTAGATGTAAATGATATACTAAGGGGTGAGGAGGTGCCATTTATTAGTATTGCTGCACTTGTCATGTTAGTTCTCAGGAATACCCTCCATATAGGAAGTGCTATAAAAAGTGATTTCAGGTATACATTTATTTAAGAGGTTTTTAATAGGTATTGGAGCAAAAATGCAATAGAGTGTTATAGTTAAGATCAATTCAGTAATGAAGATTATAGAAACTTATATGCTAATAGTCTCTGTGTGCATAGTGTTTCCATAGTAAACAAATGGCACTATTTTAGGTTAAAGCATATTATTCATGAAAACTGTTTTGCAGCTGTAATATCCTCTATGTAATGTATATTACATAGAGGATTCAGGCCAAACACAATCGCAACTGTTTCATTTAAATCTTTACCCCGTCCATCTAGTGTAATTGAGGTGGGTGGGGGGACAGGTGCACATCTGATACAAACATGCCAGTGCACTTTACTCCAACCGCACAGGTGTGAACAGTAGTCCGCAATGAAGAGTAATGCTGGATCCGCTCTATTGTGAGAATAAAAGTTTGTGTTTGTTTTTAAGTAACTGAAGATCTAAATAGGGTTTGTCCTCAGAGGAATCTGATACAAATACATCAAAAGCTTTGGCCAGCTCTCTATAAACACTAGAGAATTATTCTGTTGTGACTAAGTCATAAATAAAGTGTTGCTAGACTCAAATGAACCAAAACAAACATTTGATTCAGTCTCTAATACCCTGTTCACACTGGGCTTTATTACTCGGGCAATTCAGGCAATGTAATTATTAGCCAGGCAGTGATGCCTGGCTCCCAGTGTGAATGGCGCCTGCCCGGGTAATGTTTCCGGGTGTGCACTGTAATTGTGTTTACACTGTCATGTGGACAATATATACACTTCTCCTGCTGAACTGCTGATATGTACTAACGGGTGCTGTATCACCCAAAGCACAACACTGAACTCACGACTTTATGATGATGATGATGAATCTCATCTTTCACCTAACTTCCCTGGTTCAGTGTGAACGCTGTTGACCAGGGTAGTTTGAGCAGTGTGAATGGGGATACTGACCAGGTTAATTCCCAGCAAACTACCATGGTAGTTTAACACTGAAATACCAGGGTTGTCAGTGTGAATGTGGTATAAGTGGTCTTTTATGGTTTTGAAACTGTTGTTCATTAACTTCATATGTTATGCTAATGGACAAACAATCCTTTCTAGAACGGTTTCAAAGAACTTCAGAAATAATGCTCTTTTTCTTGGCTTATTGTTGTCTTCTTTTGTTGTATGAATAATATGTATGGTATAAAATAATTGGTATAACTATAGCATATTTATAAGGCAACATTTTACAAAGGAATATAATTTCAGTAATGCTGTTCTGGTATGTAAATTCACATTAATGAGGGTATACTTTCTTTTTATTATAATTACTGATGAGGGAAATTCTAAGAAAAAAGATAATGAGGAATATGTAGTTGAAGGGCTTGAATGTCTTCATTAATGCATTAGCTATATGGTCTAATGCTTTCAAGAATGCTCCCTGAATTCCCATTCTCTATGTAAGAATGGTCACTGGGAACTTATGGGGGTTTAAATCACTATAATGCTACCCGTGATATAGTAAGTACAAAAAAGTATCTATATATATAAATATACGTGTTTTGTATAAAATATCTTTCATCAGGTATTGCACATGCTTTCTACATTTAAACATATATATATAGGGCTCTGTATTGCTATTTATTCCTCCTTCTTTATCCCCCATAATATAAAGCTTTTTTGGGGGAGGCCTTTATTACAGGCTATACATAATATGTGACTGGTTACGTGAGTCCCATTCATAACTGTGAGAGACATTTACTACATATCATATGAACTATATGAAATACTATATATGGATATATGAGTCTGCCCAGTGTTTGAAGGAGATGATACGTGGTTAAGCCAGAGGCACACTTCCATCCTAAAAAATGGTTGTTTTCTTTCTGTCATTGAAATGCTTGGTCTATACATGTCCTTTATGACATACAATGAAAGGAGGGATAGGAGGGCCTAAGGAAATTTCATCCTGCACCTTTATGGACTCTGGCCACCTCGCTGAACGATAACAAGCATCAAGATGTGTTCCTCAAGCCATGAAATGGTGGCTGTTATCTTTCTGCCGTACACTGGAAAATAATCCCAGTTTTATGCAAGATACAAAACCTATTGACATTGTACATATGTTTATGTTTCCTTGTTGCACAAAGTTCACTAGTCTCCATCACTGTACACAAATAAACATTGTGTTACTCCATGCATAGTTGTTTGTATAGAAACAGAAGAAAAGTTTGTTTTCATCTCAACTCTGAGATTCACCTCCAGGGGCTACTGGAGCCAGAAGCACTAGCCTATCCCTGACATCAGGGTCTCTAGTGAAAGCCATGCCATTCTGACATGGCACCCTGGTGTGCACTTGACCCAAAAAATGGAACAACACAATTATAAACAGAGTACAACAACAGTCACAGAGACTAGTGGGCTGATTGCAACAGGGAAACATAAACATAAACGCCAAACTAAACAAGATGCACAGAAGTCTATAAACACTGAGAATCCATTTACCAACAGAACAAATACAATACAAATACACAAGACAGAGCTAACAAAGAAAACTGGGTAAGTGCACATACTGTACAAAACAAACCACATGAAATACAAAAAAACAAGCGCTGGTGTGATGTGAGGATCCACACATCCGCTATGAACAGGCCACGAAAATAAAACCCACACAGCCGTAGCCCCCTACAGGCAGGTCCACCACATAGCACTCCGATATTCTCTTTCAGCACAGGGAGGACCACAGTTATCTGCCCACCCTCAGCAAAAGTGTTAGCGCAGCCGGGAACAATGTGAGCAATAAAGGGAGGAGGCAGGAGGCTAAACCCCAAAGACGTTGGTAATTGACTATTATGACTATTATGAATGTGCTCCTGTATTTGAATTTTGACATTTCATTCCACGCACAGAGGGCAGTCACACACTGTAGAAAGGAAAGTTGAATGTACATCATTTATTATTTTTTATTAAAAGGTTTTTATATAGCACCATCATATGACATTTATTACGACATGACTGTGTGGTAACAGACAGAATGGGTGGGGATTGCCAGCAATCTATAGGAGAGATACATAGGGGCAAGTCTAATGGGCCACATACACTATATGGCGGTATGTTAGGTCAGAAGACCATCTTACATATCGGATCAATATCAGTCTATAAACGTTAACATTATATATGAAACCACTATACAATATTTTAATACTTATTCATGCAGTTGAAAAAGTTATTTGGGTTTTAATTTATCAGCTGTGGGGACTGTAGAGATTCTGCTGCAATATTACATATGCGCTTGGTATTAAGAGAATTTTTATTTAAATAAGAATATATTAGATTTTTAGATGTACTCATTCTTTACCATCAAACAAGCTGTATGAATACTAATGCACAATCATTTGTATTTCGCTCTACATTTTCTTTTTCATTAGCATCACATATGCTAATACATTCCTCGGTTATGAGAACAAATGTAAGTGAATCTGGTTCTCTGGGTCCTTTTGAGAATACGACTTCCCCAGATGAACAAAGAGCCTTAGTAGTTATCTATGTGCCTGAAATGCTGGTAAATGAATGAATAATTTAGCATGTCAATCTAATGATTCCCTCAATCTTGGACAGTTTCATGAGTGTGTGGAGGTCTCTGGGATTTAGAAGGAAATGTAGAAGGAAGGGGTTCGAGCTGGCCAGGTGCACGGTTTAAAGTGTGATCTCTACGCTCGCTCCTCTCTTCTTCTGAAAACAGCGAGTGAGAGAATACACAGAGGGCCTTCTTCATGGCTGTGTAACCTTCTCAGATATTTCCTCCCTACAACAGTGGCTCTTGTGTGTGTAATACACAAGGCTCGGCACTATGTGCATCAAATATACTTCCTGTTGATGTCTTAATCAGTGTACCAGATCAAGATGCTGAATATTCAGTGCTGCGCCTTTGAGGGGCTTTACCACCAAGTGAATACATTTATATTGAAAAAAATAAAAAGCAAAAAAACAATAAGGTAATTCAGTCATCTCTACGATTATACATTAATAAGACTGAACCTTTGGTATGACAATGGGAATCTGTCAATTTGCAGAGCTCGTAGTACAATACGTCATTTCACACTGCACAAACTCAGAATAGGTTACCATTGATGCAGGTTACCACGGGAGACATATGGAGGCTCAGTGAGTAGCACTGATGCCTCACAGCTCTAAAGCCGTAAGTTTGTGTGGAGTTTGTATGTTTCCCTTGTTTATGCGTGGGTTTCCTCAAGGTACTCTGTTTTCCTCCCACACCCCAAAAACATACCGTTAGGATAATTGCCAGCTGACTAAATTGTTCCTTAAGTATGTGTTATTGCACCTATGTATCACAGCCTTAATCTCCTTTAGAATGTAAGCATTCGGTTTGTCTGTATTCCCCATTGTACGGCACTGCGGACACTTTGTGGTGCTTAATAAATAAGCGTTAACCACAGAGGACACACCAAAGACTGACAGGGTAGATAGCACTCACCAATCAGACTGCGAGTACGGTGTGCTGACAGCTGAAAGCTTAGCTTGGCCTACCATGGATGGTTTGCTAAACTGGCAACAGGGAAGTTACTGTTCCATTTTCAAGACTCCTGCATGGGAGAAACCACCAACCGCCAACATGGGGATGGTGATGTATGCAGATTATGTCCAAAGCCTCTTACTCTGTACGGCAAATGCATGCTTGTACTATGTCCCCCATAGAAACAATCGTGAGTAAAGGCAATGATTTCTGGAATTGTCACGACTCTCCCGGGATTCCAGGAGAAATGCCTGAAATATGGGAGTCTCTCGGTTATATGTGGAGAGTTGGCCCTGATCCTACTCTACATTATAGTATCAATAAAACTATTTGAGGGGGGAAAAAGAGTTAAAATCCATCACTATTTACTTTCTGTTCATGAATGCCCAAAGGACAAGCATGTGGCAACCACCATAAGGGCTGCATTTCAGGGTTGTGGGGGTCCCTGGACAAATATACTGTAGGAGCCCTGGCTGAATATTAACACACAGCAGACATATATAAATATACAGATATAGTAAATATAAGTAATATAAGCAAGACCTATACAGTATGTGTCCGGTCTCAATTTCCAACTCTCCCCTTTTGTGTGCGTGTCCCTAGAAACTGTCTAGTGTGAGTAGCGGGTCCTTTGTGTGTGGGTGTCCCCATCAGTCTATCGTTAATACAGCCTTTACCTCTATTGTCATAGACTTCAAGACAAATCTGTGGCTTTAGTTGAAGACTGTGACGTATTGGTGTCCATAGATGAGTGTTAGACATTTAAAGCAAGCCAGGATCCCGGACATGTACGACCTGACTGTCAGCAGTCCAGACAATTGTAGAAGATGTCATGAAGTTGATAAGAATTCATCATGTATAGATTTCTGACTAATTATATCTTTATACACATACAAAAGTCAAAGACTAGATCATCATTCAAAGGAAAGTAGATAATAATGACATCTATAATGTTCATCCTTACTTAACATATATTTATAAAATAATTGCAGTACATGAAGGTCAAGGTATGTTTTATAGATTGAATTTTGTGCATAAGCCATAAAATACAGTTTCATCTATCTTTTGAGTCGATAGCTGTGTTTAACATCTGTTTTTAAATGCTTTATAATATTTATACTCTTGGCATTAATATGCACCAATATATATTTTCTTTACAAGTACAGGGCTGGCAGTTTAGAATAATTTGCTACTTTGCTATAGTCCAAGGAATGTGGTGTATATCAGCCAGCCCTGTGTGTGCAATATTTATGCTGGAAGAGCCATTAGCCATATCTGTGTTTTAATGGTGTATAAGGTGATAGAGGTGTTGAGGAGATGTATACACCCGCAATCATTTTGGAGGAGTAGACACATGGTCAATGTACACTATAGACTAACCAAGCAAGTAAATTCAGTTTACGTCAAAACATATGCTCCATAATAATAATAGAATGATACATTTCTGCATATTTTAAAAAAAATCAATTTGAAATAAATTATTTTTTTTTTTTAAGTACATTCACATTGCATTTAATACATTATTTTCGCAATATACAATATGCACTACCCTGCTGCTGTTCAATGTATAGTCATATAACTGCACTGAGCTTAATTGCACCCGTACATGTCATACATGCATAGCCACGCAGAGCCTGCTCAGGATTTACATCCGCATAAATGGTATGTTATATAAACTATGCTACATAAATAACTATCAATAATAACTGTAAACGTGAATAGTAATTTGTAGTCTGTATTTAGTGTGAATCACCTGGAGAATAATGTTTATTGCTTAGAGGTCCTGGATCCAGCATATTATATGTGTGGAAGGAAAGAAAAACCTCACAGGGGACACGTTTCATGTGCTCTCTTGTTCATTTTCTAGCATTTACCTCACATGAACTTAGGGAGACCATGAAAATAATGTTTCAAGAGTAGGGGATGAAACCAGTGTACGTATTGTAACTACATTGCCTTTTTATTATTATTATTGTGAGAGTTGCATTGTCTTAGCTCACCTATGCCAGAGTTATAGGTATGAGATCTGAATCTTCTAGGTATATTTACTAAGCGGTGAGATTGCAATGAGATTGGAAAGTGGGGATGTTGCCCATAGCAACCAATCAGATTCAAGCTCTCAGTTTCATTTTACACACTGGAGAATGTGAACTCAAATCTGAATAGTTGCTATGGGCAACATCCCCACTTT
>JABWIB010000039.1:0-22522 GCA_016617825.1 Platyplectrum ornatum | reverse complement strand
GGTCTCACTCTGAGTGAGGAGAGGAGACGCTGGCAGTCAGTGGAAGTCCGCACATGGCGATCAGTAGATCGCCATGTGCGGTCTAGCCCCGGCGCCGGCGCCCCCCATCACCCGGCGCCCCCAAGCCCCCTCTTGGTGTACTCTTGGGGCCCACCGGAGGATTCTCCGGTGCTCCGGTGGGCCAGTCCGACGCTGGGTAGCGGGAAGTGGAAGGTTTGGGTTAGTCTTTTGGGAGGGGAAGGTTAGACAGTGGAGAGGGGAAGGTTAGAGTTAGGCAGCGGGAAGTGGAAGGTTAAGGTTAGGCAGCAGAAAGTGGAAGGTTAGGTTTAGGCAGCGGGGAGAGGAAGGTTGAGGTTAGGCAGTGGGGAGGGGAGGGTTAGTCAGCAGGAAGTGGAAGGTTAGAGTTAGGCAGCGGTGAGGGGAAGGTTAGGGTTAGGCAGCAGGAAGTGGAAGGTTTGGGTTAGTCTTTTGGGAGGGGAAGGTTTGGGTAGGCAGCGGTGAATGAAGGGTTAGGCTGCCTGTGCTGCAGGAGGCATCAAACTCCCAATGTAAGGGAGCCTGAGGTCATTGCTGTTTCCCTGTCATCGTTCCTGGTCTGCGGCAGCCCTGACAAAAAAGGGCTATTTGCAGTCAAGAACATCATTTATTAATAATAAGGCTCCACAGAACCCCATAGTATGGCAGAGCATGCTTCATTATGCCCTGATAAATTACACATTATAGTGTGTAAAGTGCTGCATCAGATAACCACCTGACTGCCGAAAAGGTTTCCACTGAGTAGCACAGAGTGCCCACATACCTACCCTCTCCCATATATTTTATTTAATCGAAACACAATATGTTAGCGGCATAGGTTTAGAGGGCTCACACAGAACTATTGCATATGACGGCAGATATGGCAGCTCATGTTGAACACTATTCCCAGCACCATATGATGCGGAAAAAGAGCATAGTTTCTGTTTTTGTCATTTAAATAGACATGTGACTGTACATTGAATAAACATTATCAACTCACAAAACTCTCATTGGTTACCCTATTCATATTGATATGCTAATGGACCTATTCAGTGGACAGGCTGGACGTTCACTGGTCATGTTTCAACTGTCACCAAAGCAAAGCAGCCAGTAGCCACAATGATCTGTAACAGCCAAGGAAGCACCTGGACACAAAGGAGGACGATCTGTCAGCTGCGTTTTGCTTGTGATGCTGCAAGGCAATGACCTGCTGTAATAATCTGCATACAGAGCCTGGGGCTGGAAATGAGAACAGCGACTCTATAGTGAGAAGCTGATCATTTATCTGCTCTATCAGTCTGTCAGTGTTTCATGCCTGCAAGGTGTGAGAGAATTGCCCAGCTTTTATAATGAATCACTACAATGTACTCTAGGGTGGACACTGTCAGGCCCCATAGCAAAAAGTGGGCCTGGGTCTGCATTGATGGGGCAGAGCAATGCAGTACAGCCAGGCAGAGCTATCAGAGATTAGAGTTCAGCATTCATACATGGAGGGCTAAGCACCAGGGTAGCACGATTTAAATCAATTCATTTCAATCAATCATTAAATCAAGATTTCAATCAATACGTTAAAATCCAGAGTTGCCTGTTTTGACTCAAACAAAAAAATCAGCTAAGCTGGTGGCAATCTACAGAACCTATTCTGTTAAGGATGTGGACAATGACATAAACAACTGAATGAGTGAAATTCAGAAATTTGATGTAATTGTTTAAAATGTATTTATATATATCAAGAGATTGTGATAGCACCATTGAGACGGGCCTGTTGCTGAAGATGATGAAAGGCCCATTGGAGTGGCCAGTGATGCATGGATGGGACCACTGTTATGTTTGCTGGTCAGTGCCCTCACTCATCACACAATGTCCTCCTTCATCATACTGACATCATAATATGTAGTGCTATGAGCCTTTTTCACAATAGAGACCTGGGGCTGCAGTTCCATTATTAATCCAACCCTGCCAAAGGGGTATGCCATTAGAATAGATGCTCCCATGGATGTCTCTAGGTCTACCGGGACAACATTTTCTTAATGAAAATAGCAGCATCAGAAATATCATCATAGGCAATGACTTCTTGAACTGAACCAGCATCAGGGAGATGCCCAGCACTTCAGGGAGTCTGGGAGATCACCCACTTTTCAGGGAGAGTTGAGGTGATACTATGGTATTAATAAAACATGGTGTAAATATCTAAAATATCTAAAATTAAAGTGTTTATTTAAAAAAACAATAAAAAGAAATGATTATAATCAATCAGATTTAAATCAATTAGATACAATTTTTGTTATTAAAACAAAACAGATTTTTGAAACCCTGCTGAGCACTGTTATATAGCGCCAATCTCTGAGCAGCTGCAATGGGCCCCCCTCTTCTGCAAGCCCCATAGTAGCCGTACCCATTCCCCCTCTGTAGTTAAGCGCCTGAAAGTACTTTAATCCAAAGAGAGCTCTATTGTCCCATCTTTTAGCAATGTCCAAGCACAAAATAACCTTTTCAGTGTGGAATACAGTATATCTCATTTGATTTGAAATGAAAGTATTTCCATTATATTTCTGACAGGAACACATTGTGAATGTGCTGACGCTGTTTACAAAAAGAAATCTGGTAAACAGGAAATATGTCTGGCCGTTTGGCTGATTATTTTCAATTCATGCTCCAACTGTGTATAATAAAGTCTGAAATATCCAAAAAAAACCTTTATACTTTTTCTGTTTTTTTTTTTTTAAATATACTTTGTTCTTGATAAAACCTTATGTAAGCCTCCTTCCCCACCATCTCTGTCTGATACAAATTACACGCTACGTAATATGATGGCGATATATAAAAACATGATTGACACACCCTGGTGGTCCATAACTATTACCAGGAGAATAACCAGCACTAAAGGATGAAGGGAGGGGGGTCACATGACGGGTAGGACCTCTCAGACTTCAGGGACTGGAAATGTGGGGATGTTGCCCATAGCAACCAATCAGATTCAAATTCACATTCTCCAGTATGTAAAATAAATCTGAGAGCTAAAATCACTTTTACAATCCTACAGTAAATTTAGGCCCATGTGTCAGGATCACAGAAGACTTTATATCCTGTTTGATTATATTCTGTACACCGTTGCCATCATTGGAATATTATAAAATGGGCCACAAACTGTACAGATAGACTGGGCCGCCATTCTGTAAAAAAGCATAAATATTATTTATATATATTTTTACAAATAATAGACATGTTATTATTCTGCTTTAGGCAGTCCTAAGTAATAAAAATTACCAATGTTCGTCTGTTTTCTGTTTGGTTGCATAATAGCAGGGGTCTGGTGCAAGAGTTGATAAACCAGAGTTTATACTGAATTATGTCCACTGTCGGAGCAACCATCATTCCACCTGATGCTAGTCATAGGGGCAATCATATGTATAGGGGCTATCATATGTATAGGGGTAATTATATCTATAGGGGTAATCATATGTATAGATGATCTCATAGGTATAGGGGCAATCATATGTATAGGGGTAATTATATCTATAGGGGTAATCATATGTATAGAGGATCTCATAGGTATAGGGGCAATCATATGAACAAAGAACACCACAGATTTTGTTTAAAAGTTTTTTTTGTTTTTTTAGGACTATCTATTGCTTAAATACAGCTAATCACATCTTTTATAAATGTGTGGCCATTTCTTCTTGTGGTCTAGACATTGATTAAAGAACTAATTATTTTCACTTTTTAAAATAAAAGTTACCATTCGAGTTGCACACAATGACAGCAATAATAATCATCATCTAAAAGAAGCTTCAGTATGTATTTTCCTTTATCTGTTTTTTATTTATTTCATTTGCTTTGTTCCTTTTTTGACCCTGTAGCAAAATCATTTTGCTTGTTCCTCTGAAAGCCTTTTCTTACCAAACAACAGCGCTTCTCTGTATGCTATAACCTTAAGGGTTGCATCCTCCAGGAGTCATTGTGCGTCGCAGACATTTCAGTTACCCAGTAACAATTTATCTCTGCATTGTTGTTATTCCACCCAAAGCTCTTTTCATTGGAACACTTGCAGGCTGGTATACATTTGTCATTACGGTCCTATGCAAACCCACAGTGTCACTGGAAGTAACCGTTTAAATGTGATTTGCTCCCAGCGCATGGATTTACATGAAGCCAAAAGTATCCATTTAATTCTTATTTTCCTATCTCTTCAAGGGTTTAGATAAAAATAAATATCGAAATAAATAAATAAATACATATCATCCTGACAACTCCTGTGTGAGCAGATATGGCAGTAGCTCTGCAAGCTTCCATTTCTAATGCTGGCCGCACACCCGTGCGATATCAGGCGCTCCCGCGGTCACATAGTACAGCGCTTATACTTGCTCTGCTTTTTTTAGGTGCAAGTGTAGAGCTGAGCAAAACCATTTTGCAATGTGAGGGGTGAATTTTAATTCTATGGCATGCAGAGAAAACACTTTGCTTCTGCACAAAGAACTCACAAAATTGTACAGCTATAGGTTCAGTTTATACATTTTGAGTTGAGCTAGGAAACATCACTTTACAACTCTAATTCTGTTTTCACAGTTTAAGCTTGCCTTCCCTACAGTTGTAAGTTTGGTTTAGTCCAGAGCACCTGTTTTGCCCTTTTCCCCATACTCTGGATCAGCCCCTTATCTCTCCAGCAGCAGCTGCACATCAGGCATTACATCAGCATGCAGTGCATTATACCCCACTTACATGCGACATCACTGATGACATTACATAGGGGGTAGAGCGTCACAGCCCAAGTCCCGGCCCACAAACTATCTGGTGGTTGTCATGTCTAAGTACAGAAAACAGCCAGCACTCTATAGACTATACATGACCATTCAATAACTTGGTTAATTAGTATTATTTGTTATTTATTATTAAAGTGCTTGGACAAAACATAACTGCAACCTTCATTATACATTAAAACAAACTACCCTGAACTTCTGGGGAAGGTGATGCATCAGCGTTGTACTTTGCTGTTATAAGTCAGTATGAAAAATGCTGCACTTAAGTTTTCATCTGTATAATATTTTAACCTCCCATGATATGTGTGGCTTTTTCTGAAATACTATATTTTATGTTTCAGTATGGATTTGGAGTGAACTTAACTGTTCTTTATAAGCTTCATGCACCATTGCAAATATAGAAGAATCAAAAATAATCTCTGCAGCATCCAATCAAATGAATATCCGAATATCGCACCCGGATTTAATGTGCATCAGATGTACATCCTGCGATGGATCTCGCTGGTGTATGGCCAGCAGAAGTGTGCATTTTCATTGTAAACTAATAAAAAAAAAACACAAAAAAATAATAAATAACACACTTTTCTGAACCAATGGGAAAGGCCTTGGTAAAATGACCTCCATGGAACATGACCTTGGCCTATGACTTGCACCATGTCTGATAGTGTATGGTGGAAGCTCAGGAATGCACCCCCTGCTACAGAGCATCTTTCTGCTAGTGCTGCTGAACTGCATATGCTGTACTTTCTTGTTCATCCAGCTGTTTTCCAGGCGGATGTGAAAGTCTAGATCAGGGCCTGCAATTCCTTTTTATTATTAAAATGTTGACTATTGACCTAAATTTACTGACCTGCAGAAAACTCTTTGGCCTAAATTTACTAAACTGTGGAATTGGAAAAGTGGGGATGTTGCCCATAGCACCCAATCAGAATTAAGCTCACATTCTCCAGTATGTAAATTAAAACTGAGAGCTAAAATCTGATTGGTTGCCATGGGCAACAGCTCCACTTTTCCAATTCCACAGTTTGGTAAATTTAGGCCATAGAGTTTTTCATTGTGTGCAATAATTTGCTGAATATCTAGCTTTTACCTCTTTTATTGTGCTGCGAGAGAGCACATAATATAAATGACCTTGCATATAAAGAGTGGGTTTATCTTTATTTTAATAGGAATTATTTATATCAAGAGCAGATTCATGAGAGATAATATAACATTTTCCTTTGAAGTTTTATTATGGTACGATTTATAGGTTTTATGCATATTGCAGCAATGTTGGGAATATATTTGAAGGTTATCACAAAATGGAGCTGAAATTGATGATTAAATTGTGACTTCTTATGATTTCATATATTTGTTCATGCTGGAAATTCTGGCATGATGTAAAATGAAAACAGACTTCCTTTGGCCTGAAGATTATACGCTGTTTCTAAACTGACCAGGCTGTTGTACAAGCTGAAGGGAACCGTCTAACGCTACTGATAAGAACAAAACTCGGTCCAGAAAATCAGTGTCCTTAAAGACATGAACCTCAACAGGAAAACTAACTTGTAAAATAAAATGACACAGGCAATGAGTAATAGAGCAGAACAGAGTTGCACAATACACGTTACAATCTGTTTATTGTTTATACATCCTTTGTATGTGGGTGGAAATTAATTGAAACAGATTTACAACACACACCAACAATTTCCATGTGGAGATTCTAACAAAATGCTAATGGTGGAGGAAGATAGGAATTCACAGAATGGCTGATTCTTCAGCAAGTTATTTTAATGGTTTTATTTTTCTTATTTGTGATCCGTTGTGACAGACTGCCTCATTTCATTCTGTACACAAGAAGACAGCTAATTCCGCTAGTAAAAGAGAAACCAGGGAAAGGGGACATCTGTTTCTGCGAATGATGTGAAACTCGAGTATTCAATAAACTCCTATTTCTTTTTGAAGGACACTTTGATACAATTACCGAGCAACTTGTGTACAAAGATACACGTTTGTTCAGTGTGTATCTGTTTAATTAATACCAAACGTCTCCCTACTATTACTAAAGAACATGCTATACCTATGATTGATTGCTTGAGGCCAGAACACAATAAGACTCAATTACTCTATTGTTCCTCTTTTTTAATGAAACATTTTTAAAGTTGTTGTCATTACTTTATATTTAATAGACGTGTTGACTGCCCAATAAGAACTCATTTTTAGAACATATAAATATCAGATTGTTTAAACATTTTGTTTTCTGATTCTCCCCATATCATAACACCATTGTACCTGTTGTTCCCCATTTTATTCCATCCCTGAACTATACGTCACCAAAAACATGTCCCCAACATGAATTATTTCCATTCTAAACAACTTGCCAATTACTCTCACCCCAGCCCCTATGTATTTGTTCCATCATTCTCTTCCCCACCCATTCCATCCATTCTGCAGCCCTCTACTCTATCTCTGTATGCTACATTCTCCATTTCCCTACCCCCTCTGTGTGCATTATTGGCTCAGCTTACCTTCAGGGCTGTATTTCACACAAGGCAACTTAGGTACCCAACTAGGGACCAGTGGTTCCCAGGAGACCCGTAGCTGCACAGTAACCGACCTAACTAAGTATTCCTAACTCAGCCACTGTTACATACATAGGGTCTAATTTAACAAAATTGGGATTGGAAATATTGGGATGTTGCCCATAGCAACCAATTAAATTTGAGTTCACCTTCTCCAGTACGAGTTATCTGATTGGTCTGTATTCCTGTACAATGGGGAGACAGATAGAATGGGTGGGGGAAGGCAAAACTGATGAGGGGCAAGTATCCTGAAACAGTTGCCCATCAGCTGTTACTGGCTTGGCATTTATTCCCAGTCATGTTTCAAAGACTCTTTAGTGGGTCGGATGTGAATAGAGGAATGCTACTTCCTACAGGTGGCGCTAGAGGTTCTGCTTCTTTCCTCAGAGGATATTTAAATATGTTAATTATCTTACACTATTTGTCTATATCTAGTTTAAATATTTTCTCTAGTATAATATTCTTCCAGTAACTTTTCTTAAATGGTTATATTAATAATGAATGGGCTTTAGTATCCTTCTATAATGAATGCTATCTTTCTATAACATGGGTGCAGTGACATATAATGCAGGGTGCGTTTTGTGCTTTTCCCTTTATGGTCCCTTTTTTATCATATTTAGCAACATGTCCAAAATCCAAGGTCAATGTTCTCGGTCCGGATTTAATAAACCCAGACGACACACGGAAATCATACTCTCACACTGAGCATGTCCAGAACTGGGAATTTCATACAGAATGTATGTAGTAATGATTAATATTGCTCCATCTTGGTAAAAGAAATTGATATAGCATTCCTCAGCCTGTTGTCATTCGGAATATTTACAGACATGTTATAATATAGAAAGCTGTACTCCTTAGTATAAATAACAGTATACAAGAAAGTATATAACATAAATAGACATATATATTTGTTTCTCTAAGTGTCAACGTGCAGTCTCTGGCTAGGACTATTAGATCATGAGCAGGATGTGTTACCTCAGGGGTGAAATTTACTTTTACTGACAGCCAGAAACTTTGCCGCCCGAGTTATTTTGTGTTATCCACTGTCAGTCAACAGACAACTAATACTAACTACAGCCATAGTCAAACATAAACATTTACTGATCTCATCTCACACTTTCTTGACTCTAATGAACTATAACTCCCCCTTATGGCAGAGTGTAAACACTACACTAAGCGAAATAACTACACAGCGTTTTACATGTGATCATTACTATAGGTATATTTTACTTAACCTTATTAATCTGTCCTGGAATATGGCACTCGTAATTCAAGGACATTGTAATACATAGAAACTGCTTTCTTGTACTTAGTGGTGACTATTTTTTATTGTTTAGGATACAAAGTACATGAAAATTTACTTAAGTTTTGGTGTCATTTGTTTAAATACCAAATATTAAATCTCTCCATGATTCAATTCTATAATTCCATTATAACTTTACAGAACAAGAATAAGTAGTTTTTCATTCAGTTTTCATTATAGATCACTGGAAATTGCAGTGGTTGTTTCCATTATTGTTTATTATGTTGTCTCTTAATAGCTGTAGTATGTGAGCACGTCATTCCGAGTGCTGGCAGAACTATCTGGAGTAGTGGATGAAAATTTAACAAAAAATGTAATAAATTAATTTTTAATCATTTGGGGAATAATACAGACAACATTGTGGTGTCATTGTAAAATGTGATAATGTTGCTGTGATACAAATAGCATTGTGGTCTAATATCTAATGTTATGTGTGAAATGGTATCCAGCTTCTAATAATCCTACCAATTAGGGATTAATACTCTGGACAAATAGTACTGCATGCATAGTATGCATAAGGTTCCATTTACAAAAGACACAGAAAAGAAAAAAGAATATATAATTTTTTTTCACTTTTATTCACAATTTATTACAGCACAACCATTGAAGAAATCCCTGATTCTCTTGACAGTGCTACCAAATAATGGACATTCAGGGCCTCATCCAGAAGTGCACCCAAACAGGCGCATCGTGTCCTAAATATACTAAACTGCAAGATTGGAAAAGTGGGGATGTTGCCATTAGCAACCAATACGATTCAAGCTCTCAGTTTCATTTTACATCCTGGTGAATTAGAGCTAAATTCTGATTGGTTGCTCAAAACGTTGGTGTGTGGTCAGAAGGTGCATGTACTGATATCTCTGTATACCTATGCAAGTACATCACAATACAGTCCAGCTCTGTGCAAAAGGGGAAAAAGGAACAAACAAAATCCCAGTCTAAGCAGTCCTACCCAATAAAAAAAAACAACAAAAAAAAAAACATCATATAGTGGACACACCTCCTAAACCTACCAGTTAGAAACCAGGTGGTGGATTCGAAGAGTCGAAATATATAGGATTGGGCATCCAAGTCTAAGGAATCTATATAAACTCCCCATTTCTTGACAAACCTTTCCACCCCACTATCTATATCAAACAGAGTGTCTCCATCAATATGTTTTTAACTGCACAAAGAGAAGGGGAAAAACTAATCCAGCAATTCAGAATTGCTTTTTTGGCTACCGTCACCACAACAGTAAGGAAAGGACAAAGAAGAGGCTTTCGTTCTCCTCGGTCCCAGTCGTCAAAGCACCCACAAAGCATGGCTAAGGGATCTTTTTGAATATGTAGGTCACAGACCCCATGAATGAATTGGGCAACCTTATCCCAGAACCTCCGGATCTTGCAACAGCCCCAGAAGTTGTGGCAGAATGTGGCATTTTTCCTGGCGACATTTTAGGCAGCGACCCAATTCACCGGACACCATGTGTCTTCACTGAACTGGGGGAATATACATTCTGTGAATTACTTTAAGGGCGTTCGTCTCCCACAACTTAGATGCCCTACAGGAGAGTTTATCCCTCTCAATAAATCGTGTTTGATATACATTAGTCTGCAGGAAACAAAGTAGAGCCATTAGAGAGTCCTCTGTAGGGGGACCAGTGGGAGAGAGCTGGAGGGTTTGAGACGTGGCGTGCTTGCAAATACATGAAAAACTGGGAGTGTGGCAAATTGTATTTTTCTCTTAAAGCTTGAAAAGTGAGAATAGTGCCTCCTGGGTCAAAAACATTGCAGGTATTCCTGATTCACTTCTCCTTCCACTGGCAAAACAAAGATCCAGGCTGGGAGAGAAACTGGGTTACCCCATAGAGGGACAAAGGGGGATGCATGAGGATTACGATTATATTTAGCATTAATACCAACCAGGAGAGGTAGGTATCTTTGAAAAGAATATGAGACTGAATATCTCTGGGAATGGAGTGACAGGGGAGAAGCAAAAGGGCTGCAGGGGAGTAGGGAACAAATAGGGCTTCTTCCAGTTGGCGGTTAGTGTAAGTGTCCCAGTAAAGGAACCAGTCTTATATCTAAAGAATACCGCCCACGTAAAGGACTGGATGTCAGGCACCCCCAAACTGCCTCTGCTCCCGAGAAAGCTGCAACCTAGCCAGAGATCATCTGGGTTTTTTGCCATTACACATAAATTTAGAAAAGGAAGACATGTAAAGTTGTATATTGTTGCAGGACATTTTGATGGGCAGCATCTGGATAAGATAGGGTAGTTTAGACAAAACCACGCTTTTGAGGACAGCAATCCTGACAAGTAGGGTAGAGTAAGGGTAGGTTCATCAAGCTGTTTACGAATTGCCATGATGGTTGGAGTGAAACTGTTTGTATACAGGGAAGAGAGAGAAGGGGAGATGCAAATAAACCAATATTTAAAGGGTGGTAGTCGTTTTCATAAAATAGCGGGTATGTTGAGATAACAGTCCAAGACAATCCGAGTTAGTGAGGAGGATAATTTTAGATTTTTGAATTTCGACGGAAACAAAGAGCGAGGAGGAGGAAGAAGTGAAGAAGGGGGAAAAAGAGGATGAGAGGAGAAAAGGAAAGCTGAGAATGGAGACCAAAAGATGGAGCTAAAGAGAGAGAGCTGGAAAGATGAGAAAAGGGAATGACCAGAAGAGGGAGCNAGAGGGACTGGAGACCAGGGAAAGAATAAGAATGAGGGAGGAAGAAGCAGGGATGGGAAGCAGACAAGAGAGCTGGAGGATGGCTAGATGAAAGAATGGAGACCAAGAAGGGAAAACAGAAAGAAGGCTGAAGGGAAGCTGGAGAGGCCTGAAGGAGACCAGGAGGAAGAGAAGGGGACCAAAGGGCCAAACCAGACGAAGGGGACCAAAGGGGAGCTCAGCAAGAGAGAGGAGGAAGCCAACAGGCAAAGGGCTCAGACAAGAGAACAGTGAACGGAGACCNANCACTGAGGCNAGATACAGCACGCTATAACCCGCAGCGTGTGGAAAGCGCTGCGGGCTTATGAAGATAATGCTGGCCAATGGGAGAGGGAGGCAGCGCCGAGCCCCCAGTGACGTGACTGGGGAATAGGCTGAGCACCGCGTCCTGTCACTTGGTGACAGGCAGGACGCGGCCAGAGGGAGAAGCGTCAGCGGCTCCTAACAAAGGGGAAAAAAAGGGGAGGCTGCAAGGCTGGCGGCGGCACCGCGGGCCATCAGACAAGGTTTGGCAGGCCAGATTTGGCCCGCGGGCCTTGTGTTTGACACCCCTGGTCTAAAGGAACCCAAACCTATGGAGACAATCAAACAGATGGTCCCAAGTCACAAGGTCAAAAGCCTTTTTCGCATCTAATGATAGTAAGAGTTTGGGATCTGGGTCCCCAGGGTCAAACTCAAAGTGCTTCATAACCTCCAAGACCTTCCTGATGTTAGAGCAGGGTTGCCATGCCCAAATAAACCGTTTGATCCTTATGAATCACTGAAGGAGCGATAACTTTAACCCTATCTGCCAATATTTTCGTAAAAAGTTTGTAATCTAAATTTAAGAGAGAGATTGATCGGTCCTCAGAAACGGGGGCCATAAGAGAGGCAGCTTGGGCAGCGGAGATTTGGGGGAGAAACACAGAGTTCCCCTCTTAGAATGATCTAAACTTGTAGCAGATCTAAGATCTCAGTGCCCTTGAACACCCTGGTACCATCGTCTTTGCATAAACTATGTATGTGCTTTCGGGGACGGCAACCCTCTACTAAATTGGAGAGTAGTCTACCGGATTTATTGCCATGACGATAAAACTGGAATCTACCAGCAGACATTAATTTGGAGCCTAGTTGGGTAACCAGATTATCAAAATGGAGTTTCAATTTGAGATATTTGGCCCTATGGGGTGCTGTAGGGGAGGAAGTAAATTGTTGAAACGTCTGGAATAGAGCTGTCTGTGCTGACATATAAGCATGAGTACTATCCTTACAATACTTGGCAAAAAAGGATATGATATCTGCTCTCAGGACAACCTTAGCGAATTGCCAAATAATAATAGGGTCAGATTGGTGTTCTGCATTAGTATTTTTAAATGAAGCCCAAATAGCTTTAAGCATTTCACGAAATTTAATAGAAGTGGAGAGTGTGGAAGGGAAGCGCCATTGCCATCGAGTACAGGTGGCAGGAGTGAGATATACAAAAATACATAATCAATGCGGGAGTCCCATGCTCTACAGACAAACAGGAGTTGGAGTTGAAAGAAGCATACGTCAGAACTGTAAATTTGTTTAATTTGTGAATCTCTTAATGTCAATACCCAATTTCTTAATATATATATAAAGATTTTTTTGCGTTCGATTGGAGAATGAATACCACCCACATTCCCGAAGCAACATTTCAATTAAGACATTAAAAGAGGCAAACAGGAGAAAATGGAATGCATGTGAAAGGCAATAGGAACAGCAAACAGACCACTAAACATAATCGCATAAAGAGCACAGGAGGTGTAAATATCAAGCAGGTACNAATAATATGAAGCAGGTACCATTAATAATAATAACGATAAAATAAAATACAATAAAACAAAACACAGAGGGCGCTAACCCCCTTTTGGACTAAACTGGTCTATGAAGACCACCGGGGGACATATCTAGGAGACCCGCAAGAACAAAGGGTTGATAGAAAAACCTGAAAGACATGCTCCATACAAACCACAGCATAATACAGAAGATTACATTTGCAGCCATGGGCTATAAAAGAGTCGTACACAATGTGAGAAAGAAATCAACAGCACAGTCTCAAAATTTAGGAACCTGAGACTGTAACAAAAGCAGAGGAGCTATGGCATCAGCCTCCGAGGTGAAATCAGTGTACTCCTTGCCATTGAACAGCCATAGGCGAGCAGGAAACAATACTGCAAATTTCCTGTGATCCTTGAATATTCCTTCTGGGCCCTGAAAACTTCCGCTGAATAATCTAGGAAGACGCGAATATTCTGGCCTTCCCAGGTAAGTGAGTATTCCACTCCACATGTTAAGTTTACGTATTCCTTATTACGTATTAATCACTGTGCTGGGTAGAGTCATTTGGAGAAGTCCATGCTGTACCAGAGATGATGTAATTGTGTTCTGCAATCTTTCAAAAAGGCCATGTAGCCCAAAATGCTAAACTGGAGGAGTACTTGAGGTGTAATTATGTACATTCAATAACAGAATAATTACATTGCAATAAAGGGGTTATATGCTTATTTCAGCATTGATACAGATGCGTGTTGTTTGCAGTGGAACATGTTGCCAGTTACAGCTGAAGAATTGACTGGAGGAACAATAAATGTATAGCTTGGAACAGAAATGACAGGTTTCAAATACTTCAAGGGGTTTAACAATTTACAGGATGGTGAAGTTTTTAAAAGAAGAAGATGTAAAACAACAAAAGGACATACATATAAAGTGGAGGGTGGAAGGTGTAGAGAAAATGATCACTGAAAGGGTAGCTGATGGAAGAGCCTCCTATCTAAGGTGGTAGGGGCTAACGCAGTAGAATAATTTAAACATTCTTGAGATAACCATAAATATGTGATTCGCTCTTTTCTCACCAAACGTGGCATCAGACTTAATAAGAAATCGGTGTTGGCTTTCTCCTTCAGATCTTTATACCATTTTCCCTTCCCTATCCAGCTGCATCATTACCTTTACTCCCTCGCCATAGCATTGATACACACAGGACCCTCTGGCGTTGAATCCTTTGCCTATCCTTCTCCCTCTTGTAGGGTTTAATTTCTACTATCTATAGCCTATTTCCTCATTGGGTTGCATGAGCGGCAATTGGAAAGCCTCCTCAAGGGCTCTCCTTATTCTTGGCAGTTGAAGAGAAGGGAATGCAAAAATCTTCTATTTCCACTGGGATGAGAGAATACTAAATGTTATGTTCCCCTCGTCTTTCCTCTGTGCTGGAGGGATTGTGGTCAGCCCGGCACATGTTCTAAGTTATCCCTATTTTGGGACAAAGTCCATGACTTTCCTGTCCATTCTCACCCGTGTCTGAGTTTAATTTTCTATCACCTCCATAACCAAGATGATCCTTTCACTCTTGTTTGGTCCCCATGGTTATCCATCCTCACCGCACATTATAACTATTTGTAATTTTGAACCCCTTTCCCACATATGCATAAGCCATACTCTCTTTTCCTTCCTTCTTTCCCTCTTTCTCCCAATGGCAACCCATATTTTCCTACCTCCCTCACCCCACTCTCAGGACTTATTCTCTCACCTCTTTCTTCTTCCCTCCCAGCTTCCATTATGTGAGCCCTCCCCACCCCCCACCTCACATTTTTTGTATTCTCTTGTTTGATTTCTTTATTCTTCACCGTTACCTTTTTATTTATAGATCTGTTTATATGCCTTTATTGTCTAATATACCTCAAGTGTTGAGTTTCACTCTCCTGTGGCATGAACTTGAATGTTGAACATTTTGTTCTCTTAATAAAAACCAAGTTACAGTAAAATGTAAAAAATATATAAATAAAAATTGTCATACTGGTTGGATCAAGTTACTTTTATGTTATCCCTATGAGAGTGTGTGTGTGTATGCGTGTGTCTGTATATGTGTGTCTGTGTGTGTGTTATAGCAGAGTATTTCATGAAATTTGTAAAAATACAGAGATGCCCAGAAATAGCAGAAACTGTAATTAGTGCTTTATTCGTTATATAACATGCCTTTGCAATCAACTAATGAAATCTCTCCATTTCTGCAAGCCGATATTAATCCCTTCGGTCTGTTGGGAAAATGCTACAATAGGTGTAACTTTTGTGTATACCTCACATATCTGTTGACTATTCACTTTGGACTCCGTGTCTGCAGTACCAGAATGAGGCTTTTGGTAGGTAATATGAAATCTGATATATTGTCACCATTTCCATCAATTTCATTATAACCAGCGCTTCTATCAGAAAGGTAAGAACCATCCTGAGTGCATTGTTTATGTGCACTCGTTATGATTAATTATGTTCATGCTATGGTTAAGCAGTGAGTCGAGCAGTGTGTCTGGTATGAGAAATCTACATAAGAAAAATAGCTGTGGTCAATTATTGATTGTCTACAATTTTATTCTGGAATATTTGTCTGTTTCCTGCATAGAGCTTGTAGGAAGCTTTGATGAACATGCCAGAATTATTTAACT
The DNA here is from genome assembly GCA_016617825.1 of Platyplectrum ornatum. Taxonomy (NCBI): domain Eukaryota; kingdom Metazoa; phylum Chordata; class Amphibia; order Anura; family Limnodynastidae; genus Platyplectrum; species Platyplectrum ornatum. Next base: position 6,737 of record JABWIB010000039.1, on the reverse strand, counting down.
TCTTTGATCATTTTGTGTGACAATTTTTATATGAGAATCCATTACACCTATTCAAAGCATGGAAAGTTATGGGAGTCCAGCCTTAGCCTGTATGCTTCTTAATCATTTTATCAAAGTGGCTATTTCTTATTATATGTTACATATAACTAGATTTATTGTCAGATAACTTTACTATACATATTTAGAGCATTCACAGATACTGTTCTGGATAATGATATAGGCAGTGTTTTCAGTAAGAGTAAGCACATGCATACACTCATGGAAAGGATTAGGTTGTTCTAAACTGGGTATTATGGAAAACATGCAGTTTGCAGACTGTCATTTTTATATCACGGCACGTGGCAGTGTACTGCCAGTAATCCTGACAAGAGCTAGTGTGAGTTCTATGCCCAGATGTGTAGTAGTGTATCTTGTGCCTCCACACTGCACATGCTGAGAACGCGTGCACAGTGCAGGCTACCTGTAATCGAAGGGCATGGAGGAGGATTAACAAAAACCATATACAATAACAGCATATTTTTTTATTTGATGAATTAAAATCAGTCCAGTAACTGTCCCACAAGAACAATAATACTGGTGACAAACTACAAGTCCCAGAATGCTTACCCCTGATTTAGGGGTTAATCCAGATCTGTGCATGTGCAGAACAGAGGAGAGCACAGAAAGGCAGATGCAAGGCTTCCTATCCACCTGCTGCTTCTGTTTGTTAGTGATATGAGCTTTACCTTTATATATATATATATATATATATATATATATATATATATATATAAAGTAGAAAGTGAGATGTTTTGTGTGGCTGCGGGTGCAGAAGCAACGTGTATTCCTACAGTCACAAAATATTGCACCAGCTCAGGGATGTTGTGCATGTAAAATCGAGAACCAAAACCTTCATTGAATGGTCTTATTTTCAACATAACAATTTAAACACAAGCTATAAAATTATAAAGGGCTACAGTATTTAATATACACATTTCTGGTCATATACTACAAGGTAGTGAATTTGTATGTTTTAGAAGTATATTGTTGGGCATTCTGTTCAGGCATTTTGTTTTATGTTATTTACAGTAATTTATTTACTTAAATAGTGTTAATAATTATCGTGGGGTTTTATTTGATTATATCTCACAACCTCTGTCTATACACATCTGTTTTCATGTTTCATATAAGTGTGCATCTTCAGCACGTCCAGCCAGAATTGCTAAGAACTCTGGATGGGGTGCAAGCAGTATGAGAAGTGGATTTGTGCATCCTCTGTCCTAAAACTTTGGTCTTCAGTCTGTGCTTGGAAATGCTCCTTGGCCTTTAATTTTAACCCCGTTTATATTATTTGTCATACATAAATATATAAATATATATATATATATATATATATTTATATACACGCACACACACACACACACACACAGTGTGCTATAGACAACAGATTTATGTATGACGGGTGGTATAGTGGGCCTTAATTATGTCCTGCTAATTAAGATCACTAAAATAAATTGTTAATCATGGTTAATTTTCTGCACTGATCGCCACATTTTAAGCGGTAGATTCCTGATTTTGAGGGAAGTCATTTTTCCCTCACTGTCACATACTTCCCCATTCTGGCCAAGACACAGGCAGCAAGTGATTATGCCATTATTGTTGATTATAGTGGAGTACCTTTCCTTAATTGATGTAACAACCTATGTATAATCAGAAACTGTATGTTCCACATTTTCCTGCTTCCTCCCACATACAGTCATCAGCACAGTAATAACGTTCTCTATGGCAACAGGGGCACAACCATTAAGATCAACCGAACATTTCACTAGAGTCACGAACGCTGGAAAGTGCAGGATAAAATTCATTTATATATCATTTTTATAGTTTTACTACTAACGCAATATTGTTTTCTGTTTTACATTATTTTATATTATGCTTTTGTTTAATTAACATATTTTACTTTGTACTTTTATATATTGCTACATGTTCGTAAACTTTATTTTATACACAGCACAATTCAAACGTTATGTGTTAAAACACTTCTAATATAAGTATATATTTTTTTAAATGACATAATTCCCCCATAATTCAACCAGAAGAGTGCTTGGGGCTGATCCAGAGTTTGGCTGTAAGGATAAAACAGGTGTAAAGCTGGGCATACACTAAAAGATAAATTGTTCCAATCGAAAGACTTTTCAAGAGTGGGCAAAAACATGTTGAATTGCAGGGGAGGCAAATTGAAATAATTGCAGTATTCAGCATCAGTAAGTTAAGAGATGATGTTTCCAGCCCAAGTCTAATAACAGTGTAACAGTAATGCTGGTCAGTATCTGTGTAATAAAAATAAACGATTCTCCCTGCATGCAAACACTAACATTTATTTTACCCCCCTCAATTCAACATGGTTTTGCCCACTCTTGAAAAATCTTTTGATTGGAACTATTTATCTTATAGTGTATGCCCAGCTTTAGTATAGACCTAGGCAAAACCAAATGCTGAACTACAGGGGAAGGCAAGTATAAACCATGAAAACTGAATGAAAGTTGAAAATCAAATTCTATGTTCTACAATTCAGTTCTATGTGCAAAAGTGTTTTCTGTATATAAAAAAATTTACAAAGTAAATTTGCACCCCTCTTATTGCAACATAGTTTTGCTCAGGTCTACACTCCCATCTATTTCACTCTTGCAAAAAAGTGCAACTCTGAATCAGCCCATTGTTTCTCCAGCTCAACTCAGCACTCCATTTACAAAGCATTGATTACTTATCTTACTTACTTATTATCATGCAATAATGCTTGTTTTCATGTGAAAGTGGGCATTATTGCATGAAAATGAAGTCATTTATATTTACAAAGCATGATGGCATTGGAAAACAGCTATCTATGCTTTTCTCAAAGCGCCCCAACATGACCCATTCCACCAGGTACAAAATACTCTGTTCTGGAACTTCCAGCAATCAGTTACTATGGCAACCACCATTGTTACGTTACTCAGACATCAGTTAGTTCGTTATAACCAGGTGAGTGACAGCTGAAAGCCCAGGAGCGGAGTATTATGTACCTGGTGGAATGGGTCATGTTGGAGGGTCTGCAATAGCCTGTTCTTATCAATGCAGGCATTGCTTTGTATATACAGACTTTTGAAGCTGAATCTCTCTCTGAAGATGGCGTTATTAGAAGAAGTCCAGAAGTCTCTTGACCGGAAGAGAAGTCATCTATCCATATAAAGGCGAAATACTACAGAGGGCACAAGGGGTGCAGCAGCCCGGAGAAGAAGGAAGCCCATGGCCGTCATTCCCTCTACTCAGTAAGCAAGCTATCATAGGGTGAAAGTTTAAAACAGCGCTCTGCACTCCATGGTCTAATATTACTAAACTGTGAGATTGGAAATGTGAGGATGTTGCCCATAGCAACCAATCAGATTTAAGCTGTCGTTGCACATAGTGGAGAATGAGATCTGATTGGATCTGATTGGTTGCTATGGGCAAAATCCCCACTTTTCAATCCCGCAGTTTAGTAAATTTAGGCCCAGGAGTACAGAGATGAGCAGTGTATGTTAATATATTGCAGGCGTATTTGTGCCTCTACCTGGCTGAAATGGGGAAATGTGCATCCCTGACAGCTCCCGCACTAACTAATGTTCTCAGACCCAGGGACTTGTCTGCTCCTAATTAGATCCTAGGCACATGCACAGACTGTAAAACAGGTCCTTAATGGGACTAAGTACGCTATTGTGTTGAAGCAAACACAGAAAAATGTCAAAGCTCAGTGTCTCTTTAAATATGAAGATGTTATTAGTACATTCCCAAGACATAAAACGTTTTACTACCTCTATCTGAACAGGAGCGACTTATGTAGAGATGTGCTGGCTTGATGCTAATCACCCTTCAGTTGGCTGTCACATTGTATTACAAGGTGCATTATTCAAGTTTTAGAGAGGGGAGAAGCTATTCTGTTTACATACTTTATTACTTTACATAATCAGAGCAGCAATAGAAGGAAGACTCTGGATGAGATGCTGGTCACAGTTATCTGCAGGTCTGGAATGCACAATGTAGACAGCAACTAATAATACAGGAGCAAAAGAAACAAATCAAAGATGACTTCAGTTTCCTCTTATAAACAGTGTTTTGGTTACTGCAGGAGACTCTTTACTACACAATTTTATGCATAAAACTATGAAGGGATTGTGGAAAATGGACTACTTTAATGAAAAATAATGGTATAATAATGGAAAATGTGAAGATGTTGCCCATAGAAACCAATTAGATTCAAGCTCTTTTTCATTTTACATACTGGAGAATGTGAGCTTGAGTCTGATTGGTTACTATGGCCAACATCCCCATCTCCTTGCAATTTCCCTGCTTAGTAAATTTAGGGCCTGGTGTTGGGATTCTATGAATATTTTTAGGTGTGTCTACCTGTTTATAACAGATGTACAGTATGGTACCACCCCTTGGTATGATAGTGATGCAGCTATGGGGAGGAGTACTCCTTCATCCATATATGGTAGACTTACCCCAAAATACCACTGGTATATGGCTTTAACTGTTCTTTTGCAGAATCTACAGGTACCCATCACTAAATGTCCATGGTCCTTCTTTCTACTAATCCCATGTAGGGTCTTGATAGACATTCTGATTGACCACAAAAGTTCTCATTGCCACCCGCTGTTTATCACTATATACTCGATAGACCTCAATCCACCTGCCTCCTCTTGGATGCTAAACAATGTTTCCTCCCCTCACATGGGCCCTATGGTTTATCTTCCAACAACCTCCAGGAGGGAGAAACTAGGAGTGGGCAACACTGGTTTACCATTAACTCCACCGCCAAAAGTTTTGCTATGTCATGGTATGCAAAATTGCTGCTGTTTATTGTGTTTCTTAACAAAAATAATAATAGTGTATATTTAAAAAATTAAAAGTCTAGTGTATTCTGAGTAATGTGATTTAAACAGTCTTTACTTTTACATTTGAGTTTGTTAAGGTGTATAGGGTTGTGTTATAAGAAAGAATAGAGCATATAATGAATAAAATTCTCCTCTATCGTAAACTTCAGCGTTCAGGTGGTTTAAGTATTTATAGGGAATCCAGGCTGCTGTGCCTTGCTGTAAACTGGACACTTTCTTATTTGCATAGCTGCTGTGCCTTGCTGTAAACTGGACACTTTCTTATTTGCATATAGTGGAACATTATATATTTAAATATTCAACAAGCAAATAGAAGTGGACACAGGCGGATCAGCTACTTTCCCTCTGCTTTCCAGCGTCTACTCACATTTAGCATATGTGCAGTACAAATTCACAGTGTAATGACATCTATTTTATCCCCTTTGGGCTTTATTTTTACACCAAAATAGAAATGTTTCGTTGCACTCATTAGAGCTACAGTGGGGGATTTACAGAACAGCAACAGGCTGGTTCATGACCTGGTTTACTGTAACAGGAGTCCAGCTTAATTAGTTACATGACCCATGAAACACATAGATAACTCAAGAGCTTAATGGACCTTAAAAAGCCTGATTTAAATGGAAATGGCTATTTCTGACACCTGAGAACAGCCAGCGCATAATTCAGACAGTGTTTAGGTGGAAAGTAAAAGGTTTTAATGGTGTGTAAGGTTGGTCAGTTGCAGTAACGATTGCCTTACTATACTATACTAAATAGTTTTGTATGATTTGTGTATATATTGTATAGTCCACCTTGTTTTATATGTCTGCTGATGTTAATGAAGGGTTTAATCGGTCAGTTATATATTTCACGCAAAACAACCAAACCCCTAAAAAATGTATTTACAGATTCTAAATTCCTGAGCAAAATGTGCGTAAATGTGCCCCATATTTAATCATAAACATTAGCGATACTCGTATTTACAGTATGTAGCGTACTCAAAACATTTGACATGTTTAGATTGTATTTTTGTTATTTTAGGAGGAAGCACAGGGACACATGGATGCTACTACTGCAATCACCAGCATTACCAACTCCAATTTTTTTTGTTATACTATAGTAGGGCAGAGCGCAGGTCACACAAGCAGATAACCTTGTTCTTGCTCCCACTATTTTATATATCACTGACACTTAAAAAAATGTTTTGTATCTGCCCCAATGTGTGCAGGACAGTTATCAAGATCTTGTTCATTGTGTAATTTAATAAACCATAACTACTGATAAAAGCATGCAGTATATCCCAATCCTGCAAAACCCATAAGGTTAATTTATTTCTTTGGACCTACATACAGAGTAAACTCATTGTACAACATCAAAACTACCCATTGGAGTTGTAGAGACCTATCTACAGAATGACACTAACCTGGGGCTGATCTGTGTGCAAGACGTAGCAAAGCAGATACAAATAGAGTGCAGCAAAACTATGTTGAACTACAGAAGGAAGGTTTTACATTAATCTATTCAGTATCTGTTCAGAAACATCTAAAATATAAGCAAATATACAAATGTGCCCTTCTCACATGGTTCATCTGGCTATAGGCTATTTTCTCTCCAACTCTCAATAACCTCAGCAATCCCCCATCTGCCCCCGGGTTCTTTGCCGCACAATAAAACTACATCTGTGAAAATAAAAGCCCCAGTTGTACTCCACATGCCGCAGTCAGCACTCTCTTAACCCCTTCGTGACGCAGCCTATTTGGTCCTTCATGACACGGCCCTATTTTACAAATCTGACATGTTACACTTTATGTGGTAATAACTTTTTAATGCTTTAACGTATCCAACTGATTCTGAGATTGTTTTTTC
>JABWIB010000038.1:214609-227185 GCA_016617825.1 Platyplectrum ornatum | reverse complement strand
TAGTGGTGGTGAGGAAAACCCGCCCGGATCTGGGGGATATATTGGATGATATGCCTGAAATACAAGGGGCGATTTGGTGAGTAGAAGCTGTGTAAACAGCAGGAGATCGTGGTAAAGCAGTCTACACTATCTGCTTCATTCTTTTGGAGGAAAAGGACGGAACGAGAAGCCGGCGACCGAACCGGGACCCGACTGGATAATTGCTGACACGCATACACCCAAGAGAGGGGAAACGTGAGTAGGCTGTATGCCGCTGACTTACAAAATCCTTGTTTGAAACAATACCTCACTATATAGTGTTTCCACTTCTTTTCTGGGGCCAANATATCCCNTCGGAGTGGAGAAGGGGAAATAAGGAGGTTTATATCGGATGAAGAATTCAAGAGACANTGAACTGTTTACAAAATAGAGACTTTACATACTTGGTATAGCTAATTGGTGATTAATATAGTGCTAGCGCCTCTGGTAGACATCACCTAACAATTTTTGTTGCAATTGATAATTTGTGGGCAATAGGTGTATGCCCAGAGGTGGGTGTCGGTGGGGCTGCAGGCAGAGCGCGGAACTCTAAATCTACATTTTTGTATCACATATTTGAGCTCTAGGCATAGGCCTTATAGACTGCTGTTTAGGGCACTGCGACCATCACAACGTCATTTGTTCTGAGCTGGAGGGGGCATGGTGCTAGGTTTGCCTAGGGCGCCCACAGACCTAGCACCGGCCCTGGCCATGGGGCTCCTGATTTACCATGACCTGCAGTAGCAGGGAATGGGCGATTACTGGCGATGCGGGGCTCCCTTCTAATATTTGCACCTGGGCCCATGAACCTTTAGCTACGCCCCTATGTATGTGCACACACACAGCTATAACCATCTGCCAATCAGTGTGCTGACAATTAATTGACTGGCTGCCGGCTAGAATGGAGAGAATAATTATCAGCAGTCTGATAGGTGTACAGGTCTAGCCATCCACCAATCAAGCTGCTGACAGCCATTTACTGACCGATTTCCGGCTGGGAGGCAGGTTCACATTGCTGCCCGGGTGCTCTCAGCTTGCAGCCCTATACACAGAACCAGCAACCCCAAAAAAGCTCCAGAAGCAATGGCCGGGTGGGTACATTCCATCCTGACCCCCAGCCCAGCCCTCCTCTGCGTCCTGCTGGCATACGCTCAGTCCCATCATGCATGCCTGCATTTGGTTTAACAAATATAAAAGAAAACAACAGAAACTCTTTTTGGGAACTTTAATGTATCTTCTGTGATTTTTTTCCTTTAACACAGAAGCTTCCTAACAACTACATTCACATACTGTGATGTGCTGTTCAGCTCTGTGGTTTATAAAGAGGTGTCCCAGTAGTGAATCAGTATGTGCGTCTCTATCAAGCAGCGAGCAGAGGCAATGACCCCTACTTTCTATCTTCTATGATTCCGTCAGTCTTGACCTCTACCCTTCCCTCTGGCAAGCTTCAGGGTACAGTATATTGTATTTCTGTCCTCTCCATTCGCTGCCTTTTCATCTCTTTCTAGTTCACATACTCAGTGATGAGAGGGTGCTGCTCACTCTCAGTCACACAGAAATAGAAACAAAAGACAGAAGTCATTGCTCCAAAATCTACCATCACTGCAACGCAGAAGCCTCATAAGGGAGAAGAGGAATTTTTCTGCAACTTCAATTTAACAAATATTCACCATCTCTAGGGCTTCCATTGTTGATTATAGAAATTATTTATTTACAAGGGAGGGTTAGGGTTAGGCTGCAGAGAGGGTACAGATAGATCAGAGAAGGGGGATTGTTAAGGTTCGGCTGCTGGGAGGGGGTGGATTGAGAGAAGGACGGTTAGGGCTAGGCAACGTGAGGGGATGAAGTGATAGGGTTATGGTTAGGCTTCTGGGGGGGAAGGTGGATTGAGAGACGGAAGGTTATGGTTGGCTGCAGGGTGGAAATGGTTCATATAAGCAAAAGTTAGGGTTAGGTATTATGGAGGTGGTGAATCGTGAGAAAGAAAGTTTAGGCTGCGAGGAACAGATAGTTCATAGAGAGGTTAAGACTAGGCTGCAGACTGCAGAGAGGTGAGGGTTAGGGTAAGGATTAGGATAGTCTTTTTTTATTCCTCCCTATTTACTGTAAGAATAGTTCCAGTCGAACCCGCAAACCACCCTCATGGTTAAGGACACCTGGGGGTATATTTACTAAGTGGTGAGATTGCAGTGAGATTGAAAAGTCATGATCATGTTGCCCATAGCAACCAATCAGATTCGAATTTACATTCTGTAAAATTAAACTGAGAGCTTGAATCTGATTGGTTGCTATGGGCAACATGACTACCTTCCAATCTCAGTGCAATCTCGCCGATTAGTAAATATACCCCCTGGACCTAGATTTACTAAACTGAAAGAATGGAGATGTTGCTCATAACCATCAACCAGATTCTAGCTCTCACTTTCCTATTACTAGAGAATGTCAGCTAGAATCTTATTGGTTGCTATGAGTAACATCTCCACTTTACCTTTCCCACAATTTAGTAAACCTAGTCTCTGGTCTAGACCAATGTTTGTTAATCCCTGCCCTCAGGAACCACTAACAGCCCATATTCTACTCACAGAAACCCAAATAATATAAAGAGATGCACCATCTTAGAAACCTATCAGTAACACTTGTGTGTTCCTTTAACAAGACCTGGGCCTAAATTTACTAAACTATGGTAAACGCTAGAATGTTTCCTATAGCAACCAATCAAATGCAAGCTCTAAATTTTATTTTACATACTGGAGAATGTGAGCTACAATCGGATTGGTTACTATAGGCAACATCCTCAATTTTCCAATCACTCAGTTTAGTACATTTAGGCCCTGGAAAACATGTCGTGTTATCGGTCACTGAGGACTGAGACAGAAAACAGTGATCTGGATGCCCTTATACAACCAAATGTTAAGTCAGTCCGCACTTTCCTTAATTCTTAGCGATACAATCCCAGATCTGCTCCACCTGCAGAGTGGAACATTAATGAGAACTTACAGCCCATTAAAAAGTATAGCAACAGTGACGACTCTGTCATTGTTTTGGAGCGAGGGAATTAATCACACTCAGACCTCCTTAAATGTTTCTTTATTTTCGTTGCAATTATAAAACCCGACAAAGTATAAAGCGCAGCTGGTGAGGACATCTGCAAAAAATCTCAGACTGTACAAGAACAATTTCTGCATGTAAATAGCAGCTCCCGGAGTGACTTCTTACAGTGACTCCGTAAAGCCGCTTACTGATGGACCCTCTGGAAAAACACTTTACACAAATGCTTCTTTTTCTGAGTAATTACAGTTCCGGAATGTGTTGCCATTAATTGTTCTGCCGCAGCAATTTTACCTGTAAACAGCGGAATTATAGATTTTCCTTGTACATAAAGTTCCTCAAAATATCATACGAAGTAATAATATGTATTTGGTGTCTGCTTGCAACGTAGAAACCGTTTTGGAGAAGATTATATCTTCCAGACAGATAAAATGTAGAATCGGAAAATAGCGGCTCTTGTGAAGTAATGGTAAATTCAGTACGGCTGACCTTATTTAGGTACGACGTTACCGATTCGTTTCTATACTCACCAATGTCCAGGTGTCAGGGCCAATGCTACGGAGGGATCCCAAGCTTGGGAGGTGGAAACAGCAATAGCGAGGTCAAAAGACGGCACAATGTACAGGTGTGGTACTTTAAAACGTTTTCTAAAATATTGTCCGGTATGCATGGCTGGCTCGCAATGTTGTCCTGCTATTGACAATGGTTATCTTCTGCTTGGGTACGCCACCTAGCTGTTACTGTCAGAATTGCAACTTTTCAGAGTTACTGGCAGCATGGCGTGAAAGCATATTAACATTGTTTTGGGATAATTCCAGTGCCATGGGGTATTTTAGAAACGTTATCATCTGTAGATATAGAAATAAGCGTGTATATATATATATATATATATATATATATATATATATATATTCCTTGTTGTTTCATTTAAACTCCTTCCTACAACTGACCCTATTATGTTCAAGCACACAATCTTTTTCATATTTTCCTTACCCTTGAGAGTTGTGGAAGACCATTAATAATAATTGCCAATAATTTGTTACTGCCTTTATAATTGTACTCTTAATGTGTTAGGATAATGGAGAAGTGAAGTTGTCATGACCACAAGGATCCCCGGAAATCTAACTGATAATAATAAATGATCATTTATTCATGTATGTGACTATATTCCCCACTACATAAACAAAAACCTCTCTGGGAACAATGGAAAATATGACAACGTACTCTAACTACATGTGCCATCGCTTCCAGAATGGCTGAGTTATGTTGGGTACACTTTAGAAAGATTGTCTTGTCAATCACAAGAACAGCCCTTTCAACAGACATCTGTTCAGTGTGTACTCTCCAGAGATGCTGCAGGATGGTGTCACACAGTCTGTGGTCTTTGATTTGATTGTTAGGAGCTCTTATATTTTTGATCAGTGATATTTCGATGTATGTACTGACACACCATCTACAAAGCATCAATTTCCACTGAAAATTCAGTATAGAGCCACCTGGTGGACGAGTATGTAACTGCAGCATATTACTACAGCAAAGGATTACGGGATTGTTTACAGACAGGGAGCTCGTGCACCTGCACATTTGTGGATATCTTTTAAATCAGCTGATCGTCTGCTAAATATGCTCTGCTTTACTCTAGAGTCCGGAATTCCAGAAGATCGAACGTATATTTGGAACTTTATGCTGCAAATTGTGCCATCTTTGCGGTTAACCATAGTATTTGGAAGTGGGGGCAGAAAATGATTGCCAAAACTACCGATGGAAGGACACGAAGGACATGAAGGAGAGTGTCAACCCCCCTGCACCTACAGAAGACACTGGTAGCTTAAAAAGCTCTGTCTATGCGTGCTGGATACATCTTACCAGCAGCTAACATGGTTTACGGCCAGCAGAGAACAGGTTGTAACCAGCATCCGAATGGTTGATCACACAGGACATGTTTGCTATGAAATTTCTATGGTTCTGCCCCTGCTTAACAATGCTGTAAGTAATAGTGCTGGAAGATGCAATTCCCATCATCATTTCCTTGTAGAGTGCCAGCTCTTTCTCCCCACAGGAATCTCCAGAATAAATATAAGTTTTCCTTCTACCTTATTATTTGTTATCACTTTAAAGTTGTGAAAATGGAGTTTACGCGGATGGCGAGCTTTGCCTTTCCGTAAGTTGAATATTTAAACGAAGGTGTTGTAAGCAGATGTGTCACTTTAAAGAATGATTGTAGCTCCATTTTAATTTGAATTTCTTTTACTCCCTGTTTCCCTCCTGCTGCTAACGTTCCATTTGCACATTCCAACCACAATAAAGCAGACGGATGTTTAGCATCATAAGTGTATAATAACATTATGTCAGATTATTTAATGGCCGACTTGGTTGCAGCACATTTTGGTGGATAATCTTGTTTTACATGCGCAGAAAAGAAATCTCCTCGCCACTTATCTTATTCCTAATGTCAGCCTATTTATATGTATGAGGCTGTTAGTGGTATGTGTTACTGGGAGCACTTGAGAGAGGAGTTATAACATGCTATCTCAGATCATTAGTATGTAATATGGAAAGGTGAGACATTGTGGGGGTTTAACTCATTGCTGTGATTATAAAATAATACTTTTGGGTGTTCCAGTGTTAAAAATGTACCAAGAATCAAAGATGCAGATCGGGAGGTGGCAGAATAGATATTCTTTTTAGTTCTAACCAGGTACAAGAGGTCCGAAAATCAGATAGCGGAAAGATAAATTACTGGAGTCTGAATTTGGGAAAAACAGAACTATTTATCTTTTTTTTTAACGACTATACTGAAATGTCCCTATTTTTCATGTTTCCAGTTCATGTAACAAACTCTTCAATCATGGACAAACTTTAGTATAAAAACAAGGGAAATGTTAGGGTTAGGCTGCAGAAAGGGACTGGTTAATAGAAGGGGAAGGTTAGGGTAAGGCTTTAGGAAGGGGATGGTTCATAGAAGGGTAAGGATAGGGTTAGGCTTCAGGGAGGGGACGGTTCATAGAAGGGCAAGGTTAAGGTTAGGCTTCAGGGAGGGGAAGGTTTATAGAAGGGCAAGGTTAGGGTTAGGCTTCAGGGAGGGGACGGTTCATAGAAGGACAAGGTTAAGGTTAGGCTTCAGGGAGGGGAAGGTTCATAGAAGGGCAAGGTTAGAGTTAGGCTTCAGGGAGGGGACGGTTCATAGAAGGGCAAGGTAAGGGTTAGGCTTTAGGAAGGGGACAGTTCATAGAAGGGGAAGGTTAGGCAGGGGCGGCCCTAGGCTTTGCAGAGGTTTATGAAAGGGGGACCCATAAATAAATATATATATGCCTAGGGCTGCCTTTTTACACACACACATAACACTGGTACCAGGTACAAGAGGTCCGAAAATCAGATAGCAAAAGATAAATTACTGGAGTCTGAATTTGGGAAAAACAGAACTATTTATCTTTTTTTATGGGCTATACTGAAATGTCCCTATTTTTCACGTTTCCAGTTCATGTAACAAACTCTTCAACCATGGACAAACTTTAGTATAAATACAAGGGAAATCTTAGGGTTAGGCTGCAGAAAGGGACTGGTTAATAGAAGGGGAAGGTTGGGTTAGGCTTTAGGAAGGGGATGGTTAATAGAAGGGCAAGGATAGGGTTAGGCTTCAAGGAGGGGAAGGTTCATAGAAGGGCAAGGTTAAAGTTAGGCTTCAGGGGGGGAAGGTTCATAGAAGGGCAAGGTTAGAGTTAGGCTTCAAGGAGGGGAAGGTTCATAGAAGGGCAAGGTTAAAGTTAGGCTTCAGGGGGGAAGGTTCATAGAAGGGCAAGGTTAGAGTTAGGCTTCAGGGAGGGGACAGTTCATAGAAGGGGAAGGTTAGGTAGGGGCGGCCCTAGGCTTTGCAGAGGTTTATGAAAGGGGGACCCATAAATAAATATATATATGCCTAGGGCCGCCTTTTTACACACACACACACACACACACATATATATACACGTACATGTATATACTGGGGGAAGCATCAATATAGCTCTCCAGCAGGCCAAGGCAGCTTGCAGAGGTGGCAGCAGGTGAGAGTGGCCGCCTATAAGGCCTATGCCTAGGGCCGCCTCTTAGGTTAGGGTTATGCTGCAGGGAAGGGAGGGTCAGAGGGATGGAAAGGCTAGGTTTGGATGTGGAGCAGGGCTCGAAGTGGGCCGGTATATGGTATAACGGCACTTCTCCCGCTAAGCCCCGCCCCCTCAGCACTGGAGGGGGGAACGTTAGCTTTAAAAAAATCAAGGGTCTGGAGGGGTGGGGCTTATGTAAGGGGCGGGGCTTAGCGCCATACCGCCACTTTACTATCCCCATTTCGAGCCCTGATGTGGAGGATTATGACAACCTTATCTATTGGAGACAGGGCTTCTTATCTTCTTTCAGTGAATCTTCTACATTGGATCTCTCTGACCTAATTTTACTAAGCAGGGAGATTGAAGGGAGATTAAAAAGAAGAGATGTTGCCCATAGCAATCAAATTCAAGCTTTTAGTTTCATTTTACATACTGGAGAATGTGAGCTTGAATCTGATTGGTTGCTATGGGCAACATCCCCACTTTTAAATCTCCCTGCTTACTAAATATAGTCCTCTGTGTAGCTCATTGTAATACTGTTGCCAGTATAGTCCTGTGCATACTACACACAATGTAAGGGGAACCTAATTAATTCTATTTTTTATTGCATGGAGAATACTGACTTATTTGACTTATTGCCCACAGACACTGGGCGTCATCATTTTTATTCTCTAGTTCAGAGTGGGGGATAACACTTCACTACCCATCTTGTGCTGTATATTAAATTTGCCTCGTGGGCAGTTCAACATGGTTTTGCCAAAGCCCACATTCTGGATCAGCCAGATAATGTATCTGCAACCGTCTTCTGATCAACCCAAGATCTTGTAAAATGTAAATAAATCCCCCTTAGGCTGCAAAATAGTATCATCTGCATGACAATTGAAGAGACAAGGCAGCTCCATGAAGCTATATATGAGAATGTTTTATCTGTGAAACTAGTTTAAGCAAATGAAATTCCTGGATTTGTAGAAAATGAGTAAAAGGGTAAAGAGACTCCTTATGGAATACACCACTTACATCGAGATGTTTCATTGCATCTTTATAGCAAGCATATTTCTACCCCTGTTTATATTAAAATAGTTTCTTATTATTTGGGGTATGTGATTTAGCTTTTTTGTCTTCAAAATGAAATTCTGTTATTAGTAAAACAGCAACTCCGCTATTTCCTGGACGGATATTTCTGAAATATAAAAACCCAAAAGCAAATTGCTTGTTTGGCTCACATAGTTTACAATGGAGGCGGTCAACTTAGACGTTGCTCAGCATTCAGTCTGTGTAGAAAGGGCACAGTGTTGTGACCTACAGAGGAGACAAAGGAACCATAGGACCGAATCCGGGGGTTCATGGAGACCTTCCAGAGGTGGGTCAGATGGGCCCTGGAGAGTGAGAGCAGCCCGACAGCTAAGAAAGAGGGAATGAAACGCTCTGAGAGCCCAGCCGGCCAGGAGGAAGTGGATCCTGGGTCGGAGAAACTGCGGGGCAACTCGAAGTAGTGGAGGCCCCACCCGGGAAAGCAGTGGAAGTACACCATAGGTGGCAACCAGGTATCTTGAGCAGGCTACTATGCCAACCCTCCTCAAGTTTTGCTAGGTGAAGAGGAGGAAGACGGCCCCGGGTATGTGGAGCCTGGTGGGCCAGAGGTCTTCTAGGAAGACGGAACCAGATAGGGCTAGTCGGGCCAGGAAAGTTTAACAGTGGTTTAAAAAAAAAAATACATATATATAAATATTCAAAATAAAATATGTATTAAAGTATATTTTATGTGTGTTTTTTTCTTTTTTTTAATGAATTTTTTAACATTATAAAAAAAACGTGCTGTGCGAGTGCACATCAAAGCAGGCATAAGTAGTATGCTGGCTTGCTTTCATAAAAGGCGGCATACTACTTCTGCTGGCTTTCATGCGCACTGCGTGCTATTCAGAACTGCATGTTTCCGCAACTCTGAAAAGCATGGCTACTGTGAATCAGGTCCTATCTCTCTAATATGCTGTGTGTGGAATTTTTTTGTGCCGGGAAATGTTAAAAGCTTTGCATAAAGTATGGCGAATCCTAGTCCTGTCCCTACTGATTATCTTTATATTTTATTTTAGCTGCAATGAAAAAGTTTCATTTTTATGCATTTGGTTTAGGGGCAGAGTAAGACAAATTTTGATTTGTTTGCCTTTTGTAGCACCAAATATATCTGCAAAATATTCCCACAGAGCGCCATAATGAAATCATAGAGAACTATAAACTATTACTCCTGTGCATACTCTCTCTGGGTAACAGCCTCTCTAGAAAGTAGAATATTAACCACCTGGACAGGGGAAATTATACAGATTTGTGATTTAAGTATTCTCCACCTTTAAACTTGGTGATTTTTTGGAAACTATTAAGGAGGAAATAGCAATGAAACACATCAATGAGAAAGTCAAATGCTGGGTATATAGGGAGAGGAACAAGCTGCATGTGTCACACACCATACAAAGATACATTAGAGGAACTAAACATGTATAGCTTGGACATACCTTCCAACTTCTTAGCGCCGGAGGTCAGGACACATTAGCCCCGTCTCGGTCATCCCAAACCCCGCCCCTGGTCAGCCCAAACTCTGCCCGATTCCGTTAAGCCCTGCCCCTTTTTCTGCCGCGATCGCTGCAAATATCATTTTTAAAATAATTTATTAGCAGTATGTCCCCTTAGTGAGAGGCGGGCGAGACAGCGAGACAGTCCCCCAAAAGTGGGACAGTTGGGAGGTATGCTTGGAGCAAAGAAGAAACAGGGGAGATGATAGCAGTTTTCACATATATTAAGGGGGTGTAACCAGGAACAGGAGGGGCAAATGGTTTTATCAAAAGACACTTTAAATATAGGATCCCTTAAATATAGGATCCCTTAAATATAGGATCACTTTAAATATAGGATCACTTTAAATATAGGATACAGTGACTTCATTATCTTTATAGAAATAGGACACAATGGGGTATATTTACTAAGCAGGGAATGTGCTGGGGAATTGAAAAGTGGGGAAGTTGCCCATAGCAACCAATCAGATTCAAGCTTACATTCTCCAGTATGTAAAATGAAACTGAGAGCTCGAATCTGATTGGTTGCTATGGGCAACTTCCTCACTTTTCAATTCCCCAGCAAATTCCCTGCTTAGTAAATATACCCCAATGTGTGATTTCTATCATCATAACACAATGTTTTCTCAAACTGAACGAGCATCAGGGAGATTATCCAGCACTNCAGGGAGTCAGGGAGATCACCCACATTTCAAGGAGTCTGAACCTGGGTTTTTGGTGGTATTACACAGCTGAACATTTTAAACATGCCTGGGACAAATATAAGGATATCCCAAGCCCTAAGACTATAGCCAGTACTGTCTAAAATGAATAACTGGGATAGACAGGATTGGCCAAGTGGTTCTTATCTGTCATCATATATTATGTGTATTGCATGTTTTATATTTTTCAGCGTGATAACAGAATAAAATAGAATGATTCAGAAAGAGTTAATCAATTAACATCCATGCTCACAGGTTTTTCCATCAGGCTAAGGGATTAACAATGAATATTCCAGTAGAGGCCACTTATGAATTTAACCTGCTCTTAAATTCCCTCTAAGGAAGAGGTGAATTGCAGATAATTGGGCGAGATAAAAGTGGCAGGGGGTGAATAGGGCAAGGGGAAAGATTTATGTGCTGTGAGTGGAAAATCTAGTAATGCAATAGCGGGAAAGAGAAAGAGCAATGAGTATGAGAGGAAAAGGAAATAGAGACTTAAGGAAGAGGGATTATAAGGAATTACAGGTCTATTTACTATTTTATTCGGTTAAAGGTCACTTATTGGTACAATTTGCTGATAAACTAGATAAGTTGTACTTTGTTCCCTAGTGATACAATTACTGGTAGTGGCAGGGTGATGGAGGTTGGACAACTTTTTGACATGGGATTCAGACAGCCTAGAACGTCCCATTCTAATCTTCTACCATTCATAGTGAGGACAGATTGGAAACATTAAGGTATTGATGCCAGCTGCTGGGCTCAGAGACCTGGATCTAAATTAAACAGGGAGATTGCCGGGAGATTGAACATTGGAGATGTTAATCAAAGGACACAACGTGTAATGGTCCTGGTGTAATATTCCATGTTTCTATGGCCATGTAATTAATCATTAAAAAGAATGCTTTAGAGTGTGCTGTAGATAGTTCTGTAAAATGGGCTGTAGAATGCATGGTGGATAGGTCTGTAGGTTAATCTGTAAAGTGCAGAAAGATCTGTAAAATAGGCAGGGCCGGATTAAAAACCATGTGAACATTTTCGAGGGTCCATTGCAGTGCGTATGACCAGTGTTGTGTAAGGTGGTAAATTATATGTGGGCCCATTCATTCATTACACTTCACCAAACTGTACCCTCCTACATTTGGTGCTGCTGTGCAGGAGAGTGCATGTCTCACATTCATTCTCATTCATCTCAACGGGAGGCCTGAAGATTGGCTGTGTATGTGGGCTGTTTTCAGATGGAGGCCTGGGGCTATAGTCCCATCCGCCCCATTGTTAATCTGGCCCTGAAAATAGGCTGTAGAGTGTGCTGTAGATAGATCTGTAGAATAAGATGTAGAGAACACTCTATATGGATCTGTAAAATGAGTTGTAGAGTGCACTCTATATAGATCTATAGAATGTACTATAATGTGCATGCTATATTGATCTGTAGAATGGACTATAGTGTGCACTCTATATAGATCTGTAGAATGTGGCTGTAGAGTGCACTGTGTATAGATCTGTAGAATGTGCTGTAAAGTGCACTCTATATAGATCTGTTGAATGGATTATAGTGTGCACTCTATATAGATCTGTAGAATGTGCTGTAAAGTGCACTCTAGATAGATCTGTAGAATGGGCTGTAAAGTGCACTCTATATAGTTGAATGGACTATAGTGTGCACTCTAGATAGATCTGTTGAATGGATTATATTGTGTACGGTATAAAGATCTGTAGAATGGGCTGTTTCCCTGATAATAAGACACTGTCTTATTTTTTTTTCTGGACATAAAAAACACCATAGGGCTTATTTTCAGGGTAGGGCTTATTTTATTGTACTGCTATTAATCCAATTATGGCCCCCCCCAAGTGCTGCTGACATTAAGCACCTCAGTGTTCCCCCCAAGTGCTGCTGATATTATGACACCTCATTGTTCCCCCAAGTGCTGCTGACATTATGACACCTCATTGTGATTTAGATGGGGCTTAATTTTGGGGGAAGGCTTACTTTAGACAGTTTACTGTAAAATAGGAAAGGGCTTATTATCAGGATAGGTCTTATTATCGGGGAAACACGGTATATATCTGTTGCAGGGGCGTAACTACAAAAGCCCGGGCCCCATAGCAAATTTCTCAACGGCCCCCCCCCATATCTCCATCTCTCCCCACCATATAACCATCCCCCCA
>JABWIB010000038.1:203052-214171 GCA_016617825.1 Platyplectrum ornatum | reverse complement strand
GTTCCCAGGACATAAATTTGTGTTTTCAGGCGGGCCCGGCCGGCGGTAGCGTTACCGGTCCGGGCCCATTAAATATAGCGGCAGCCTCAGGCCCCGTAGCTGCCGCTACGTCTGCTATGGTGGTAGTTCCGCCACTGATCTGTTGAATGGACTATAGTGTGCACTCTAGATAGATCTGTAGAATGGACTATAGTGTGCACTCTAGATAGATCTGTAGACTCTGTTGATCTATATAGAGTGTGCTGTAGACAGATCTATCTTCCAAGGAAAAGCCTTGACTGTCTAAGCAATCCCATTAATTTGCCTTGCCTTATGCAATATCAGGGAACTGTAAGTTTTCATATGTTGGCACCTGACATCTTAGAAAATTGAAAAGAAAATGATATCGCAGACTGTCTTATTATGTCCTAATATTCCATTCCATTCTTTATTTTAAGCCCCTTGTATTGCGTATATTGCTATTCATGTCCACGTCAATACACACTACCATACACACAGTCAAAAGGCACATTAAGCTGCAACATACGTTACAAACGGTGAGCTGATTCTCTTCTCTGTAACCCGACTGTATATATCAGAAACAAAATGATGTCCATATTTCACGTGTAAAACACATCCGCTTAGGACACTGCATTTGTTACACGGGGCTATTTCACTTAAGCTCTTCCAGAGTTAAAAGTCTGAGGAGAATAAGGAGAATTTCTGTAAACGAAATGAGAAAATATGCCGGAGATACATATACAAGGAAGAGAGCAATAGATTTACCATTCCAGGCTGTGTGACATGCATTTGAATGGCTGCTCTGAGACAGCCGCGAATCTCCCCTCCCTGCTATGAAAAATAGAAACGGAGAGCTATCGGGGCAGAAAAGGATGCTGGGAGAGAAATGGATGCTGGAGCCTATGAATCAATAGGATTAGTGAACTACTGTTTGTGCTACATAAATTGGGAGGAGAAATGATTAAGGAAGTGAGAACCTGTGTTTGTATGATTTTACATCACCACTTTGTAATGATACACAGTATTGACACGGAATTGTTGACACAGTCCCTTTTATTTATTCACAGCAACAAAAGTCAAGGTTATTTAATCGTATGTATTTTATATCAGGCTCTGAATTTTTTTTATATAGCTATAAGAGAAACATGATGCATTATCTAGATGTAAAACTTATTTTACAGCATGGTTATATCATGAGGGGAGCAACAATGTTATTATAATTATTATTAACGCTTATTTATTAGGTTCTACAAAGTGTCCGCAGCGCTGGGAATACAGACAGACAGAATGGGTGGGGAAGAGGAGCCCTGCCCGCAAGCTTACATTCTAAGGGAGATTTGGGGATTTGATACATTGGGGCAATTACACATACACATAGACTAGGGACATTTTAGACAGCTACCAATGAACCTGCCAGTATGTTTTTTTGGGATGTGGGAGGAAACCGGAGCACTCCATGCAAACATGGGGAGAACATACAAACTCCATACAGATAAGGTTCTTTACGGGAATCGAACTTACAACCTCAGCGCTTTGAAGCAGGAATGCTATTATTCTGCATTATAAGAATTTATAAATTAAGGGTAATGCAGAGATGACAAGAGTGAGTAGGAGTATCTGAACAGTTACTGAACAGTATTAGGTTCAGTAATGTTGGGTTAGGTGAGGTAGAGGTTTCGATAAGTGAATAGCACAATGGTAGAAGCCTTGAGAATGAGAGGTAGCTTTCGAACAGAAATAAAGTTATATTGAGATGAAATATGAGATATGTATGAGAAGAAATGGGTTTAAGAGGGCTGTGTAGGCTAATAAAAATGCATTTTGAAAAATTTGGGAAGTTGGTGGACCAAGTGAAGAACATTACTGTATAGTAATGAGCACCAATTCAAACGTCTGATCTATATTTTTTTCTGTTCTCCTAATTAAAAAACGTCTAGGTTGGAGATTCAATAAAGCTGCCAATTTAGGAAGGAGAGAGAAAAGCACATATTTTAATTCTCTCCATCTTCCTTGGCATTTGGTAATTTCGTCAAGCCAGTGTTGAACAAATTAGTGATTACTCTTGTGATTGACATAACTTCTGAAGAACCCAGTTGGGACAGTCGAGGTGTAAAAAAAGTGGAAAAAAAGTGGGAAAATGTCCTCCACTTTCCTGCCAATATCACATCTTAGGATGAGTCTAAAGCTAGTCATTCACTAGAATGATATTGTTCTAGTATACATCGGTGCCGATAAATGGGATGATTTTCCCTTGAGAAAAAAGCCTCACCATCTACACCAGCTGAATGGACGGGGTGCCTGTCAATCATAATAGAATTTCCTCTTCTGTATTCTCACATTCTCCGACGGCTCCCACGCTGCAGCTAAGATGAGTACGAATTTATTTTTGTTTAGCAATTCGGATCAATAGCGATATTGTTTAATAGGTGTTTTTTACAATTTTTTATATTTTAAGATGGCCAAACAGTAGACGAATTTCCGGATTGAAATGCCATCGCTCTTAAATCTGGATGGTTGTAAGGCGTTTCAGTCATTTAACATACTTTGTAAAAATGTGAGAATCCATTGAAATCCATTAAAGTTGTTAAGTATTGGAAAGTCTTTAGAGTTTCCTTTAAAAACCCAGTTTGTCAGTGGAGTGGTGGAACTAAAATCTTGGCCAAAGGACATCATGAGAAGACTTCTGACTTTTGTTTCTAGATCATGATTGAGAGTAGGATGTTTTTGGCGTTTATATAGATTTATTGATCGTGAAGGTAAGCTAAAATGAAACAATGTTGTTTTCTTTGTTGAACGTTAATGGTTTTCATCAAATGCTCCAACACCATTGTCATAGATGATACCTGCCAATGCATCATGGGACTTCAAGATGTGAAGTTCTGCTGGTAGTCTTCAGGTAGCCCGATCTTGTATATTGGAAAATACATAGAGTTTATTTTAGATGAAATTAAGGAGCTGGTTATATGTTTGACAGCGCAGTGTGTTAAACTCCCTGAGTGAATCATATGCCGCAGGTGGCTTTCAGCATTATTTTTGATAAGTAGTGCTCTGAGGGTTATTTATTTTGTTCTTTTTTGCTTTCACATATAATTGAAAAAAAATTGGACACACTAGATGGACATTTGAAAAGTTACAGTCATTACAGCAAAATCACTGAGTTTTCAAAGTACTTGATATATTTATTTATTGCTTTAACTTTGCTTGGACTTAAAAGTTAAAGCAGAAAAGTTCCAGATGGGAGCACCTTACTGCTCTGCCGGCTTTAGTCTAATTTGTCTATTTTGTTGGATACTGATGGATTCTGGAACATGATGTTTGACAGCAGATATAGGAAGCCCGTTACAAATAGTATTTGTTTTCCTAATCTACATTCAGGGTGAGTTGTAGCAAATGCAAACGAGACAACCATGAACTGCATAACCACCGACAGCTTCCAGGTGGGGGAGATTCTTGGGTGATATCACAGCAAGGACCATAGCTTACAGGAGCTCTGTGGCCATGTACAGGACAGTGTGGCCGTAGGAACCCTATAGAAACCTGCAATAGTTCCTTTTCTACTAGTCCCAAACTCGGAGGCACAAGCCGCTAGCAGCCTGGTAAGCCTTCACTCATGCACAGTGCTTTCAGCTGGCCCATATGCACAGCACTTGTATTACAGCGCATGGACAGCTCTTTGCTACACTCGTGCACACAAAATGTTACAGCCGACCAAACGCCACTTTGCGTTACCTTGACTTCAAGTAGAAAGAAAAAGATTAAGAAAAAATAAAAAAAAGTTAGAAAGTTAAACACCGCAACAGCCGCATCTGGTACTCCCCAAAAGTCTCCCATCCAAGTCGCAATGAGGGCTAAGCCTGCTTAGCTTCATAGATAGACCACGGATGACCGCCCACTGGCCGGTATGCCAGCAGCTCAGACAGGCTGCTTTTCTACCCATGGAAACCCTTCCTGGAAGAGGTCAAAGGAAAAGAGCTAACACCTAGAGCACCTGGTACAGGTCTCCCATACAAGTTGCAACCAGGGCCAAGCCTGTTTAGCTTCACTGCCATTTCAGAAAGAGAGAGGGCAACAACAGGGATGCCCGCTCCCTCTCTCCCTCATTCTTGCACTGTGTGCGAACAGGCGCTCAAGCGGAAAGCTGGATGGACATTTTGTATAAGTGGAGATACGGCATTCCATCCAATTTCCGCAGGTTGCATTCATAAATCAGGTGTAATAATTGAGTCTGCACCAGCTGTCCATCTTACTGAATGTCTTCTCTTTATCAATGATGTATGAATAATTTTTACCAAATCCACTATGATTACTTTGTTTTTATTTGGATTTTCATGATCTGGGAATTTGCTTCCATCTATAAAAAATGCATTTGGAACAATAGATAGATGCTGTATAACATTAGGTCATTTTTATTTTGATGTGTATTTATTTAAGCTTGGTACTGAAAATACAAATAATTGCATTGTAATAAAATTTAGTAAAGATGGAATTATAGCCCTCACCAAGGCTTTACTGCAAGTAATATTAATAAGCTGTAGCAGCAACAAAATATCTCTGGTAAATATTAAAATACGTTGTCAGGCGTCATTGGGTAACAATGATTCGTAGACCCACATAATGTCCAACACTTTCTCCTCTCTGTGTTCCATGCAATGTAGGTTTTACGGAGAGTCTGGTGGGGATAGACCGGGCTGCCGGTCATGGCCCAGAGGATTATCACCCTTTCCGCCAGCTACTAATATGTGAGGCCAAACCACAGATATAGACTTCCGGACAGAGAACATTGTGTCAGAGTCCAGAGTCACATGGATAAGGATAGTATGAATTTTGACAGGGCCATTGCCAGCAAACACATTTACAAGCCCTGACTGATGGAATTCCTGACTGATGAACTGTGGAATCCCTGGTGCCAACTGGTAAAATTTTCACTGACCCTTATCCTGAACCTTACCTTTCTATTACTTTAACCCACCACACAGCCTAACCCTAATCTTCCTCTCCTTCAGTATATACCCTCCCCACAGCCTATCCCTAAGCATCCTCTTCTCTGATCAACATCTTCTCTACAGCCTAACCCTAACCATTCTCTTCTCTGATACATCCTCTCCCTGAAGCCTAACCATAACATTCCCCTTTTCTGATCCATCCCTTTCTACAGCCTAACCCAAACCTTCCCCTTCTGTGATCCATAACCTTTGTGTCCCATCCCCACAGTTTAACCCCAACTTTCCCATTCTACACTTTATGCTCTCCTAGAAGGCCAACCCTAACCCTCTCCTTTCCATATCCCCTCCGCAGCCTAACCCTAACCCTTCCCTTATTAGAAAAATTTTATTTATTGGAGCAGAGAATTAATTCTTATATAGTGTGTTTTTAGCTAAGGTTTATCAGTTATGATACCATCTAAGGGTACTAGATATCATTCCTGTGCTGCCATGAACACTTATAATACATTGTCATTGTGACAGTGGGTCACCACATATTAATAGAATGTTGTTTTACAGAATACATTAATCCTAATTGAGGGAACACACTGAGCTGTGTTGCCAAGGCCAATATTAAACAAAGTGGCAAAAATCACTGTGGGGGTGAGGCCATGCCAGTGGAAGGAGACATGCAGAAATCAAACTGTTTTGGAAATGTGCTGATAATAGTATTAACAGCACAGTGGGCATCATAATTACCACTAATAAACATCTTTGGGGAATGACGGCCTATGAAA
The DNA here is from genome assembly GCA_016617825.1 of Platyplectrum ornatum. Classification (NCBI taxonomy): domain Eukaryota; kingdom Metazoa; phylum Chordata; class Amphibia; order Anura; family Limnodynastidae; genus Platyplectrum; species Platyplectrum ornatum. Next base: position 208,452 of record JABWIB010000038.1, on the reverse strand, counting down.
AAACGTTGTCTCCGACACTTAATATAATAACATTTTAAATAAATATATAAAGTTAAAATAAACTTATTTACACAAACCTAAATGTGTCCCAGGGGGGGGCATAAAATGTGATGCCAATGTTCTGATAGCTACAGTTAACTAACAGAAACTAAAATGGCAACAATGTTTAACTGATTGGCATTCTTCTAAATGGCAGGGTAGATAACTCAGTTACTGTCATGCAGAATATTGTCAAGCAGACATTACTGTATTCAACATTGCAATAATAGTTTTAATCTTATTATTACTTACCTTTGATCATGGGAGAAAAGGAAAGGAGAGAGAGAGAGAGGGAGAGAGAGAGAGAGAGAGAGAGAGAGAGAGAGAGAGAGAGAGAATAGAGGTAGAGAAAAGAAGACAGAGAGGATAGGAAAGACCAAAGAGCAGGAGGAAAGAAATAGCAGATCTGGGGGGGGAGCATGAGCTGGGTACAATGCAATAGGGAAGGACAGAGCTGAAGATAGAGGGGACATAGCAGAGGATAGAGACCGGGAGCAGGAGGGACATAGCAGAACAAGGCGCAGAGGGGACATAGTCAAGGACAGAGGTGGGAGCTTCAGAGACATAGCAGAGGATAGGGCTGGGAATAGTGGTGATATAGTATAGAAGAGAGCTAGGAGCAGCGTGGACAAAGCAGAGGATAGAGATTGGAGCAATAGGGACATAGCAGAGGATAGAACAGGGAGAAACAGGGACAAAGCAGAGGAGAGAGCCAGGAGCAGTGGGGACAAAGCAGAGGATAGAGTTGGGTGAAGCAAAGATTCAGAAGAGGATAGAGCCGGGAACAGCATTGACATAGCAGAGGAAAGGGAGCAGCAGGGACAGAGCAGAAAATAGAGCCAGGACCAGGAGGGAAGCAGAAGGGACATAGCAGATATTAGATCCATGAGCAGCAGGGACACAGCCGAGGTGCTAGCTAGAAGCAGAGGGGACAGAGTGGGTGCAGAACATTGGACATGATACGGAATCTATAGGATAGCAGTGCCCCCCTCTCCTATATGAAATGGATACTGCCTGGAGCCCAGAGACCTAGCACCAGCCTTGACTATTGTCAATATAAAACACTACCTGAACTTACCACCTACATTATGATGTCTCCTGTATCATTGTTGTCAGTGTTCCAGTTCTTAAGTGGTTATGGGGTGGGTTCCTGGTGATATATTTATTAAACTTCAGATTGAAAGCGTTCCTACGTCTATTGGGAAGAGGTTATAGTAAGGTCTAGGAGAAGGAAGCTATGATACAGTGTAGGAGGAGGGAACTCTGTTAAAGTCTAGGAGGAGGGAGCTGTGGTAAAGTCTATTGGGAAGAGGTTATGGTAAGGTCTAGGAGAAGGAAGCTATGGTAAAGTCTAGGAGGAGGGAGCTGTGGTAAAGTCTATTGGGAAGAGGTTATAGTAAGGTCTAGGAGAAGGAAGTTATGGTAAAGTGTAGGAGGAGCCAGCTGTGGTAAAGTCTACCACTGTGGTAAAGAACAAGTATATATATCAGACAGCCAGGTATAGCAAAACTTTATTGTGGTGTCCAAAATAACTTTTTACAGTATAAAAAATGTTACATTCCAACTTCATTTTAATTATATAACTGATCTATGTTTTCAATATGGGCTGAGAGAAGGTTGCACAGTCTAATAACTTTTTTGAAGTTGGCTTTTTTTCTTTACTTGTGGAATATTCTGACTGTAAAGGGTAAATCAAGGTTAAATGACTTTATTTCTGCAGAATTTTAAATCCAATCTGAAAAAGTTGTACGAGCAATGCGACCACAAGTCTACCCGCATAGTTGTACGCCTTTAAGTGTTTATGCAGTCGTTTATTGTATGTTTTTCACTTTATATCTTTACATTGTAGAATGTGAACAGACGGGCCTGTCACCTTGTGAGTACAAATAGGGCAGGGGGGGGAGGAGGGAGGGTTCGCTTTGTTACCGTCAATATATAGATATGAGAGAGGACACATCAGCAACGGCGACGAAATAAACAGATAAGAAAACAATGACACACATGTAGAGGTAAATTGGAGATTATGTTTGCTGCCGAAGAGGAAGATTGACGAAAATGCATCCATAAAAGGATGTGGAAATTGCAAGCAGCATAGGAACAGGCAGATACAAGAGACATCCACAGCTGAGGCACCATATTGTTCTATACATTATCTTTCCTTTTCCAGACTCCCTATAGAACACAGAACATCAGGCTAGGCAGACAGATGGCCCCGGTCCCGCTTGAATCCAAATTAACTGCTTTTCCCAGCACTAACCCTCTAGCTCCCAAATCTAAACCTTCCACACAGTCCGCTATGTTAGAATAACCCTAGCAGAACTCAAATTGATCACACAAAGCGAAGCAGATGCTAATAATTCTGGAACATATAAAAAATCCATCCTAACTAAAGTAAATGTGCAGTGACTTGGTCACATATTGCTAGAATATGAGATGTTTTGATATCCACAGTGGGTATGCATATTGCCAATGCATACCCACTGCACACACACATATATACTGGTAGATATATTTTTGTAACGCTCTCTAGATCTATTTTTTACATATAATATTTAGTCCTCACTATATTTTATTACATTTCTTCTCTGACATCTGGTATTGCTCATGGTGGAATTAAATACCTGCTGTGCACCACCACACTGGTCTTCATGTAGCACCAGCATTCCACGTTCCACTGATTTTATTCATACGTGGATGACTGGAATTTGTGTTCTAATCAGATATGACCCAGCATGTATGAATAAGGACAGCTCTAGTCCAAGGATACAGACAGTAATTGAAGTGAATTGATTACCAGACAGCGGCTCCATTTAATCTAGTTTGCAGGTTTGCATGTATATAATCAGTACTCATACCATGTGACTCAGGGGTGGTTGGACTTTAGTAACATGGGACAGGATCCAGTGTTAAGACTGTATCCCGCTGATCCTGTCAGGTTGCATGTAATTTCCACACGAGAATAGAGGACTCTATATGGCACTACCTTTACAAGTACAGAGATTAAAATGGCTCTATATTCTACGCTTGCTGAGAACTTACAAATGTCATATAAACTGTAAGGGCTTAGGTCAGTCGATGTGATACCCCAGGAACAGCATATAAGCTGTACAAGTGTAGAGTGGTTAAAAGTTAATAACGGAAATGTCTAATTAGCCAGTTTGGGCGCTGAGAAAGTCTATATAAGATCTAGTTTTTAAAGGGTAAAGTGATAACATGCAGTTACCTGTTCCAAAAGAGTGGTGTATCTAGAGCAGCAGCTAATGTCATCTAATGTAGCCACTGACCGCTTGGATAGGCTCAAGAATAGTCAATTGTTGCATGAGCCTTCATGGTGTACAAGTGTTCGACCCATTACATGTTGAATTCAGAGATGGCCAACCCCACAACTTTTACGTAGTAGAAGGAATAGAGGTTTCACAGGCCAAAGTAGGGAGGGAGGTGTTAGAAGCACCTGAAACCAAAAAATGATTGGGGAGGTCGGGCCAGGTGACAATGCCAAGGAGACCACCACCATCACCCATGTTCCTGTCACTGAAGCAAAGGCTGAGGAGAATACCCCAGCAGAAGAGCGTTCTGGCAGGCCTAAGAGGGGAAACATCAAAGAAGTGGAGATGGAGGGCATCACTTATGAAACAAGAGATCTTGTCGTGTTAGAGACCGGAGTAAGAGGAGGAAGAGATGATGATGTGCAGTGCAACAACATGAGAGGTGGCACGGGCGGTGCCGGTTACAATGAGAGGCAGAGTGGCTAGCTGCACAAGAACAAACAGATTCTGGTGAGTACAAGAAGGGTCTGATAATGATATCCCAATGCAGGAGCAATAGCACTCCTGTGCATTTTATCCCCACCTAGGGAAGACTACCACAGGAAACTACACAGTTCTAGTGTCATGTTGTCATTTGTTCCATGTTTTAGCCATCAATGTCCTTTATGTTGTTAAACTACAAGTCTAAACATTCCATATAACTGATAACTGGGCCTTTCACTACACCTGAAGACTCAGTAATTGGCCAGGTCTTATATAGTCAAAAGACAAATAGCCTAAATAAACACCTGTCTCTCCTAATAAACACAACAAAACAGTTCTGACATTGGCCCTGAGCACTGTATTACCCTTCTGGATAAAATGCAATTATAACTTATTTATAATCTTCAATGAATTACCCCAGAAAATAAATGCAATAACTAAATTGAGAAAGACAGGTTGTATTTTATTAATATAAACATTGTGACTTTTGCTGGATCAAATCTTTGAAATACAAACATATATAATATATAAGCATATCAGGCTTATTCAGAATTAAGTTGTTTCTGAATTAAGATTTTTTCTGTATGCACTCAATTTTTCCTACCAAAGGACTGGATCCTGACTTTAGTACTATGAACTTACGAGCATAAAGTTACGGGTGGGTAAAACCATGTTGAATTTCAGGGGGGTAAAATGAATATCAGTGTTTGCATACAGGGGGAATATTTTATATTTGCATTTTGCACACAGATACTGATCAGCGTTACTGTTACATTGCAATTCATCAATCTTAACTTTACACTCTGACGTTCAATAGAACGTAAGTTTGGATCCAGTCCTGAGTTCCTAAATTATTTTATCATTGCCGTCCCCGCAACCATCCCTCCTATGGGTGGGGAAATTGATTGGATGATCTCCATTTACTCTCTCAATATTCCCTGACTCCTTGATATTCATATGCAGACGTTGATAGATCGCTTTGCAAAAGGGTCGCAAATGGAGACTTTAAATGCTGTCATTGAGACTGGACACATATTACTTTTGTTTAATATATATGTATATTTATATATGTGCACTGTCCTGACAGTTTAATTGCCCCCATTATAATAACCACATATATAATAATAACCACTAAGGTAAAGTGAATGAATGTTGTCTTATATTTTCCAGCCTCTGTTGATTATTTACATCTACATTAGATTTTAATACAACACCTTTCTCTTCGGAAGAAAGTGGCTGACAATTCCCTCTTCATTTCCATAGAGTCAAACCCATCAATAATGTGTGACTAATGATTCCGGCTGTGAGAGACATCCGCACACTGCGCCACCATTCCTCTGAACAAACCAGACAAGGCACAGCTACAATGACTCTATAGAATCTCACGTGTGGATATTCACAGCACATCATATATATATTGCATCACACTGCTGTTGCTTTCATGCTAAATATTCTACATCAATGTTCTGCATGTATAAGCAATAAAAACAGCTAGCGTGTCATTATTCTTCAATACAAAATGAAATTACATGATTTTATGTTTCAAACTAGAATTACAAGAATATCGTATTGGATTTCACATGGCGAATATATTATATATATATATATATAT
>JABWIB010000038.1:185618-201020 GCA_016617825.1 Platyplectrum ornatum | reverse complement strand
ATCAGTACCAAATGGGGAACAGGGAAGACAAATCCAGGAGCTGCGGAATCAAAACTATACATGACAAGACATGGCAGAATACTGCAACTTAGCCAAGGAACATGTACATGTGATACCCCAGAAGAACCCTTTCCATTCTCGTGTAACTTAAGAGAGAGTGAGATAAGGAAAGGGCAGACTGAGAGCTAGGAGAAAAGAAGTGGATAAGTAGACTAAAGGAATGGAATAACCAAAGGAAGCAGGGAATCCCAGAAAACAAAAGAGATAGGTGATGAAGGAGGAGACAAGGGGATAGACCTGGAGAATCTTGGAGAGATAATCCATGAAACTAAAGACCAATAAAAGTGGAGGTCCATGGAAAGCTGAAAGCTTGGGAGACAAGGCAAAGGGCAGGATACAAGGAGATACCTAGAACCATGGCAGACAGAATAGAGGCTATGAAAGCAGGAATCATAAGAAATTAAATGAGCATAGGTGGCTAATGGGAACGAAGGCTAAGGCCCTTATGACATCAGCTTCGACCGCCATGGAAACAGGCAAAGATAAAACCTCAATCAGAGCGAATAGTATATTTACTAAAGGTCTTGTTTGTAATCTCGCCCAAAATGGGCGTTTTTATGGTCGTGTTTGCGTGTGAACGATTTATGAAAGGTTGTGTTACTGATTTTTCGCCCAAAAATATGTCGCCGAAAACGCAATAGTATTTACTAAGCGGCGTGTTTGCAATATGCCAAAATGTCGCTGAAAATTCGCCGAAATCTCGCCATTTTAAATACAAAAGACACTAGTTTACTGGGCTTGGCTTAGAATCCATGATGAATGAGCTCAGAGTCCAAAACAGACATGAAAATTAAAACCACAGACTTAAGGGAAAAAAGAAATAATGCTGATTGGGTATGGCCTGTTTCTAAACCGTGAGGAACAAAAACAATGCCAAGCCAAAAGGGCAGAGCAAGGGCAAGTCCTTGAGAATAACCCATGGGTGATGGTGGCGAGGAGCTTTTTGGGCATCCTCAGCCTAGTATCCCGAGACAACATTGGCCAAAAGAAGAACTACCACCCTCCTGATAAAGCCAAAAGACAAAGAAACGCTGCTTTCATTTTAACTTAGAAAAACCCTTTAGTCCAACGCTCATTAGTATCAGAAAGCACATGCAGATAGTATATGAAGGCAGAACTTTCAGTTTCTTTGAATTTTTATATCGCTTGAACTTACTGTAAAACCTCAGAAACTTTCTTCTTTTTTTCAAACCTTTGAGAGAAAAGTCAAAGATTCTGAATAATTGAAAATTTTTCAACCATTTTTCTTTTTTTTTCACTTGCATGAATTCATTCATAATGACCACAATGTTTCTCTTTGCAGAACATTGATTAGATTTTCTTGCCCAATATGACTTTGGAAAATGCAAAGTAAAAGAAAATATCCCTCTACCTGTAGTGGTCATTTGTAATCAGGACTTTTATTAATTGCGGGGCAAAGTGTCCAAAGCTCTCTCCTTCCTTACCTCTCCTTGCTCATCTCATCCAATCTTCATCCCATCCACTCAACGCGCTCTTTCCTCCCTCATCTTCATCCACACGCCCGCCTGCCCCCTTCGATCCCTATCTTTCCTCACTCATCTCCATCCATGCGCCCTCCCATTCACTCCTCCCTGCTAACGACCACTGTCTCACATCACACTTATTCACTTCCTCTCACCTATGCATCCAGAACTTCTCCCAAGCTGACCCTCTTCACTGGTAAGATCTACCTCAACCTATTAGGCTTTCCAGGCTTGCCTTCAAATGCTCCCTTAACACCCACTTCTTTATATTAGCCTACCCCTCCACAAACTAATTCTTACCTCTGCCCCCATTCTCTTATGTTTTCTGTACTGTAATCTCCTTCCTCTTAGCATGCACAGTAAGCACTCACGAGCAGGGCCCTACACCCTCATGTCGTCTACCTCACCACATCATTACCTCCAAACTTGTCTTTCTCCTCTGTTTATATGTGTATACTAATTGTTAATGTTTGGCATGGGCCAGAAATAGACACACAGGGGCCCTGTTGTAAGTTCTTTATTTTGCATTATGGTCAATAGGATGCTCTCTGCATTGTATAGTGGTCACTAGGATGCTCTCTGCATACTAGGTGATTACCAAATACTGTATGTATTGGGGGGTGTTCACCCTGAAGCTCTCATGTATTCATGTAATAAATGATGAACACTAGGATGCTCTCTGTATTACGGACATCACTAGAATGAGCTCATTCCCATATATTGGGATAGTAGGATATTTATGTAATGCACTCTGTATTGCCTACCAGGATGCTCTCTTTATTGTATATTAGACAGCAGGGTGCTCTATGGATTGCACTGGACAATCCTTATCAAACTGATCTTTAATAGAGCAGATGTACTGGTAACTAAAATCCGTGTGACTGATTGTGACTAATTTTTCATATTTTTCAGAACATTTTTGTTCCATAGTTGTGATTGTATCTACTTCCCTGATTGGGCAGAAAAATGGCCAGAACACAAACCTAGGTTCACAGCACAAAACTCGGAAAAAGCTCTGTATGAAATGTCCTCAGCTCAGCCTATACTGTAAAATTGAATTCCCACACCCTAATCAGGTTTAAATCTGTACAGACAAAGTGAAGGAACGCCCTATGCAAGTGAATCTCATCATATAGAAAACAAGTACTGTATGATTACAATTTCCAGTTGAATTTCAGCTGCCTCTGGGCCATTGTGTACTAAACCCGCCTATATTTGTTTAGGCTCCACCTAAAATTGATTTAGTCCAACCAATAGAAGTATTCTGTGGGATGTGGTTTGCCAGCGACAGCCCAGAGGTCTACCCAACAGCAAGAATTTCACTACTCCCATAGGGCAGTATGCTGTATTCCTCTGTTAACCCTCCTCTCTATCCTAACCCCAAACCTTCCCTTACAGTACCCTAACCCTGACCCACCCCTTACACTACCCTAACCTTCCCCTTACACTACCCTAACCCTAATCCTCCCCTTACACTACCCTAACACATCCTTTTCTTACACTGCCATAACCCTATCCTTACACTACTGTAACCCCAAACCCTCCCCTTACACTACAAACTTCCCCTTACAATACCCCAACCTATCCCTCCACCTCACCCCATCCCCCCAATTTAACTCCAACCCTGCCCTCTCTGCTGCCTAACCATATCCTTCCCATCCCTGCTGCCTTACTATAACCTACCCCTCCCTGCTGCCTATCCCTAATCTTCCCCTCCCCACTTCACAGTGGTGTCTGCATTCTGCCTCTATGTCACATTTATCTTAATGTGAAACAATTATTAAATATTTGTTTGATAAAAGTTTAGATTTTTTTTTACTTTAATCTTGAGTATTGTGGATGACAAAGTTTTACATGTCACCATTTTATATAGGGGGGGGGGGGGTGTTTAAATCCCTGGAAGCTCCATGTGAAATGTGAACTGCGTCACGTCTGTCACTAATGTCATGGAGGAATTGTGGCAGACAAAGTAAAATGGAGATTCCTCTAAATCTGCAATAGGTACATTTGACAGCATTTCATGTTTTTTCCTGTGCTGTCAGTGTAGGAGTGAATGTAATCACTCACTTAATGGCACATATAACCATCTACATGTATGAAACACAAGCATGTTTCCAGGGCACTCGATAGATCACTGTATTTTACCTTTTACTTTGTTACAAGTCATAAATCAAACTTTGTAAATCAAGATATTCATGATGTTATTGAATCCCATAACCATCGTCTCTTCTTCTTCAGTCCTAATAAAATATAAACTATGTGCTTTCTCTAACCATATAGCTCGGATCAAAGAGACTACTGAGCCCTTTAACCTGTAACCTGACTGCTCCATTTTGTCATCTGTAGCACTTACCCAGTATAAGTTTACAATAAAGATTGTAACCTGATGAAAAGGACCTTCTACTGGCCAAGTAGAACGTCCTTTTCATCAGTATTACTAATAATACATACAAAATAAATAATACAACACAAAAATATAAATAAATAATAAACAAAAAGATAGTCCAGTATATATATCCTTTATAACTGCTTCTCAGCTCAGCTTGTCCATGATCCACCTATTTCATGTCTTGCTTCACCCTGGCTCCTCCCCTGTGCTGCTCAGGGGTATGACCGCCCTGATCCCACCCCTAAGCAGTACAAGTCACTCTTAAACTGTACAGAGATACTGTGGGCCATTCAGACAAGTAGAACAATTCTCTAGGTCAAATATGAGAGGACATGAAAAGAATGCAATGGATCTTATAAGTATATATTTGCCGTATATGGGATATTGAAATAGTGGATAGTAAAGGATGGCCTATTGATTATTTTTCGAGGCACATGTGTGCAGAAATGTGTCTAGCAAATGTATTAGAAAGAGGTATTTGCTTTAGTACTTGCCCATCCATGGAGATTCATGGTCTTGTCTTGTTTTTATATGATCATACCTATATTTCATCATCTGATTTCATTGGTTCTCCAATACTAATTTCACTGTAATTCTACTGGGGCGCGTGTAGACTTCTACAGGGTACTACATGAGCATTTATATTACTCAGAGCGTTTAATCAGAACCTGTCTCATAACATTATTTTATAACAGCCATTGACTGTAAACCTGGTGGTAATTTCCTTTCCTCCCCTGGTTCTACATTGGTCGGGACTTTATATTCTGCTTTTAAAATGGTTTGAATGAGACATTACACAATAGACAATTCGTATAGTCATACGTCTTTATCTCAATATGCAATTGGATTCCTGGATCCACATCTGAAAATGGCCAATATATGTTTTGAAGAGCTAAAGCTGGCCATACAGATGTGACACGTTATAACGTTTGTTGCTGGATTATCCCGAAAGTGCTAATATGCTCTCGCAATCTGAAAAGTAGCCATGCATGCCACGAGTTGGTATTTTAGAAACGTTACAAAGTGTCACATCTCTATACTGATTATTAGTCAGGGTTTACAGCAATGTGGGTGGCGCTTAATGACACAAAATAAATAATAAAAATAAATTTAACTCCTGTGTCACTGACTTCAGTGTGCACAGGTGTTGTAGCTGTCAGCCTGGCAATAGCCTGGCTTTATAAAGTTGGCTAATTGCCGGGTCTCCAGTGTGAACGCGGTATTAGTCATTTTGGTTTTGTTTTCTTAAATTCCCAATAAATTAGCAAAACCTTCTTAATATTTAATAAAATCCATATTTTGTTATTTTGTCTTTTTAATGTATTTGCATTAGACTTTATTCTATTATACATATATGTTTCTATTCTTCATGCGGTATGTAAGAGAAGCAGATGGCAGTTTTTGTGTGTATTAGCACTCTCACACATGGAGTGACACTCGTTGTTTTAAGCTATCACCCTCTTACAGCTTATTTCAAGCAGACAAGGTTGACTCTGCTCTGCCCCCTGGTACCACAAGTCTCTTCCCTGGGGAACAAATTCAAATTTCGCTCTGGTGTGTATGCGTGTGCATGCAAACTACACTTTTTACACTAAAAACAAGAAGGAAACCTTCATTATACCATCAGAGTTACTATCCACAGATCTTAAATCACCACACCGTCGACTTCAGTGGTATTTCAATTCAACCGTATATTTTAGTTTTTACTTTGTAGTATGTTGACATTGCGATACTTTCCATTTTATTATTATTCCATTTTTTTTATTAGGTTTCATAAATTAACGTGTGAACTTTCCCGAGTTATATGATTGTGCATCTTGTTTTGGGTGTTCTCAATCGGCATTGCCATCAATGTTTTCCATTCATGTGGTATAAAGCTGCCGTCACTAGCTGGGAATAATCTTATCTCTGATCAGTCAGATATAGTGACTGTACAATCTTCAGAACAAGAAACATCATAGGGGATGTGATATCATCTTTCATATAGAGAACGAAAAGAGAATCCAACATCACACAGGAGAAAAACAGATTTATCTCTGTTCAGCCTCCATGTCGTTGCTGTTTTGAATTTCCTAGGTGTAATTACCTGTAGTTTTAAGTGAAGCGAATGTCCACAGTATATCGTAATATAAAGATCAATGACAGTTTCTGTAAAGTAACACTTTTCATTTTTTAAATTCCTTTCCCTCCTTCCAATTTAGGGCAGCACGTATCTCCATTAATGGATGGATACGAGGAACAGATAGGATGTATACCATTGCTAAGTCACAGCTTACGACTTTCATAGTCACAAAATATGCTTCAGCAAGGTTTTGCCCAAGTTCCGCCTCTACCCAACCCATAAATGACCATATTTGGTCAATCGTCGCCTACATTATTGTACACCCTGTCCCTTTCCTATGCTATGACAGAATGCTGGATAGTGCAGATTATACTAACTAACAGAGTTACTTAAAAAAATAATAAACAGTAAAACATTATGTAATTAGACCTTCTCAGAATATACAACTCCACTAAACAAATGCTCTGATTTCCAGTTACAGGACTTCTCCTAGGCTGCATCCACTCCTTGGAATAACCTTCAACGCCCGATAAGACTATCCAGTACTTTCAGTCCTGGTACTAGCACTGCTGTGTGACTAGATCATACAGAGCACTGAGAACTTTTATCGTACAACCTGGCTACTCCATTAATAATAAATAGCACTTACCCCTATGTATCAATCCCCAATATCCTATAGAGTGTGAGCTTCCGGGCAGGGCCCTCCTCCCCACCAATTCAGTCTGTTACTAACCAGTAATGCCTTAATGATTGTTGTAATTGTAAATCGCTACGTAATCTGGTGGTGCTATCTAGAAACTAAATGAATAAAAAATGAATTAATAATAAATATACTGACACAATATAAAAACCTGTAAATAAGTAATAATCAATAAAATGTCTGGGTACGGGAATGAAATCAGAGATTGCTGACAGAGTGAATGTATGCAGCCAGCAGACACAGGTGACATTTTCTTGCTGCTATTGTTATGTTTCTATTCTTCATAAAATATAGAAAAGGACAATGAAATTCTTTAGTCGCAGCATTTGATGTCTCATCGCGAGGCTGATAAGAGCTGATGCCCCAAGAGAAATGAAAAGAGAGAAGTTGCTGACAGTCCTGAAGATATCGGGTTTGAGACGCCCGTGTATCACTGACATAGTCCAGGAGACATGATTGTGAGATCCAGCCTGGAGATCAGCATGATGACCCCAATCACGGAGAAGTCTGGTGAAATTATATTCACTGCCTGAGCATATGAAGGACCGGTGTAACGGGTAATACTGGAGAAAGGCTCTCAGCTAGACTGACAGGTCCTCCAATCTGTCCTGGGAGAGGTCCGTTCAAAAAGCGGTGGATGGTAAGATATTTTACATCTATTTAACATAGCAGGGTTTCCTATCTCTTATATTACCTAAAAACATAATGTTGAGCAGGGAATATTTCCCAAATACTTTCTTTAAACACTTTGCGTTTTGTTTGTTTGTTGTTTAAGTTGCCTTTATATTTATTCGGCCTTTATTTTTACTACTATATATGCTCTACCCAGTTCAGATTGCAGTGTTGATCATCTTTTTAGTGAAATTACCGGGTCAACACCATTCACACAGAACTCAGATAGATCATTGATAAACACTGCCAATCAACAGCATAGGCTTGTGATTGGTTTTCTACCGTGATTGGCTGGTAAGCAATAATCAAACAGTTTACACAGCCAATTAACTCCTCAGTGAACCTGGGTTTGAAAGTTTTTTTGTATTTTTTAAGTTACCTACCTTATATTATAAGTTATCTCATGATAACTTTCTAACATTTAGTAATGTTAAAAAAGAGATGTAGATCCTGTGAAGATGTAAAAGAGGATCTGGGATATATATGAGATGAGTGAATATATGTATGTGGGTGCAGCACAGGAGAAGTCCTGTAACCTGTAATAATCAGGAGTTGAACAGAATTTTAGATCCCTTGAAGATTTAAACCAGAGGGCTATATCTGGAGACAAGTGAGGATATGTAGGCAGGTACGGTGTTGTTGATGGTCTTGTAGATTAGAAGTAATTTAATTCCGCTGTGGGGCTTGCATTGCATTCCATTCCCTGCCACCTAACATTTTATATTACATGCCAAGAACGATTCCAGTAATTTTTAGCAGCCTACAAAATGATTAAAACCAGGCGGAAGCATTTGTAAGTGGAGATGGCCTATAAAAGTAAAAGAGGAAACATTCTGAAGGTATGGCTGTTCTACACAGGAATGTGCATAGTTACAGATCTAAGCACAGAATCTAAAGGTGAAAACTGCTATTAAGAGTTTACCTACGAGGGATTATTTTTGTTCCAGTGCTTTTTTTTTAGTGAGAACTAAATTGCTACCACTGATAGTTAAACCAATTATCATAAATGGTGTCTGAGTGCAGGTCTAATGGCCCTATCATTTCTTTTAGCACCCAACAGAGGAGATAGATGTGGGACTCAGTCATTTCAGCTGGCTTAAAAGAAACCAAGCCAGACATCAGCGAGAAAATAATCCGGCTACTGAATTATACACAGAGAGCCGCCTGTGAGAGAGGCGCTGAAACCTTCTTGTAAATCATCGTTCAGTTGCAAAGACCCAGCTGACAGGACGACATTGATAAGTTATAGACTATGTAAAATAGGCCTGATAGCATTATGCATGGTTTACCTTATAATAAAAAAGGCTGGAAGTTTAACCATTGCAGCGCAAAAGGCAGGAACTATGCCATGTTTATATACTTGCTCAATGTCCTGGTGTCTCTGGAAGAGAAAAGTGTGGATGGAAATTTTGAAATTGAACATAATAGAATAGGTACATAGAGAAAAGCTCAGTCTTGATGCCACACATTGTACCATCAAGTAATGTGACGAACAGTAGGGTCGGAGCATTATAACTCTTCCAAAAATCTTGGAGGTGAGGGAGACCTGATGTGTGGTTTATAGTGCTATTGAAACACTGATGTTCTAAGAGAATATATAGACTTAAATTTACTAAGCAGGGAGATTGAAAAGTGGGAATGTTGCCCATATCGGCCAATCAAATTCAAGCTGAACGTTTCTTTTTACATACTAGAGGGTGTGAGCTCAAATCTGATTGCTATGAATGCTATAGGCAACATCCCCAACATCTGAGGCAGATGAGTCCTTTCCTTTCCATTGAACACTGTCAACCAGAGCAAAGTCAACATGCTAAACTACCAAATCAGAGTAGTGGTGTAGATGGTATGACTCTTCTTAATTCCTATGGGCATGGATATAACCCATGTGGACATGTCACCTGCTGGCACAAAAACCTTAACACCTATAAGAATTAAATATATCATAATTCCAACACCTACTGTTACTATCCCTAATGATAACCCTAATTACTAAATACTCCCCCAGTGCAAGTCAAGTGACCATCAGAAGTGAGGGGAAGAAGAGATAGTGAGAGAGATAGAAAAAAGAAGACAGTGAGAAAAGAGAGAACAGAAAGAGAAAGAGTGAAGGTGGTATGAGAAAGAAAGAGAGAGAAGCAGGTGAAGCAGGTATAAGGACAGTAGAAAGTAGAGAAGACAGAGGAAGAACAGTATGAACAGAGTGGACAGATGGCGGTAACCATAGGAGTTGGTGATAAAGGTGGAAGCAGCAGGGACAGGTCAGGAATAGAGCCAGGAAATACAAGGAAGGCAAAGAGCTTAGTACAGTGAAGACAGAATGGAGGAGAGACGCAGCAAGTAGGGAGGATATAGAGGGTAGGGTCGGGAAAAATGGGGAAGGCTAAGTGTTGAGAGCTGGAGGCAACAGGTACAAATTGGGGAAAGATTTAGCAGCAATGAAAAGAGTGGCAAGAAAGGCAAAGGGGCATAGCTTAAGGTTCACTGGCCCAGGTGCAAAAGCTCATCCCCCCCCCCAATTATAACAAAATACAATTTCAAAAATTCAATCTGTTTCCATTTTAATCCAACATGTACATCTATGCTTAAAAAAATAATAAAATATACAAAACTGAAGCTTTTACTTGCTATAATTGTTATGATGATAGTAACCATATTAAGGACAAGATCCTGTTGACCCCACTCTGCTAGCACACAAGTCATTTTGCCCACCAGGGGCTACATTTACTTAACTGTAAAACTGAAAAGATGGATGGATTCTAGCTCTTAATTGTGTATTCTGTTTTAGTCGAAATTATGATAAAGTTTCAGAAAGTTTCTATGAATCGGAATCAGAATAGCGAGTATAATGGTTTTTCAAGTTGCCAACCCTAATATTCCTCAAAGCAATCATGTGCAAATAGATAGATAGCAAAAAATCACACAGTGCCATCACTTATATAAAAAAGAGAAGTGAGTATACTGTAAAAAAGTAAGACAGAGAATTCTGATTCTGAGAAGTACCTATTAATATATTATAGGAAACTGATTAATAGTAAAAGTCAGAAAAAAAAGAAAATGTGTATTTAGAGGAGAAGGAAAGTAATAATAGCCTGGGCAAAACATAACAACACTGTGCCTAATGAGTTAAAGAGAAAAGGCTGCTGCAATACTAGTCATAGGGGCTATCACAATCACTGACCCCAGAGCCCAGGATCTAGTGATTTCTCTTTAATAAAGTAGTGACAACTCTCCCTTGAAACCCACCCGCCTAAATAAGGGGTTAAGTGACCTGTGATGCTGAAAGTTGCTCACTGGTGTGGTGCTGGAGGACAGATAACAGTGTAATGATGGTGATAATTCCAATATAGCAACAAGCTGTCTGGTCACCTCATCAGAGATACTGGTGCAAACTGCTGTGTCTGTCCTCCCCCGAAAAAGCTGCGCTCAGTCCCACACTCTGATAGCACTGCATGCTGTGCACACATTCCTCCTGACAGCCTGCAGTAAATTATTTGGTGACCTCTGGCCCCCTGGCTTAGAGGCCCGGTCACAAGTGCGACCACTGCGACTCCTGTAGCTACACCACAGACGAGAGCAGCAGGAACACAGCAGCAAGAACACAAGAAGGAAGAGACTCAGCAGCAAGAACACAGCAGGGAGAGACTCAGCAGCAAGAACACAGCAGGGAGAGACTCAGCAGCAAGAACACAGCAGGGAGGGACTTAGCAGTACAGTAAGAACACAGCAGGGAGGGACTCAGCAGTACAGTAACAACACAGCAGGGAGGGACTTAGCAGTACAGTAACAACACAGCAGGGAGAGACTCAGCAGCAAGACCACGATCTTCCTTTTTTTTGTAACTGAACTGTCGATTTTGTCAATTTTGGAAATGGACAATTTTTGTCAATTGTTGATATTAAAACATTGTCAGTAATGATACATCCAACATTATAGTGTTGGCTCCACATTATTGTCACATTTCCATTTGTCTGAACTGTTCCAGTCTGTTCCACCCAATCTGCTTTTTAAAAATCAATTTTCCACAGGGTAAAAAAAGATTCTGATCTATTTGTGCCTCAAATAAAGATATAACATTACTGTGTTATCATGTTATTTCTATTCTTGATATTGCACATTAACTATAATTGTTTTTAGTTTTCTTACTTCTGATGTTCAATTTTAGCAGACAACAATTTAATGACTAAAACATAAACCAGAAAAATGAATCCACAAGGCTGCGTTCTTTCATGCCTTATTGTACTTTTACTTTTTCCTTTTGTTGCCGTAACATTTATTTTCATTAAAGAGAATCCACTGTAAATAAATAGATTTCCGAGTATAGGAACTCAATGGACTATTTATGAATAATGATTACGTCCGTCCTTCATGGTAATATCATGGGAGAATTCATCACGAGAAGAAAATTTGTTGAGATGCTGATATAAAGGTTAATGTTTGTTATATTCTTAGGTTCCTGTTGCAAATCTCAATTAATTATTTAAAGGTCATTGGTGCGGCCTCACCTGGTATACTGTGTTCTGGCTGTATTTCAAGAAGGACATAAATACATTAGAGACATAAAGTAGAGACACTAACATGTTGCCTGTGTCACACACACAATACACAGAATCACCAGAGGAACTAACCATGTTTAGCTTGGAGCAGAGAAGAGACAGGCGGATATCAGCTCACATACTGTATATATCAAGAGGTGTAACTAGATGCAGGCAGATACAGGCAGCATGTATTAAAACACGAGAATGTGTGTATTAACTGGAGAAGGAAAGGATTAGACGAAATTGAAGATAAAATGATGAGTAGTTGATGAGTGGAATAGCCTCCTATTGAATGTTGTAGAGGATAACACAGCAGAACAAATGAAACATGCAGAAAGATTACATAAATCTTAAAGAGGAGGGTCAGTTTGGTTTCAAATAAAGGAAGACTGGATAGGCCAGGTGGCTCTTATCTACAGGCACTTTATATGTTTTGCCTGGATGTAGATTTCCACCTGTTTTCCTTTTGCTTTAAAACCCTGGATTTATTCCAAAATAACAAATCAGTCTTGGAGGATGCATTCTGCATACTACTCTGTGCCGACTGAGTCATCTTTGTTTATGGTGTCAGGTCCTGGTTATCTATAGGACTTCTAGTTTGACAGTAGCTTGGAGCAGAGAAGAGACAGGCAGATATAATGATCAGTGTGGGGTTTCTCCAAGTACTCCAGTTTCCTCCCACACCCCAAAAACATACTGGTAGCTTAATTGGCAGCTGTCTAAAAAAAAAATAAAAATTATTCGTCCCTGTATCAAATACACAATGTATATATGTGTGTGCTGTGTGTGTGTGTGTGTGTGTGTATCTTACCCACCCAATCTGTCCATTGCACCTAATAAATAAGTGTAAATGAGAAATATGACTGCAGTCTACACATATTTCAAGGTACCAGCAGGCAAGCAGATATGTTGTGCTATCAGGCCTAAGGTAGGTCCTGTTTTGTTATGTTATATAGGAACCAACCCTGATGTTGTTTTAGAGAACCGTACACTGCCTCTAGTGGTGGTCAGGAGTAATCCATGCTGGTTTGTTATTTCACTTTATACAACTTCTGTAAGAACTGCACCTACTATGGTTTTGGGGTGGCCTGAATCATATATTATTATTCATTATTATTTATTTATTTTATTTTATTTTATTTAAATTTTATTTGAACTTTATACTAAATAGATCATTATCACCATAGACTATACCCACCAATATAGCTGGTACATTACCGTTATTTAACTGAATCGGTTAAAATATGCCGCACTGACTATATTGTGAATGGCAAGCTCCATCCCTTTTGTGGACACACTACCCCTACCACCTAAGTGTACTATTTTTCATTCATTTATGTGGGAGGGTATGTAAGAAGATTTCCAGCATTATTTTGTCTTGATATTTTTTTAGTTTGCTATCTTATTATTTGCTATAAAAAAATATTTAGATTCAACTCCCTGGTTCTGGACAGGGGTGTTCCAATAAACCCCTGCTAGGTGTCGGAGGAAGGTCAAGCGAAGAGCCAGTCTACTTGTACATCCTCAGATGTTATCAGTGGGGTCACTGAACAGTTAATGTGACCTCACCTTCCTCAGTTCCTCACTAATTCAAGGTTCATTTTCATGGTAACTGACCAATTAATTGCAGGATTTCTCCCCTCCTGCTGTTCAGTATTGAATCCACTCGCAGAGTGTTGCGATTAATTTGACATGTCAGATATGCGAGAGGCTTTCATTTATTTTTCCACGGCTCCTCGTCGCCTGCGCACACAAAAAATGTCCTTATTTCTACCCTCCTGGATGTCAGAAGTGAGACAGAGAGAGAGAGAGAGAGAGAGACAGAGTGAGTGAGAGAGAGAGACAGACGTAGAAAGATGTAGATGAAGAAATGTTACCAAAACAGAAAATGAAAATTAGCAAAATAATCAAGAATCACAGCACAGAAGGATAATGAGACACCCCTATCATCAAATTACAAGGTAGATAGATAGAAAGATATATAGATAGATATAATGTAGATTAATATAAAATAGGTATATTGATATGAAATGGATAGATAGATAGATATAATGTAGATTAATATAAAATAGGTATATTGAAATGAAATAGATAGATAGATAGATAGATAGATAGATAGATAGATAGTTAGATAGATAGATAGATATAGATATATATGAAAAAAAATATGAAATAGANAGCAGCAAGGCAGGGGGGGTAAAATAAATTATTAAAAAAAAAAAAAGTTCATTCAATACCGGGAGGGCGGCCAGGACACCATGAAGATTGCACTCACACTGCAGTTCCCATATATTCTGCAGTGGTACATAGTATGTCCCAGTATTATTCCTATTTCTTACCCAAAAGAGGTAGTAGGAGCTGCTGCATCCCTACTGTCCCAATTTCCTGGTTTTAGATGACTGTCCCGCTGTCCACCAGGGGTTTTTCGTATATGTTTTTTGTCTGTGAAGGCCTCTTACCCCCAGGTAGTAAGAGAGAGCCTCAGCAACCTGATATACCTTTATAGGTACAGTCAGCATTTGTAGCTACCAATCAGTCAACAATCTGACTGTAAAGGATGAAAACACAGACTGGGCCTTTGATACAGAGCTCGTCCCCTTTCTCCGGGAATGAATATAGCCTGCTTTTGTTTGTTGATCGCATATTTTATTTTAAATGTGTTTGTAATCACTGTAATTGGATCAGGAGAGGAATATGTTGTTATACGAGCACAGCACTCTTGTCTGAAGCCTGTTTCACATTCCAGCAATTTTCACTCCCCGTCACAGGTGTACAGATTTTTTGGCATGTAAAAAGGCCATGCATTTCCCTCTCCACCTAATGTGTAGTAAATTACTCACAGACACATCATTACCTTGTCATAACGACTTTATGCATTTCCCTTTTCCATTTCTAGTTCTATATAGACATATGTGCAGAAAAATTAAATAATAATAAATATTATATTTTCAATAAGTTGCCTTTAAGGACATCTTTCTGATAGCTGTGATGCCGCGGCAGGGCCGCCATCAGGGGGGGACAGCCGGGCCTACAGTCCCGGGCCCGGCCGTCCCTCCACTTCCCAGCAGTGGCCCGGCGCCCTGCACTGGGCGCCGGCCACTGCCGGCAGCCTGCATTAAATCACATAGACACCATTATTGGCGTCTATGTGCCTTTAAATAGGCCCGACGGCCTCCCGCAGTGACGTCGTGACGTCATGACGTCACGACGTCCTGCCGATATGTGGGGGGCCCGGCCACCCGGGACTTCGTGAGTCCCAGGCCCGGCCAATCGTGAAGGCGGCCCTGTGCCGCGGTAATGGTGTCACATACCCTGGTATTGCAACTCCACAGCATGGAATCTTGCATTCCAATGGGTCAAAAGCCAACCCGGAACTTCTGGTTTGGGCGTCCTGCTCTTCCAGGAATTCCACCAGGTACACAATGCTTCGCTCCTGAACTTCCATTTGTCACGTATCCGGTTTTCACAAACTAAAGCTGGCCATACACTATAAGATGAAT
>JABWIB010000038.1:162002-172807 GCA_016617825.1 Platyplectrum ornatum | reverse complement strand
CACATGGAAGCACTGACTCCTCCACATGAGAGAGAGAATGGGTCACATGGAAGCACTGACTCCTCCACATGAGAGAGAGAACGGGTCACATGGAAACACTGACTCCTCCACATGGAAACAGACTCGTCCTCTTGAGAGGTAGGACAAGTCACATGAAAATACTGACTTCTCCACCTGAGAAGCAGAACGAATCACATGAAAATTAGATCCGCACGACATGTCCTTAGCCTAGAAAACACTGTATAAATTAAATGACTAGTTCCAGCCACCAAAGTGAATTTTGCAGTAAAGCCCAGAAAGGCTTTTAGCTGGTAAGACTAGGCCCCGAGAATCTACATCCACAAATATATTTGCATTCTTTATGTCTGGATCCCACCCTAAGCCTCTACTACAGAGTGTGGGGGAACGACGACTTAATTTTGAATTACTTTGAAACCACAAAATTGATTGCTTCAAGGCAGTCATTATAAAGAAAGCAGAAGAACATACCTGATAGAAATACTAAAGGAGAAACATATTTTACGTATTCATTTTGGTTTTATACATTTCCTTTAATAAATAATCATTTCTAAAGCTCGGGGGAATTGCTCCATATCCCATTCACCATGCTGAAAAAGGAAATTTTTTGTATAGTTGCTCAATAATGGACATCTCAAGGGACAAGGAAATAGCAGAGACAAACTTTTAAAACCTTGATCTGTCCCGATAAATAAGGGACAGCGGGCAACCGTGATCTGAGAAGTGAACCTAAGTATTACAGAGATTCACAGTACAGTGTATTAGATACTTAAACCCCAACCTTTTCCTTTCTGCCTGCTTATGATCTCAGTCATCCTTTGTGTTCATCCGAAATAATGTCTCTCTTCCATTAATCTTTGTCTCATTCTGTATACTTTGCACATTGCCTCGGAGAGTCTAGACTTGTCTTTGTCCTCACATCATCCTTCTCTCTCTCTGGCTCAGATTTTTTGTTATACAGCTTGACTCTATTTAAAGGAATACTCTATCCATTCGCTCGACTTCATTATCATTCAGTAACGTGCCCTATTTCCCGTTGTCATTGTTTCTAAAATTTGTATTCTGATAAAGTTATTGGATCGGAAATTGCGGTCAATTTGTGTCGTCCTTTATTTCATTTTGGCTGTCTGTGAACTTAATAGGTACAACATATGTTAATCAGTGCTCCAATGACACCAACCTGTGGATGCTGAACGGTCACACTAGAAGTCACATAGATAACCAGAACCTGATGACACAAACAAAGATGACTCCATTCACACAGACTAGTATGCTGAATGCATCCTAGACTGATTTGTTATTTCGGAATAAATCCAGATAAGATATAATTGTTGTGTGTAACACATTATAATGTTTCTAAAACACAGCCATGCATGGCTACATGCTCTGCCACATGTAGATTTCAGGAAATGTCAAGTCAAAGAATATTATATGTAACAGCACACAGTTTATACTGCCATTGACAAAGATTATCTTCTGCACTGATACGCCACCTAGCTGTTAGCGTTGGAACTGCATCTTTTCAGAGTTACTGACAGCATTGTGCAAAAACATATTAGCATGATTTCGGGATAAATTCCTTGCCGCAGGAAAGCAAGATTTGCTGCCTAAAGACCCACCCATGAGAAGTTATCCAGGAGTATAATATAGATGGATAATACATTTACTACTAAAATGGGCAAAATTCACAAAACTGTGTGAAAGTAACAAAAATACAAAGTGCTTTCTGTTCACAGTTTATAATTTATTTTATAAGACTAATGCTCCAAATAGGGAATCCATATTTACCCAGAAAATGCAACATTGTATTAGTCTAGACAAGAAAATGGAATAGGTTATTAACTGAGTCAACATTTAATTACAGAAATGGAAGAATTGGTTTCATAATAACGGAGAAACTCAATTAGTGCTGTTCTTAGTTAGTTTATAAATGTGACCCTCTGGTCTCCAGGACAGCTGGAAGTCTTCCAAATATCAGCCAACCCTCCTGTATCCTGAGCAGTTCTCTGTCAGAAGGGATAATAGGCCTTTATATCTTAAGTCCCAAAGAATTGTAGACCTTATTCACATTACCCCAAATCCTGCATTCCTAATACAGAACCTCCAGCAATCCAAATCCAGGGGGACATGGTATGTAGATTTCTGTGCGTACACAGGGAGGTCATTTCCCTATGAGTATGGTAAATCACATGCCTAAAATGAGGGTGGTGTTGAAACCTGCATAGTAGGCGCTGAACCTTGACTCTATGATTTCCATAGCCCCCCAACCCTCTTGATAACTTTGAGTATGCACACCTCCTCTTCCCGCTACACTAACATATAAGGTATCTATAAAGAACTCTTGATCATACAGATCTAAGTCCATACTGTTAGCCTTTAAATCAAGCATTCACACTTTATTTTGCAGTCATTTTCATAGTGTGCATTAGAAAATAAGGATCCAGTCCTGCATCATTAAACCATGCCTTGATACAATCCTTGTTTGGAGGCTCTGCTCCATATGTGTTGGGGCATCTGGGTCTTCATTGGGACTATGCAACTGGTGGGGGATAGTGATGCACATAGCCAGCAAAAGGAATTCTATATCCAGATAAAACAACTTCTCCCCCCCCCCCCCTTCGTAACTGATTATTAAAGCTAAGCCAGTAAAGGGGACATGCCCAAATGATTATCTCTTTGTGTGTCTCTAGTTATCCCAACTTATCTCTTCAATGAGTATATATATATATATATATATATATATATATACACACACACACATACACTTTAATTATCTTTGCTGTCTTCCCTCTACTTTCTCCTCTGCAACACACTCTGATGTGTATGGCGCTGACACGTCACACTGGTGAAACCTGCTAGCATGGCCGACCACGACCATGCCTATGCTATGCTGGTGCTAGGCAAGAAAGAGTCTGTGCAGCCTATTGTAATAATAGGAAATAAAAAATAGTGCAGGGTCCCCTATCAGGCCTGGGTTCTTTGTACCTATTCCCTCTTGGTGCCCCTGGGGATGCAGAAGATAACAGATTCAGTTTTTTAGGAGTGGATTGTATGCATCATGCCCAACAGTCCTCCTGGCCACACCCACTTCCGCAATAGCCCCACCCATGAATTATTTGGCCTCACCCACACAAGGCCCCTTTGAGAATTTGTTCCCGGGGCATCCCAATCTGCCCCTGGGAATAAGGGGCTACAGCAATCTTCCACTGAATGCATTCTTTTCTGTTAGCATTGTAACAAGCACTGCAGAATACAGTGGCGGACGCCTATAAATTAGTTTACTCATCTGCTAATAAATATCAGCCTAATGCAGCCACTCATAATAATGAAGATTGGTGGCAGGAAAAACTGTATTTTATAAACTCATTACAAGGTATTTATTTTAAATAGAGAAAATTCTCTTTAAATGTGAACTTACCGACAAGGGAGATATACGAAGGTCTCAATTCACTAAATTCGGAAGTAAATCATCTGTACATAAGTCTCATTTATTCAACCCACACTGCAGGATTTCAATCCTGTCCAAATCATATTAACGACTGTAGCAGCAAATTAACGGAATTGTCCACAGATGCATGTAATGGAATTGTGCAGTTTGGCCAAAATTTTAATGAAAAATAGTCATAGTACGTGTAAAGTGAAACGGAGTCCTGAAAAAGCAGTGTCCCCGAACTATTCATTATTAAGTACAATGTGACTTGGTTTTCACTTAAGTCCTCTGCAAAAGATGCAATTAAACATATTAGCGGTAAGATGATTTTTTATCATGTTTTCCTCTGTTGCTTAAAGTTTAATCATTCCTAAACTAATTAGCAGATATATCGTTGGATTTTTCATACACCACAGGCTCATGCGAAATTCCCCTTCCATGGTGCAATACAGGTTGGTCATTGTTTCAGGAACTGTCACCTCCTGCCAAATGCACAGCAATTGTAGGTGACCACCGCCCTCCGATCATCGTAATGACTAATCTTAACCCTAAGTACTAATCAAAACATGTGTTGCAATGCCGCTCCAGCATAGGGTGACTGGAGAACGAAGAGAAGAAGAGAGAGGGACAGAATGGAGGAAGACCAGATGAAAGGACAGAATAGGGAAGAAGAAGACAGAAGGAGATGACAGAATGGACTATGCCATTTTACATTTTTTTTTATTTTAAAACACTTGCAGATAGTTTAGGCCACTAGACTGTATCTCATCTGTCAGGCTAATCACTTACCATATCCGCAACCCCCCTGGCTCCAGACTAGAAAGCTGGTAGGAAAAAAGATTTGCTCTAAAGAATGCAACAATCCTGCACATTGGACCAAGAATGACTCATGGGATAGGTCTCACCAACTGGTCCAATGTATGGCAGCAATTTTTGATCTAGAACATTAACAGAGGAACATGTACAAGCTTGGTCACAAGTAATGCTAAAGAGTAGAAGGGCCTCAAACATGACATGTACCCAATGCACTGGTGGAATGTGACTCACAAATCACCAGACAGATATTTACCAGAAAGGCCCGGGCCACCACTCTGACCCCAGACCAGTACGTTGTAAGGGGGACCTCTACTGGAGACTTGGTGTACATCAAATATTATACCTGCTGAAAGGCATCATAAGTAATATCCAACAAAATGAGTAGAATACTAATCTGTATAAGTAGTGTAATAATACGGAAGATGTAGAATACCAAGATTCAAATGTTTGGTAAAGTAGTTAATTCCAAATTGGGAACATCAATTCTCAGTTTTGGAATGATGGTTGATTCTAAAAGAACATTTTGTACATCATTAGTGAACTACACTAATTATTAATCACTTACCTTTGTTCTATCACAGAAAATGTAGTAAGGCATCATGTGGATCTCTTGATCAGACACTGTGAAAGCTTGTGAAGATCTCTTCTTATAATGTGTATGCCTTTTTTCAGTACTGACGAGTCACAAGGTCTGATCCAAAATTCAAAGCTGTACTTTGGTCTGCTGGGTCCAAATTTAAAATTTTTGGTTCCAAGCACTGTGTCTTTGTGAGATGCAGAGAAAGTGAGAGAATAGTTTCTGCATGTGTGGTTCCCACTGTGAAGCATGGAGGAGGATGGTGCGGGAGTGTTCTGCCGGTGACACTGGTGGTGATTTATTCGAAATTCAAGGCACGCTTAACCAGCATGACTACCACAGCGTTCTGCAGCGCCGTGCCATTCTATCTGGTTTGCGCTTTCAACAGGACAATGACCCGGAACGCACCTGCAGGCTATGTAATGCTAACTTTACCAAGAAGGAAAGTGCTGCGATTGAGATAGCTTGGGATGAGTTGGACCGCAGAAAAAAAAGACCGAAGGAAAAGCAACCAATAAGTGTTCAGCACCTCTGGAAAACCATTCCAGAAGAGGACCTCATAAAGCTGATTGAGAGACAGCAAAGCTGTCATCAAAGGAGGGTTACTTTGAGGAATTTAAAATATAAAGTGTATATAAATGTATTAACATATATTATGTATTCAGTACTAATCAATGTTAAAAAAAAGTGTGCCAAAAGTTTTTACTATAGATGGAAAGGGACGGGACTTTGGTGGAATTGGGACGGGGCTTAAGTGAAGCCATGGCACTTAGAACCTGTTATTAATTTATTTGAATCCCACCACTGTATATATATATATATATATATATATATATATATATATATATATATAGCTTATAGAAAAGGAACCAGATTCAGCTTTACTCACAGTAGGTAACTTGTTCACGCCAGATATGCAGAAGTGGATCCCTTGGGCTGACTGTCCCCCTCACCTACCTAAATTATGCATCTAATTAAAATAAGGGATAGGGGAGAAGTTTGGACTGTTTCGTGTCGTGCTGCCAGCACTTGCATGGAACCACATGAATGAATGGGTTACGACAGGGGCATAAGCCCTGCTAGCCCCTGACTTCTTTGGAATAGAAAGGGGAGTGACAGGGGAGTTCATTCCCCCCTTTCGCACTACGGACGTTTGCTCAGAGAGCAGAATCATGTTTAATATAAAGAATGTATTCCTCTTTATTAGATGTAGATTTTATTTATGTTGGTGTAATGAAGAAATACCATTTCCGGACACAAAACTGTCACCATAGTACAAAGCCAACATAATATTTTACTAAATTCTTCGTTAAATAATGATACAGCCAATCTTATGGCATCTGATTTACCACCGCCTACATTATGACTGTGGCTAGCATAGCCATCATTTTGGTATTCAGGAAGGGGCAATGCCTTTCATCAACGCGCACGGTAGTTATTTATGTACTATATGCAAAATGAGTCTGTATATCTTTCATGCACAGGAAAAAGCAACACGGGCAGTTCAGGAGGAAATACGCTCCTGTTTTTTCTTACTTGGCTACTAACTCAGCATCAAACCCAGACTTGTTTACTCACACACGACATTACATGACATCACCCTGCTCATGGAACGATAATTAAAGCAGGCTTCTTCTGACACCGTTCCTGGCCCTTACCAGCGCACCGATGGCCAACCAAAGCCTTGAAGGAACATCTTATTATCCCCATTTCCACAGCTGTCTGAGAAAAGTGTCAGCAGACTTTTAGCTGTGAGATGAAGATCTCTCTGCATCGCTGGCCCCTGAAATAGGAAAGAGGGGGGCCACTCGGAGAACTGACGACTTATCCTTAGGGGTGGCTCATATAAATTCAGCTGCTTAGCAGGATAGGTATAAATTGCATTCAGACATAACTTTGTCCTCTGGCTAGAATATCAATCAGAGCCTTCTAATGGGGTCATCCTTATTAAACACAGAAGCCTTATCCTTATTGCAGGTATACTGCTCTGCTCCACGGCTACAGCAATGTGAATTAATAAGCATAAAATTCTGGAAATAAAGGCAGCGGATGTAAAAGGATATGTCCTAGAAGCATTGAGAAAACCATTACTCAATGACAACACCTCGACACGTACAGAAGCCGTTGCTTTCCAATGACGCTTTATTTATCAGGGCCTTTTTTTTTGGTGAATATAACTGACTTAAGTCTGATGCTATAAGGGTAGTGAGGAGTGTGCCATTTCTCTGCTGCGACCACGTGACTAGAGGACAGACAACAATGAGTTTTTAACCACCTGAACCCTGGTCATATGTCTAGAATGAAGAACACAGTTTTGAGTACATTTTAGGGAAAGATAGCTCTGTTATGGGACATATAGCCTATAAAGTGGATTGAGTCTTCCCCTGCTGCATCATAACTGCCGCAACATACAGGTATAAGTTTACCTTACCGTGTTTCCCCGATAATAAGACACTGTCTTATTTTTTTTCAGGACAAAAAAACACCATAGGGCTTATTTTCAGGGTAGGGCTTATTTTATTTTTAATCCAGTCATGGCCCCCCAAGTGCTGCTGACATAATAACACCTCATTGTCCCCCCAGGTGCTGCTGACATTGATACCTCATTGTTCCCCCAAGTGCTGCTGACATTATGACACCTCATTGTTCCTCCAAGTGCTACTGACCTCATTGTGATTTAGATAGGGCTTAATTTCAGGGGAGGGCTTACTTTAGACAGTTTACTGTAAAATAGGATAGGGCTTATTATCAGGGTAGGTCTTATTATCGGGGAAACACGGTAGTAGCATGCATTAATGCCTTTACAGTGATAGCATACATTAAGTTTACATTAGTTTCATACATTAGTAGGTTTACATGAGTAGTATACAAAAATAAGTTTACATTAGTAGCATATATGAGGTTTCTGTAAGTAGCATTTATTAATAAGTTAACATCATTAGCATACATTAAGTTTACAGTAGTAGCAAACCTGAATAATTTTATAAAATACCATACATGAAGTTGACATTAGTTCCATACATTAATTAGTTTATATTAACAACATACAAAATGGTAGCATACATTAAGTTTACATTAGTAGAATATACATTTCTGTGAGTAGCACACATAATAACTTTACGTAAGTAGAATACGTGAAGTTAACATTAGTAGAATATAGTAATAAGTTTACAGTAATTTCATACATGAGGTTTACATTAGTGGCATTCATTAATAAATGCACATAAGTAGCATCCATGAAGTTTACATTAGAAGCATACATTAATATGTTTACACCCGTCGCATACATTCATATGTTTACATTAGTAGCATGCATTAAGTTTACATTAGTAGCTTGCATTAAGTTTACATTAGTGGCATACATTAATAAGTTTATACTTGTAGCATAAATTAATACGTTTACATTATGGGTATACATTAATAAGTTTACATTAGTGGCATAAATGAATATGTTTACATTAGTAGAATGCTTAAGTTTACATTAGCAGCATACATTAAGTTTGCATTATTGGCACACATTAATAAGTTTACATTACTGGTATACATGAATAAGTTTACATTAGTGGCATAAATGAATATGTTTACATTAGTAGAATGCTTAAGTTTACATTAGCATACTACATTAAGTTTGCATTATTGGCACACATGAATAAGTTTACATTAGTGGTATACATGAATAAGTTTACATTAGTTGTATACATTAATAAGTTTACACTAGTGGTATACATTATTACGTTTACATTAGCAGCATACATTAAGTTTACATTATTGGCACACATTAATAAGCTTACATTACTGACAAGTAAAAAGTAAAACTACCAGGAAAAAGTTACTGGGCTACAGTATATGAAGGACAGCCTTTCATAAAACAGTGAATAATAAAATCTAAAGTGCAAGTGAAGACAAAGCATAAAAGCTCCAGCAAATGGTCTTCCAATTTCTGAATCCGGAGGTTTTCTGTCCATATATACCATTAATAAGGAAGATAACAGTAGGTGCTATAAAAATAAAGCTGAGTGCCGTTAATAGCAATCTCCTGATCCACCCACTGTTGCTGTATAAAATTAATCTATTTCCCCTCTATAAGTGCACATTTCAAAGGTCTGACTGACACTGTGGCTGAGAGCAGAAATGGAATGAAGCAGAAAGAAAAGAAACATTGGCCCTCTCAGCTCTCTTTCAACGTGTTATATGACCCTAATGGAATAGGCAGACTCTAACAATGACAATGACAAGAAATATACAAAACGTATACAAGCGCCAACAGGTGAGTTTAACTCCAACTTCTAATTCTAACCCTAACATCAGCCTAATCCTTACCTTTCCCTTCTCCAATTCATCCGGTCCCTGTAGCCTAACCCTAACCCACCCAGCCTAATCCCCCCATCTTCAATTCATCATGTCCTTGATGCCTAACCCTAATACTTCCCCTCTATTCTCCATACCTTCCCTGCAGCCTAACCCTAATCCTCGTCTTCTATTCTCCATTCCCTAACCGCAGCTTAACCCTAACCTTCCCTTTCTCCAATTCATCCCCTCCCTGCAACCTTACCCTAATCCTCGCCCTCTATTTTCCATCCCTTCCCCGCAGCCTAACCCTAACCCTCCCCATCTTCATTTCATCCTGTCCTTGATGCCTAACCCTAATACTTCCCCTCTATTCTCCATACCTTCCCTGCAGCCCAACCCTAATCACCCCCCTCTATCCTCCATCCCCTCCCAAAAACATTCCTCTTTTATGCAAATCCCTCTACCTATAATGAAAAACAAACCCTCCCCCTTCTGTCCTCCCTGCCCTCCTCGCATAGATTCACTAACCTTTCCTACTGTGTGCTGTCTTTGTTTTGCTACCATTTGCAATCGTGTTGCTGTCTTCCAATACATGCATCTGCATTTAATACACACAGGAATCTTTTGTTTTTGCCTTCAGGTCTGGATCAGGCACTGCATCTTATAATAGATATTAGATTTATTAAGTTTTTACAGATTTTATTTTCATTAATGATTTAGTCGTAATCCATTATACAATAATCCCTTCAGGTGGAAGTTGTGTCTCCATCTTTCTACACTGACGGAAGCACTAAGAACTGACAAATCCAAGATGTTGTTCAGAGCTGCATTCCATAGAAAGAAAGATATTTTATGTCACGCATTTATCCCCGAGATTCCACATAGATAACAATGAGATTCTGTGAGATCAAACTGAGATAAAGTTATTTCATGGAGCCAAAATCACGTAACTCTTCACGGCAAGAATCAGCACAAGCGCTGATGTAAACAGAGCCTGCGGCGGTAACCTTTGTGTTTCAGGTGACATTTTCCCGGGGATGTGGTATGTATAGAGAGGATTTGCAGGAATTGTTTGATTCTAAAGCAGGAAATGAATTGAACAGTAACAGATTGGTTACTGAAGAACTTTGAGTCATCGAGAACAGGGGTCCATATGTGCGTAAAGTTCATTACGACGTATAGTAAGGATGTGCGTATGCTTACATCAAGACATTTGTCCTAGTCTAGCAGGTGACATTCCGCAACCTATTTCACTCCCTTGCATTAGGATGCGACACTTCAACGTCTTATAAAGAGTCAAAAACCGATTTATGTGTTACTTAATTTCTACATACAGTAAGGAAAACAATCATTTTTTAATAGAAATATTAAATATCTTGTATTATTTTCTTCCAGTCACGTTTATCATATTCTCCATATACATTCAAATGACATTGTACTATATTGTAGATGTAGATTGTATGCATTGTGCTGTACACTATGGACGAGATCGAGACTTAAAAGTAAAAGCGTAAAGTTACCGGGGTAATACTATGATGAGTGTCATGGGGGACAGAGTTAAACCTGGGTAATACTATGATGAGTGTCAGGGGGACAGAGTTAAACCTGGGTAATATCATGATGAGTGTTAGGGGGGAAAGAGTTAAACCTGGGTAATACTATGATGAGTGTCAG
>JABWIB010000038.1:136657-155344 GCA_016617825.1 Platyplectrum ornatum | reverse complement strand
TAACCTTCACATTCTATACAGTACTTCATCCACCCCTCATAGCCTAACCCTAACCTTCACATTCTATTCTTCATCCACCCCTCATAGCCTAACACTAACCTTCACATTCTATACTTCATCCACACCTCATAGCCTAACCCTAACCTTCACATTCTATACTTCATCTCCTCCCCACAGCCTAACCCTAACCTTCCCCTTGAAATACAGATTCTTCACATACTTATTCATTCACAGGAATATATAAAGAAACAAAAGAGAGAGGAGTCGACATTCAGCTTTATGATGTCCTCCCCCTGCTTTACTTATCCTACCCCTCGCTCCCCTCCTCGTTTTACCGCCTATTTGTCTGTATATATTGTTAGCGATGTACGCACCCCTTGTTCATGTCTCACCTCCTTACTGGGGTCTCCCTTCCATGTACACTAAACTGGAAAAATAAATAGATGAAAGAAAATGCATTGATTATGTAATTCTTAATACTAGTTAAAAGAGGTAAAAAGAGATTTCACAGACTCAGAATGTATTTGTAAACATATCCCAATATCTTTTTATATTCTCATAGGGCTACTTTACAGTGTATGCTATGAACACCTTGTTTGGATAGGAAGACCAGGAGGCTTAAAGATACATCAGTGGCAAATTGAAACACCGAATAAAGCCATAAAAACAAGTTTGCTGTAAACGTTTTCAAATTCCCTTTCACGTAACTTCTATTTTAGCTGGGATTTTTCTCCCACGGAACGCAGCCAGCTGCCAGAGTTATCTTTCTGATGGCTCCCATAATCCTCTGGGAGATAAGAGGTTGGCAAACCTTTATAGATATTGCCTGTATCATTTAATGGACTAAACCCACGGCGGTGTTCTCGCAAAGTGCTGAGCACGTCTCTTCAGACCGGTCTGTCCCAGTAATGCGCTCTTACCGCATGTCAGGAACTGGTTAACTCCAAGACATTGACCCTTGCACTGCCGCAGCACATAAACATTTTACAGGCAAAGCGAGAAAGTATACTGCAAAACATTAAACACCTATGCACTGGATGGGAGAGAGGGGTGGGGGGGGGGAGAGGCGCCAGCCACTCACTGAGATAAATGGAGAAGATTAACAATGAAATAAATACATTTCCACCGAGAATGGCAACATTTATTGGGAAAAAGGGAATTAAACAGGCATTATGAATTGGCTGTCCACATCTATAGCAGGATATTTATTATCACAACACACAGACAAACTTAATGTTCTGATTTCTATGCAGATTAAGAGGAAAGCTGGCATAGCCGCTTTGTCGATATATTCAATGGCTTTGGCGTGACTAGAAATATCACATTGGAAAACACATATTAGTGAGGGATTCTGGGAGGTAGCAGGGTTTAAAAACAAAAAAAAGGTGAGCTGCGGGGGGATATTTAAAACGTTAAAAGGCAATGAGATGTGGCTTACATGAAACTCTAAATCATGCTGGTCGACTTATCCAGGGAGAAGCAAAAATAAAAAGGCCGGTTAGGAGCAGGCCGTAATTTATGCGAATCACATCTGAAGACCCATCCTCTATCTGGTAAAGGAGTCCATGCATAGGGTTTAAGAATGGTTGTCCATCCTTAGTAATGGTCAGGGCTTGGGGCAGTGATTTTCATGACAGCTCTCCCTGGAGCAATAGCCAACATTCTGCATCCTGGAAATAGGGCGAGAGTCAGAAGAAGATGATAGGTGTGGCTTACATTAAACTCTAAATTAACGTCTGTTCAGTATTTGGACACAATAATAAAATTAGACAGTATCCATTTTCATTTTACGCTCCTCACATGGTAACAGGGTTGGGTCCTGGTGCAGGTTTGTATAATTAATGTGCGATTACTGTCAGAATGCTGTCATTTATAAAGGGATTCATTCCTTTCAGAAACTAGGAATCTAAGGCAGGGATGATTTAAGGTCTTTGGACTGGATCTAGACTTGATCTGAAAATGTCCACTTTATGGTAAAGTCCATGTGAAAGTTTGCATTCCCAGCGGATATGGTCTTGCAGACAACAAAACCACAACAGATGGCTCCCGGACAATGGGAGTTTGATGACTCTCCTTCCACTATCCTAATCTGATTGCTAACCCTCCATTCCCCGCAACCTAACCTTAATATTCCCCACTGCCTAACTCTATCTCTCCATTCTCCGCAGCCTAACCTCAACCCTGCCCTTCCCTCAGCCCAACTTCAACCTTCCCCTTCCCACTGCCTGCTTAACTCTAACCATACCCTCCCCACTGTCTAACCCTAGACTTCTACTCCCCATTGTCTAACCCCAACCTTCCCCTCCTCACTGCCTAACTCTAAAATTCCCCTTCCCACTGCCTAACCCTAACCTTCCCCTATCTGCTGCCTAACCCTGACACTCCATTCACCTCTGCCTATCCCTGACCTTCCCCTCCTGCTGATGAACCATCACTTCACCCCTTCCGATGCCTAACACCGACCTTCTCCTCCCCGCTGCCTAACCCAAACTTTCCCCTCCCCGCTGCCGAACCCTAACCTTCCCCCTCCCCGCTGCCTAACCCAAATCTTCCCCTCCCTGCTGCCTCACCCCAACCTTCCCCTCCCCGCTGCCGAACCCTAACTTAAGCTTGACTTAACTTGAATTTGGAAAAATCTTGCAGGCTCTTCTCTTCTTTGATATCAATATGTTTTTTATCTTTACTTTCCCCTCTTAAAAAATACCTCCTTAGACGTACCTACACCTTGCAAATCTCTCCCATTAAATTCAATGTTTCTGGACTGGATGCAGAGAGACAACCCTAGCAACCGTTAAGCCGTCACATGGACAGACCAATGTCCAGTTGTGTCTGCTCTCCATAGAACACAACACCGCTCCAACCTGTAGCACAGATGCTAAAGCAAGAAAAATAGAATAGAAATGAGGGGAAAGTCTTTATTTGAATCTGGTCTATTATTTCTATTTCTTTTGTATTTTTCTACTTATACCCAAGAATAAAACGCCTGCCAGCTGTGTCATCCATCTTAGTATACAGGCAGTGCATCAGATGAGCCTTGGTTTAGAGATATAACAATTGCAAAATATGCCCCTAGTTCCCCTGGCTGTACAGTTAATGCTTTGAATGCTAAGAGCCTACATTATTCTGAATATTTTCCTCCCGGAGTTTAAACCTGCGTCCTTTACCTGACCCTGATGTGATCTCCCCGCGGTATATCAGGAAGGCCTAAAACAAGACACTTATTTTTATGATGTAGCCATGGCTGAGATATCTCTCTTTCCCATTCGGAGGCCTCTTCATTCTTCCACTTGTAAAGTCATTTCTCCCAGCTCAGATCCACATTTTATATCCTGTATTTATGTGCCCGGATGGCTGGTACCTGTGTGCAGTATTTGTCATGCCGCGAACGTACAGGGTAAGGAAAATGAACCAATATGGGAGATAAAAGAGGATCGTAATGCAAATACAGAAGCTAAAAATGTCCTGCCAAACACCAACATTAATTTAAGGGTATTAAAGGAGATCTCCATCCAAATATAACATTTCATCTCCCTCGCAGCAAGGAGAATGCAGTGATCGGAGTCAGGGCCAGATTATGGCTGATATTAATGAACAATGGATAATGATGAACAGTGCATTGAAGTGGCCAGTGATGTGTTGGTGTGGCCACTGTTGAGTGTTTGGTGGTTTATTATATGTGAGTACTTAATCACACTGTGCCCTTCTTCATCACGCTGACATTATTATCTGCAGTGCTATGGGCCTTTTTGAAAATGATGGCCTGGGGCTGTTGCTCCATGAGCCCTAATATTAATCCAGCCCTGTAAAAGTAGTTAAGGCCTAACATTGTATAATGACCGAATTAAGAGAGAGAATGGTGGCTGTCTTATTATTGAATTACATAAATTTATTCTCATGGGGCCAGATTAATGCTGGGTACACATCAGAAAGATAATCTTTGCAATCAAAAGATAAATTTCAGCAGATATCTGTTCAGTGTGCACTCACCAAACATGCTGCAGAATCGTTTCAGACAGACTGTGGACGTTGAAATGATTGTTAGCAGCCCCTAATATTTCTGATTAACTATGTCTTGATGAAGAAAACCTCAGTATGCACTAAACACACAATCTTCAGAGCAACCATTCCCATTGAAACTTCAGTATAGAGCCATCTGGTGGACGAGTGTGTAATTACAGCATGATACTACAGCAAAGAATACTGGGAGCTTGTGCAGCTAGCAGATCGTTAGAAGAGATCGATTTCAATTGGCTGATTTTCTAAAAATGTAACTATCATTAGAAGATCATAATACTGACAGTATGATAGTCAACACCATAGGTATGGAGTGGTCCAAACTTTGGACCTGTTCCATATGCTAACCAAGTTAAAATTATATTTATGAGTCACATGGCCTTAGGAATCAACAACTCCGATTCCAGTTGCCTGGACCATGGAATTACAGGTGACAAGTCTGTGGGCCAAAGTTTGGATTCGCTGAGTCCCACTCCTGGGCCCCCATTTCACCCATGGCCGGTTCAGTTACACTGTGTGGTGTATCAGTGTCTTTTTTTAATGCCCCTAATCCACCAATCACAGATTACCCCACATGGTACTCCTGCCCTTTCAGTCCCCCAAAATGTGGGGCCTCCTTCCCACACCTACACCAAAAGAGTGCGTCCAGTTTCACCAGAGGTGTGTGTCTTGTGAATAGCTCTGCCCCCTGTGTTTTGCACTATGAGAACAACTATTTCTCAATGAGCATGGATGGCAGCATCCATAAATTGTGATTGTTGAATTTTCAGGCAATACATTATTATCAGTATTTAATGTGAAGACTGGAGAACCAATGACTTCATAAATTGTTTTGGAATCAGGAGGATCTCCCCACTCTTCAGGAAATCTTTCTGGTATTCAAGGAGAGTTGGAAACTATTACCTATTTTCCACCTCTTTTTCAGGTTCAGACCTGGGTTTATACCCTGTCTGAATAAAAAAAGACACCTTTTCCACTTCAAGGTGAACCTGGGTTGACACTATTTCCACTGAATGGAGTTACCTACTATGTTTTAAAGGGAAACCCCTTTTCCACTGCAGTGTCCTGGGTAAAAACCCTGCATTAGTCCCAGGTAAAAACCTGGGTCACTTTACCCAGGTTTAATTTCATGGGACCCTTTTCCACCAAAGTAAACCTGGGTCTATGAGCATAAACCTGGGTTTTCTTTGTCAGTGGAAAAGAGGTATAAGTTGTTGATCATGAAACAATCTTACTGCTACAAATACATACATATGGAATATCGCCAGTATATATGGGCTACAGGCGGCAGTAATAGAGAAATAAACAACTTGTTTGTCCATTGAAGAGGAATGATCTGGGAAGGTGCAGCCTCTTCCTCCCTGGACACTGCTTCTCTCATACCTGGGAACTCTGCCCAAGGCACTGGCCGGATTTTCGAGTGTGGTTTATCATTTCCTTCTCTTAATGAAAACTACAGCATCTTGTCTGGAGGAGAAATGAGAACCTGATCGGGCTAATGCTCTTTAAACACTGATGTGAGCCAGCCGAGCAATTACAACTAATAAACCCCCAAAAAGGAGGAGGAGGAGGGAGAGAAATGAGGTTACAGATGTCAGCTCTGGCTGCAGTGCTGAGAGCTTGTACTGAGGCACCTCGTGCCAGCCTTTCATACAGGTTCTAGGATGGAAACGGAGAATATAAATGATCTCTAATAATCAAGGACAGCACAATGGCAGACTGGTCAGCGGAAGGCAGGGAGGTTTCAGTTAGGTGCGTTCACATGCTATATCAGGAATAAACCATAGGGGGGCGCACTGGGTGTGGTCTGCCGGTCTGAAGTGTTGAATTGCTACACTTTGCAGTCTGGCACAGCGGCGAATGTTGAACACTGCAGAGAAGAACAGCATAGGAATGTGGCAGATCTGCCCCGGAATTCTCCTATGCCTAACCGTCCAAATCTCAGAGCCTAACCCTAACCTTCCCTTTCTATCAACCTAACCATCTATCAACCTAACCTTCCAACCTTAACCCTACATGTTTAACAGCCTAACACTTGCCCTAACCTTCCCTTTCTATCAGTCTAACCTTAACCCTTCATCTCTCACAGCCTATCCCTAACTCTTCTCTTCTAACAGCCCAACCATAGCCCTCTATCTCTAGTAGCCAAACGGTAACCTCCCCCATCTATCAGTCTAACCTTAACCCTCCATGTCCTGCAGACTAACCCTAATTCTTCTTTTCTAATAGCCTAACCTTAATTTTTCATCACCAACAGCCTCTAACCTCCCCATTCTATTACTCTAAACTTAACACTCCATATCCCATAGCCAAACCTTAACCTTCTCCTGCTATCAGCCTAACCCTAACCCTCTATCTCACCGCCTAAAACTTCATCTCCCATAGAATTACCCCCAACTTTCCCCTTCTAACAGCCTTGCTCTCATTGTTCCTCAGCATAACCCTGACCATCCGTTTAGCCGGCCTCAGTCTGTCCCTCTCTGGCAGTATGGGGAACAAGTAGGGACATAGAGACATTTCAGCTAATTCCCAATCCCCAGTAGCAATGTTCCTAATGCAGAATATTTCACAATGACATTATCATATCCTGACTGTACCATTTTTGAGATACAGACTTTCTGCTTGCTGTCTGCATCAGGTGTGGCTCATCAGGTGTGGTCCCATCATGCTTTGCCTGCATTAAGTCTGTCTGTGCTGGCAGCATGCTGGGGGTTGTAGTTTCAGCACACCTGGACTCAGGGCCGGTGCTAGGTCTGGGGGCGTCCTATGCAGACCTAGCACAGCTCCCCGGCGTAATACCGTACGGCGTGATGTCATCACGCAATGTAGCGGCACGACGTGATGACGTAAAAAAAAATTGCAAAAACCGAGAGTGGTCATCCCGCCGCCCCCCTGTTCGATGCGCCATACGCAGCTGCGTAACTGGCGTAATGGGTGGACCAGCCCTGCCTGGACTGTTGAGGGACATATGATGCAGACTGGAAACCCCATGCAGTAGGTGCTTATACCACTGGCATTAGGATTAGAAAGGGAATGAGAGGGAATGAGAGGAGGTGACACTGGCAAACTGCAATGAAAGATCTAGGTAACCGCTAGACAAATAGGACAGATATTCCAAGCATGTAGCTATATAGGTCAGATGTGGTAAAGGATTCTGAATGATATTTCAAGACTCACACCCAGAACAGGGATACAGGGAACAAGCACTTGTCACACGTAACACAGCACCTGATCAAGACACACGATAAGAGGGCACTTTCTTATGTTAAAACAGAGCAGACGCACTTCACATTAACAGAACCCGTGCATGCGCCACATTCCTACAACAGATCTGGGACCATTCCCAATGCTAAGCACCCTCCGTACTATCCTCCGTGTCGTCCAATGGACTTCCATACAACTTACAAAAATGCCCCTTTTATATCATTCTGAAATCAGTCCTTCATTATCTGCTACTTATACCCAGAGAATGTGCTTGGTTCAGACTGCGGGAAGCGTACTGTTCTCTGCAACCTGGGTGTGGAAAGTGGCCGCAGAATAGAGTGCGCATATGTCCCTGTGACAACTACGTACATTCAGGGCTGGTGCAAGGTCTGCGGGCGCCCTAGGCAGACCTAGCACCGCGCCCCCCGCAGTTGAATGGCGTGGTGACATCACACTGCTGCAAAACCACCGAGGAGGACAGCGGAGTGGTACCGTCCGCCCTACTGGTTTTGAATTATGGTGGTTTGTTGGGGTTTTTTGCACCATTTTTCAATTTTTTTTTATAATAATAATTTCTTTTTTCTGTCCTGACACTCTGACTTCTGCACTCACACTGCGCACTAAATAACATTTACACAGGCCTCCTGCATAAATAAATGTACACAGCAATTGTTACTACTATGCTGCTACACATACAAAACTTCAGTAATGTACGTTTAAAGAGCATTAGAGGATCAGGTTACTTCATTAGAATGCCTAATTCCCTCACTGTAGGCAGGGATAGGCATGCTAAAGAAGCCAGGGGGATCCGCATGAGGGATTGGATCCGGTTCTCAGTGTGTGGAAGTCAGACTGTAGATGGGATTCTGTAAGGGCTGACATGGCTTACAAGCATAAGGTGAGAACTGAAACCTATGATTTATATAATATATATATATATATATATATATATATATATATATATATGTTAAATGGCTGACTACTCATGGGATGGCATACCTGTGACGGACCATACAATTGGTCTACCATCAAACCATGCACTGTCTAAAGAACAACAAACCTGAAACAGAAAATAGTTAAAGACAGAAAAAGTTATACCATAGAAGAGAGGGAGGTAGAATCAGGAACAAAAGAGGATCTTCCACTCTGCATATAACAATTTATCAGGTACTATACCCAACCCAACCCAACCTCCCCACTCCTTACTTCTATGCCCACCCACTATCTATTAATCATTTTCTATCCCCTTAAATTACAATAACACTCAATTTAACCATTGAAGTTTCGAGTGACCCGCAGGCTGCCATTTATGCACCCTCAAGGCCAATGGGGCCCTCAGTTTACTCTATGGCAGAGGTTCCCAAACTTTCTCAGTCGAGGCACCCCTAGGGTCTTCCATAATGTTTCAAGGCACCCCTAAGATAAAATAATTTCCAATTTTTTAAGTTTTTGAGTAAGAATAGTGTAATAACTATTTAGGTAAAGACAGAAATACTTCAGGTTGATATAAAATCTTGTGTAGCCCCTAAACAAGAAATGAAATTGCACTTNTGAGTAATGCTAGCAACATGGCATCATGTCGGAAAAAACATTCCGCGGCACCCCAATGAGAGCTTCGCGGCACCCCAGGGAGCCACGGCACACAGTTTGGGAACCACTGCTCACAGTTTGGGAACCACTGCTCTATGGTGATTAAAATTTGAACGCAACTCACAACTTCAGCTGCACACCTTTGGAAGTGCTTGGAAGCCGCAAGACATGTCTAAATCCAGGCAGCTGCTGACGTCCGACACTGCACAGATCTATCAACATAGAACAGGAGGTACAAATTACCCGAGCCCGGGCCTGTTTTGAGGCCCATACTGCTGCTGATTTCCTTTATCAAGTCCTGGCTGACAGTGACTATCTTCCAATGGATTATACAGGATTGCATAGGAGCAGCAGAAAGCCTGTACAACCAATCGATGTATAGCCAATGTCACCCAGGACTTGCTAATTCCTCCAGTGTGAAGTGTCATTCACAGCAGAGAGTGTGGCAGAGGAGAAAAGCAGAGGAACGCCTGCAATAGTAAATAAAGTATGTGTACGCTAATGAAAGGGATAGGTTGGGGGTTGGACAATTGGAGACACATAAGGGGAGAGATTTGAGGGCTGGAGACAAAGCAATGGTTTGGACACGCCACCTTTACTGGCTTATGTTTATTAATCAGCTATGGAAAAGTGAAGTGGTCCACCGCAGGACATACATGGGTCTGTAATCAGGCCATTGTTCTTTACTTTGGCTATCCTTTAAAACTAAATGGACATGTGCACAGATACGCACCAAGACCCGAATGCAGATGATATGCAAGGCTTAACCTCTAGAGATGGGGCGTGACTATGTCTAGGGTTCTACTGAGTGGTAATCCACTTCTTTAGCGAATAAATTGGTGTATTTTCTGTACCACTTAATAAACCACCTGACCATATTGACGCCATGATGAACATTATTGCTAAACTCCTTGTACTACTCAGATACCCAGAAATCACTCCAAGATCATACGTTTTACAATGGAACTCTGTAAGGAAGCACCAAATGAAAGGGCACCGGAGGGAGGAATATACCAGATGTATCTCACTTCTCTGCCTCATTTGTCACAATAACAGGAGATACGTCACTGACACCGTTGTTTACTATCTAATCCATTATCGGTAATGAGCAGTAATATGTATATATAGGTTTCCTCCCCTGCTACATACACAGGCACTTCAATTTTTCATAAGTCTTTGGTGCATGATATAACACTTGCCATAAATAACAAATTCTATGCAAGGAAACATGACTACCTCTTGCTATAAGCATAAATATATAAGTATCTAGTAGAGATTATTCAAGCATGATCAATGGTCTCATGGACAATCACCATTAAGATTTAAGGGGGGGCATTTAATGGTCTGTTAAAAGTCTTTTTTCTGCATATTTTTCCAGTGGTTTATTGCGTGTGATATTTAATGATCCATGACTTTCCGGAAATCCAGTGTCTTTTATAACAGAACATCGTAACTTCTCCAGAAGAAACATACAAATAGCCAGCTTTAATGGCCAACATTCCAAGTCATTGTCAAAACTCATTAAAACAACAGACCTCCTTGTAAGCAATGTATAGTAGTATAGCCTCTAAGGCATAAATTTACTAAGCGGTGAGATTCTCTAGTGTGTAAAATGAAACTGAGAGCTTGAATCTGATTGGTTGCTATGGGCAACATCGCCACTTTTCAATTTCACTGCAATCTCACCGCTTAGTAAATAAATCCATATATGTTCTAGATTTCAATCCTGTGAAAAATATATAGGTAACGGGATCTATTCATTGTAAAAGAACAATATATATATTGTAAAAGAACAATACTATAAATCTCCATTCACTCCTAATGTTTTCTGTGTTTCCATACCAAAACTTCCAAAGTTCCATTTTGATTATTAATATATATGGCATAAAAAGATATAGTATAAAACATAATAATGCCTTTCACTTATACCTGCTCTGGGTTATTTATTTAATGGAAATTTGCAAGAATAAATTGTTGCCTACTGCCAAACATTTTTCAAATATTAAAAGTACTAAATAATTATGTACATTTTTTTTTTTTTTTAAATGGTCTGATGACTTTTGGTCACATGTATGCATCACACTTTAGATATTCTGTGAATTATGGAGAGAGTATGCACGGGCACATGGGTGGCACTGAAAGTTATACAGACTTTTAGTAATACCACACTCTATGATTCTTTTATAACTATATATATTTTTTAAAATAATTCTTTAGTGTATATATTGTGTATTATTGATTTGTTTTATTATATTTTATTACTGAAAAATCAAAAGATTATCCCAAGTAGACCAAGCACTTTTTTTTCTGTTAATGTGGCCATTCACGGGCCGGAAAAACCCTAACGGCGACAAAACGCTGGGAAATGTATTTTCCGATTGATTACTGATGTTTGTTTGTGTACAAAAAAAAAAGAAAAATACCTGTAAAAAAAAAATAAATAAATTCAATAAAAATATACTCACCATCCAGAGTGGTGTCCAGCTCCTTGTCCCTATGGTGCAGGCGTCTCCGTCACGCATATACATCGTCCCCTCCGTGCAAGACAGAGACGTCGCACCATAGGGAGAAGGAGCTGGGCCCCACTCCGGTGCCCAGCGAAGACATCTGGATGGTGAGTATATTTAGATTTCATTTATTTCTTTTTTTTTACAGGTATTTTTTTTTTAATCCCCTGTGGCCAGGGCCAGACGACATCGTTCCGTGGATGGACAGCAGACAGGGTGGTTTTCCAAATCACCCCGTTTGTCAGTGCCGATATTCCACGAGAACAAAGTCATTCTAGTGAATGGCCAGCTTTATTTCTATATGGTCCATATAATATATAATCACTCCTTCTTACTGTATATGGGAAACTTCTGCATTAGTAACCAAATAAAAGGAGGCATTTAAATATAAACATAATATAAGTGTAAGGGAAAATGAATTTGTAATTGTAAAGGTGGCCATTCATGGGCCGAATTTCACCCAAAACCTACGATATTTGTGGGCTTTGGGAAAAAATGGGTCCGTGGATGGACACATAAAAAAACCTTAACGGCGACCAAACGCCAGGAAACAAAAGACATCGGTGATCAAACGGATTTTCCAATTGATCACTGATGTTCATCTGTTTACAAAAAAAACAAAGAAAAATACCTGTAAAAAAATAAATAAATTAAATAAAAATGCACTCACCATCTAGATG
The DNA here is from genome assembly GCA_016617825.1 of Platyplectrum ornatum. Taxonomy (NCBI): domain Eukaryota; kingdom Metazoa; phylum Chordata; class Amphibia; order Anura; family Limnodynastidae; genus Platyplectrum; species Platyplectrum ornatum. Next base: position 143,349 of record JABWIB010000038.1, on the reverse strand, counting down.
TCTTCGCTGGGCACCAGAGTGGTGCCCAGCTCCTTCTCCCTATGGTGCGGCTTCTCCCTGTGGTGCGGCGTCTCCGCCTTGCACGGCGTTGACCTCAGACTTTAGATCTGAGAGACTGAGAGACACACTGTGTGGAGGTACCCGAACTGACCATGAGAGAGATGCTACAACCTCCACTCAGAAGCTGTAAGACGAGTGGTGGGTGGATTCCAGACTCCAGATGATGTTGGTGCGAGTCCCAAACATGGCCTGAGGACGAGCCAGAGGAAGATTAAGAACTTTTCAAGGAATATATGGAAAATGGACGGAGGAGGACCCAGAGATGGTCAGCAGCCCGGAGGAAGACCATGGTTAGTTCATTAAAGGGTCATTGGTGGGAGGGACTTGGATGTGGCCCGTATTCCAAGTGTGTAGACCAGGACTGCCTGTGTGTTCATTAAAAATAAATATCATAGAATAGCTATCAGTGTGCGTTTCAGCTGTTCTGGTTCCCACAAAACCCCCAAAACATACTCACCAGACCCGCAGCATGGGTCATCCAGATTAGGAAAGGTGAGCATGAATGTGGAGAGAAGTCCTGTGCTGATTGACAGATATCTCTTCAAATCTACTTATCAGGGGCAGGACTTCCCTCCACATTATCGCTCCCAGTATCTTATGCCAATAACGGGACGTTTCCCCAGGGGGGAAAATGGAAGCGATAATGGAAGTAGTGCGTGGCCAGCTTTGGTGTCACTAACACAGCAGCATGCCAGCACGGGTGCAGAGGGTTAGTGTTGGGGCCCCCTTATCTGTGGAAGCCCATGTGAACTGCACCCATGATAGGAACGCCTAGGCACTCACCTCCCCTTTATGCCTAGCACAAATACCATCCCAACACTGTCCAAACGCTAACACATAAAATCTCGACACATTACAATAACAACATGGTAATAATCCAGTAAAAGAAATAATCCCGACAAAGAGAAATCCTGACAATGAACAGATCTCTGTCCAGACATCCCGGTATGCAGGCAGCGAAGGGGTATACAGCAGAGGACACATAAGAAGAATCTTCCTGAGTACTAGCAGCCAGCCTTTTATTTCTGGGCACACAACAAACACCTAAGTTTGATTTGACGTGGCGGTGCCAGGGGAGGCTTTTTTTTGCATTTCATCAGACATATCTGCCATTAATTCACACAAAACGACTACAAAAGCCTCCAAAAAACAAATAAACAACCTCTGGCGCTGTGGCCAACCATTGTAACCTGTCTGCAAAACAACCGCACATTCCTCTTACCTTACCGCTGCAAATCCCCATTCTGCGGCCATTTCACATTTCTCCCAGCTGTAAGAGCTGCTTTAGTGCATTATATGATTTTACACCTTGGCTTTGTGCTCCCGTTAGAGGATATTCTTAATAACAAGGCAGAGATTTCAAACATCATTCAGCAAGTCGAGTGAACAGAGCAGCGAGTGTAACAACAAAGCAGTAAAACAGTAACTAAGGCGGTAAAAAGGGACTTTTGAAAGGTTTCGGATTTGTTATTGAAAAGTCCTGTCTGCGATTAAACACTGACATGTATTATGTTTCTAATGCAATGCTTGATACATTGAATGGTACGCATTAACCTTGATAGTATGTTATAAGGGGGTTATTTTGTTTCAATTGAGTATTTAATATATTTAATATTGTAGATGTAGGTGTCCCATTATTTGCCCTTCTGACTGTGAATTGTGAATTGGTGTCCATTGGAGAATTTGGACAGGAAGGCCCCTGCATCCAGATGGGTGTCCCAGCTTAGATAGTGTGCAGCAGCAGCAGCTGACAGCTTTATGATATCTTTTGTTGGATGCAGAACACCCCCTTGTTTCCGGAAAAGAAGAAACTAAGCACCAGCTGGATCCGGTAACGATTTGATGTGACCATAGCCACAATTACGAAATATGACCATAGGGCCAAATCTCCCAGAATTTTTGGGAGACTCACAAATTGTACCATCGCTCTTGAAATCAGCAAATCTCCTGGGTATGGGCTCGATGGCAATAATTTAACGCAAATCACTGCCTCAAGCCCTGAGTGACTAAGAATGGGTGAGGTTTAATGACATCTAGTCCCAGCCATCCTAAATAACCCTATGGCAGCTTCTGTTAAATAGGGGGTGAGGCTTTAAGCATGATTTGCGTAAATCAGACCCGCAAGCCCCACCCCCAAGAAGCACGCCCTCACAGTACTTTGTGCATGCTTCCCTCCCGCACTGTCTTGCTCTGGTGTCAGAATTGATCTATCCCGGAATCTCTTGCATAATCATAGGAATCCCAAAGAATAGACAAAATAAGCTCCTCCCACTCTCGCGCACACATATTCATATTTGGTCAAAACTCCACTCAGTTGTTTTTTGCAGAGCTCCACCCATTCTTTGGTCCACAAATCAGGATAGTTCCTAAAGAGGGGCAGTTGGGAGCAGGGACAGAACTTGACAGTCTGGATGGGCGGGGCAAGGGTGGGTGGAGCAATGTGACAGGGGAGGGGCTGAGCATGTTAAAACTATCACCCATTGCACCCCCTGTATTTCGTAGTTATGGCAAAATATGGGCATTTTAAAAATCCTTGCAGTTTAAATCCCCCCCCCCCCCCCTTTTTTGTATAATGTATAGAAACATTAATCCAAAAACATTATAATGTCTGTACCCAGATCATGATTGTGGAAAGAGTCTCATTCACTAACACTATCTTAGTATAGCTCGGTGCTCAGTGTAAATAAAAATATGCTGATTTAATTGTAACATTGCTGTGTGTGAGCCCGCGCTCCAGTGGGATAATAATTCCCAGGCGGATGCTCAGTCAGAATATAAAGCACAGACACATTCTACACACATTCATTATCTCCTGCGGAATGGGACTGTACCATATTTTCTGCATCAGGGGAGATTTTTTTTATTTTCATTTGATTCAGACTACTTTACTATTTTATTCTGCCACAGCCAGAACCTAATTTTGTGAGAAGATAGTTATTCTTATTATTATACATTTCCCATGTGCAGTGCTGGGTTCATTGTTATAATGGTCATGGTTTATTCTATTTAGAATTGATTAAAATAAATTGATTTTTCGATCAGAGTAGAAGGGGAAGGCACCCTTATGTCTGATGCCTAAATGTTATCTTTAGTTGATCCCATGTATTATCTTAAATTGCACCACTAGGTGGCACTGTTTTATGGGCCAGGACTCATTTGCAAAGCAAGTGAATGGTATCAATGATAATTGCAACCATGAATAAAGATCAGCATACAGAATAATGCTACATATCCAGGCCTGGGTGGCACAGGGATCCAACATGCAGCGGGACAGGGGAAGATTTGTAATCTAACATTTGCTTTACTAGGTTGGAGCCAAGAACATTTGCAAATTGCAAATGTAATAATGGCCAAGAATGAATTGGCAAATGAATATTCAGTGATGGGCATTACAGGAAATACACAAAAATATGCTAGGTCAGTCATAAGCAGATAGCTGTACTCATGGTGATGCGCTGCCTATACAATTTCAGCATGCTGGGATTTGTAGTTCCACTATGTGAAAACCACATTGATGGCACCTGACGGCAATGTAATACATTGTGAGGTATATTCAAGGTCCGCACGTCCATTCGGTCTGCAATCTTAATATATTTAATATATGTATATAATGATGTCTGGGAATGTCACACTATATGCTGTACATAGTGTTTAATTCCCAGACTCCTTATATAACGCATATATATTATATCATAGTAAATGTCTTATTCCCGCTGCGGTCACAGCTAAAATTTAAATTTGATAAGAATAACATTCAAAAAAAATGTTTGTCCCCTTATCGAGACAAACTGGTAGGCTGGAGGGACAGCGGGACAGTCACCCAAAATCGTTACCACTGAAATAAGGACAGTTAAAAATCATGCACAAGTCCATATACCTAATACACTATTAATTATATATTATAGTGTATGTCATTTTATAATTTCATTTTATTAGTAATTTATTCCGTTTTGGGGAATAAGATTTTATCAAATGTACAAAGATTTTATGCAAATATAATACGGAGAGAATGTGAACATAATAAATGTTAAATATATACTATATGTACTATATAATAATATATGCACAAACATATACTGTATATACTCGAGTATAAGCCTAGTTTTTCAGCACACTTTTTTGTTCTGAAAGTGCACCCCTCGGCTTATACTCGAGTCATTGTCCTGTATGATGTCAATGAGTTATCCCAGTTTAAAATTAGGTGCAATTAAGTGCCTCGGCTTATATTCGGGTCGGCTTATACTCGAGTATATACGGTATACTGTATTTCTCATTTATTCATTATTTTACACCTAGATATCTCACCTTTTAAATGCTGCTAAATCTTGTTCATTTTCAGTAATTTGAATCGACTGTAATGGATAAAATACATAAGTAACGGAGTAAATATAACATTATCTATTCTGTCGTTAAATCTGTTGTCATACTAATGTTAAACAAATTTTCTTTATTAAATAAAAGCAACCAGAGAATAGCTGATGGTAATGAAAATAACAAAAGAATTGGATATAATTATTGCTACACAGGTTATAGGGTAAGAAAGCGTTATACTATGATACCACACGTTTTATTATTAATAAATAACAGTCAAAATATATTAAAACAATCAATACATTAATAATAACAGTTGTACACAACTTACTAATACAAGAAAATCTTTGCCAAGTCTAATTGAAAAGTGAGTTTGGTTGCAACATAATTAAATGGGTTGTTTAGTAAATGCCTCTCTTAACAATAACAATAGTAGTAGTAATAATAATAATAATAATAATAATAATAATAATGATAATAATATTGTGATTTTAGTGTTATTAGATTATAGGTTTTCACTTTTTTCCCTCTTATTGCCTTTCAGTTTATATTCTTAAAAACTATTAGATCTTCTCCACCTAAATTTACTAAGCAGGGAGATTGCAGGGAGATTGAAAAGAGGTGATGTTGCCCATAGCAACATCAGATTCAAGCTCTCAGTTTCATTTTACATACTGAATGTGAGCTCGAATCTGATTGGTTGCTATGGGCAACATCCCCACTTTCCATTCTCCCTGCAGGCTCCCTGTTTAGTCAACGTAGGCCCTCATCTTCACTTCTTTTGAGTTTGTTACAGCTTGTAACACTTGTGTATGATGATGCTGCTGGTGTGGTGTTACTACTATGTATCTCTTTCTTTCATAACCTATATTGTATGAAGTTATTACCACACGTAGATGTCATGTGTGGGAGTGGCCCCCACAAGCTAGTTGCCAAGGGGCCACCACAAACCTTAGTGGTCAGTCAACAGTGCAATAATAAAACGTTAGCAGCCATTGTCACCCTCCCTTCATTGTAATGAAATGACTGCAATAAATACTTAAAGATATTTATACCCTCTCCTTGCTGTAAGAGGCAATTATTTCATACAATACAAAATGAAATAATACAATATAATACAATACTCTACAAAACAAGATGATACATTACTAAACAATACAATATACGGTAATATATACTATTCATTAGAACCTTTTCTCTACCAACAAAAGCAAACTATTCCTGTTATGAAATACACTCATCTTCTAAACTCTCTCCCAAAAGCCGTCATCAAATGGTTTTTTGATCTTTTGGTCTGCACAAACTTAAATCGTTTTTTAGGTAAAAAACTTTCACTTGCAATAATCCTGCCATTAGACCCACTAAGCATAAACCAAAGATTTTTTTTTTTTTTTTTAAATGGGACGTATTTATTTGTATATTTCTCTTTTTTTTCCACCATGCAATTATTGTACCCCGGTTGTTCTGGTCACGGACCTGGGGGCTATGGAGCACAGGGTTGCCCAACCACAGACGTTGGGGCCCTGCCTTTACTCACTGTAGTGAGGGCCTTTCGAAGGTGAGAGGAAAGAGGGACGCTCTGGCTCCACTGGTGGGGCTAAAAGTTAGAACACAACTTAACCTGCGCTGTCCCTAGAACTACAAATACACAGAACCCTGGGAGAGTACTCCCCTACACTATAACTTATTTCAGAACAGATAAACAATTCAACAACGGTTAACCCCATAGTGGGGTGTAATGAACCTACTTATACACGTGGAGAACAGGTAATCTACCTACGGACCTACTTGCTTTGCTGGCTGTCTTTCTGGCTACCCTGCCCTAATCTGTATTGACTGGAGGCCTAACCCCTTATGTGCTGCGCCGCTGTGCTGGGGAGTTTAACCCCTTATGTGCTGTGCCGCTGTGCTGGGGAGTTTAACCCCTCCTGCTGCACTGCGCTGCCGTCTTCTCCCTCGTTGAGTGCGCCGTCGTCTTCTCCCTGGAGCGCGGCGTCGTCTTCGCGGCCTTCCTCAATCCCGTCTTCACCGCACACTGAGCGCTCCTGCTCAGTGGCGGCCTTTATCCCTTTTAGCGGTGGCGGGGCTACTGACGTAGCGGCCGCTGATTGGCTCGCTACGCAGTCCCCTTTCAGGTCCGCGACGTCGACGCACGCTGCCTGCTCTGACATCGTGGCCTGTGATTGGCTGCTGCCCTTGGTCCCGGGTGACGTGGCCTCTCCTGATTGACCCTCCCCGGAGCCTTCCGTCCTTCTTCAGCCCGATGGCGGCGTTCTCCCGGTGATCAGCCGGCTTGGGGCAGGTAAAGGCATGCAAACACT
>JABWIB010000038.1:111196-133110 GCA_016617825.1 Platyplectrum ornatum | reverse complement strand
TGTGTGTGTGTATATATATATATATATATATATATATATATATATATATATATATATATACATTGTTTAAGTAATTTTTTTTGAAAGCCTTTTGTAGTTACGCCCCTGTCTCTCTATATTAATGAATCGCTAAATACGGCAAAATATTTTATATCTTTCAGCAACATGCACTTTTATTACCTCTATAGCTCACTTTCCATATGACAGACAGATGCTGCTCTACTCTCATGATGATTTTTTTCCCCGAATGGACACACAGGTATAACCACTGCAAACAACATCCCCAGAGCCTGCGTAGACCCAACGGGAAGGTTAGGTATAGGCAACTTGGAGGGGGATGGGCATTAAAGGGTAAGGTTATTGTTAGATTGTGGGGATGGCTGGTTAATATAAGGGGATGGCTAGGGTTAGGCTGCAGGGAGGAGATGAAGCATAGCAGGAGAGGGTTTAGATTAGGCTGCAGAAAGGGGATGGAGCATAGAAGCGGTAGGTAAGGGTTCGGCTGTGGGGAAAGGATGAAGGACAGAAGGGGAAGGTTAGGGTTAGGCTGTGAGGAGGTATCATTAATAAAAGGGTAAGGTTATGGGTAGTTTGTGTTGAATGGATAGGGCGTAGAAGGTGAGGGTTAGGCTCTAGGGAGGGAATAGAGCATAGGAGGGGAAGGTTAGGCTCTAGGGAGGGGATGGAGCGTAGGAGGGGAAAGTTAGGGTTAGGCTGCAGGGAGGTTATGGAACATAGAAAGGCTCTGCGTCTGAAAACCTTGTTGCCATAAGGTTGCCGGGACCGATCGAACTGGCAACAACCAACCTGTTCATTTTCCTCTGCACATAAGGAAGATCAGTAAGGTTTTGGATTATCTAAGTAGAGGATTTACCCGTTAGCAGAGTCTTTGTACACAGAGAACTTGTATTGTGCATACTTAAGCAATTCTCTAATGGAACATCATCAATGGAGAAGCAGCAAAACACATCTGAAACCATCGCAAAGCTAACTGCACAGCTTGCAGCCATCTTATCAATATAATTGCAATTTATTGTGTTATATCTGCTTAATGATTTCTTATCACGTTTCTTGGAGGCGAGAGAATTAACTATACTTTATAAGCCATTGTAAATGGTTATAAAGTGACAATCTCCGAAGCATCCTTCTTCCAGGAGGTACAAATAATAAAACGGAGATTTGTGACTACATAACGGATGGCTGGCGTGTATGTCTGCAGATCACAAGCAGTAACGAGGGATATAGCAGTTTGCACAAGAAGTATTCCATTACATAGAAACATACATCAGATATGACCTGTCCACTAGTGACATGAAGAATCCCGTCCACTAATACTAGATTTTATTTACCCCTCAATATAGTGTAAGGTTTAGGATAGCCTTATTTTTACCCCAAGCATGTTTAAATTGTTTTAATATTCTAGCCTCTACCACCTCAGATGATAGGCTCTTCCACTTAACAACTACCTTGTCTGAAGTCTTTTTTCTACAGTAAACCAATTTATTTGACCCTCCCTGGTGTTTTAATAATCCATTCCTATAAATAATGCCCCCTCCTGTGCATCGTTACTTACCTTTATATACATGAAAGCTGCTACCATATCCCTCTGTCTCTTCTCTGCTCCAAGCTATACATGTTTATTTGTTCTGGTGTGTCTTTGTGTGACAATTTTAGTGTATCTTCTTTGCACAGTCTCTAATGTATTTGTCTTTCTTAGTCAGTATAGGATATAGGTGTTTTCTTATATATATATCAATACAGTGGTAGAAGTGGAAATCTAAAAGTGGCTGTATGGAAACAAAGAAAATAATAGAATATAATGGAGATTTATAGATTTTCTTTCAAGTCAGTGGGAGATGGGGCGGTAAAACATACTCCTGTTTACACCCCCACTTCAAGCCATGTATCTATCTATCTATCTATCTATATATATATATATATATATATATATATATATATATACCAACCAAAAGAGACAAGCAGGTCATTCAACTCTAAAACTGCCTGCTGATCCAACATTTCAGTTGGATGTGATCAACTTTCCATTAAGGAAACCTAATTCATATATTAGCTGCGTAATCATATCAGCGCTCTCTGACACTCCTTATTCATGATGGAACTCTACAGCTTTCTCGACAGAGTAGAGAGGAGGAATGGAGTATGTGTATCGCGCGCCCAAATGTATCACAAAATGGAACTTGCATTCCCTTCCAAGTGACCTGCAAATAAATATACTAAAGCAAGCATAGAACCCAATGCAGGCAGGACGATGCCGTCTATTCTCTTCACGCTCCGTCAATGAATAATTCAGGTGCTGTGTTGCTGCTTGATTGAACATTTAGAGTGTTTCTGGCTAAAATACACACCAGAGTTTACATAAAGAGTTCGACCCTTCAATTTACAGCCAACCTGCCCACATGTTGCCTGTTTCAGGATTACAAACTATTGTGGTGCTTGTTCTCTCTGGCAGCGGCGTCCTCGTGGTAAGGGATCTTATTTCTATTTGGGCTAAGAGACATACGAATGGCAAGTTCAGCACCCTGGACAGCAGCGAGCACAGGCATTGCTAATAGAGAGACAATATACGGCAGTTCTGAGAGAACGTGCAGGGAAGGTTAGAGAAAGATTACACTATTTTAAAATCATATTTTACATTAAAATGGTTGTAGAGCATAGAAGGGGAGGGTTAGGATTAGGCTGCCAGGAGCAAATGGCACAAAGAATAGAGGATAGAAGATTAGGGAGGGTTAAGTTTAGGCTGCGGGGAGGAGAAGAAGTGTAGACGTTTAGGCTGTGGAGAATGGATGGATCAAGAGAAGTGGAAGGTTAGGCTTAGGCTGCAAAGAGGGAACTGATTGTAGAAGGGGAAGGGAAGGGTTAGGAATAAGGTGATGAAAGGGGATTAGGATAGTAGTCACAGAAAAACTCACCTGTTGTCATCAAGAAATGAACAATCTTTCCGTTCGAGTGCATTGGGACATCATCTTTCTGAGATGAACTGTTTTTGTTACATGATTAACATGAACAACACTACAGAGTAGGACTGTTCGCATTGTCAAACCACATCTCCATAGGCCTAATGCTAACCTTAGTCAAGCCCTATCACTACTCACTAGTCACAGCCTAACCACAGTCTAGCCTTAACCACAGTCTATCCTTAACGACATTCTAAACTTAACCACAGTCTATCCTTAAAACTAATATTAACCAGAAGTTCAGAACTAAACCATTATTCTAACCACAGCCTACCCCTAATGCTACCCCTAACTTCAGTGTAACCCAAACCCCAAACTAAACTTATCTGCATCCCATCCCTAAACCTATCCTTAACCCTAAACCTAACTTTAAGTATAGCAATTATCCATCCATCACATCAAGTATAAATATATATATATAAAAAAGTGTAGATCAGGTTTCCCTGTCGAGTTTGGGTTTGACAAGCCAATGGTTTAGGCTTCCATTCCATTTAGCAGTTTTGTACCAAGTATGCAACCGAATGCCCTTTCCCCCTCTATGATGCCCCTTCGATTGCAGGCAATTGCATTGTAGTCATACACTTGTCTTCTGGGCATGTCCCATGCTTACAGTAGTTTGGATCAGAATCAGGCGGTTATGAGCTGATGAGATACAGTAACCATGTTGATGCTCTCTGGGTATATTCCGGTGTATCCTCCGATGAAGTACCAGGAAATAAAGTGGCTGGCTTTGTTCAGGAACCTCTCACAAGACAGATATCCACCTTGCTCTTTTCAGCATTTGGAGACAAGGCCACTCCATCAAACCCCTGAATTTACAAGATTTATACCGCCCTGGAGGCTCTCTCATTAGAACAAGTTCTATCAAGGAATAGCTCTATCATGTAGCCAGCCACTGAATGCTGGAGTATAGAGGACAGTGCTGGCGCTATTAGTACACCTCGCTGTTCATGATGAACTCCAGGTGCTGGCTACCGGAGATGGCAGCAACTGCTGTGTCATAGATATCTCACACAGTATAAATGAAAATCCAATATAAGAGTTTTCTATACGCGTAAAAAACATTAAAAATATTTTTGCTAAATACATTGGATCCGATCCAGAGATTAAAAATTTGATGGAAAGAGATAGTTATAACAGGCAGAACCAAGTCCTTTTATTCTTTGCATCTAGTAAAAATCATTTGCTTTTTTATGCGGTGCAATTCACCATTATGTATTTATACACAATTTACACTTGTCTCGACAATTCTAAAGATGATCAGATAGGATGCAGGAGAGTTTTTTTTTTAATAAAATAAAATAAGAAGGGGAACAGGCGGAAGGTTACACCTGGGTAATACTATGTTGAAAGTCAGGGGGCTGAGAGTAATGTATTAACTGCATGCAGGGAAAATACTTTGCTTTTGCTTATTACGAACATAAAATGTGTTGCACACATATAACACTTATCAGACTTGGGCTGGAAACATCATTATACTCTAAGGGGTATATTTACTAAGCAGGGAGATTGCAGTGAAATTCGAACTTGGGGAAGTTGCCCATGGCAACCAATCAGATTTGAGCTCTCAGTTTCATTTTACACTCTGGAGAATGTGAACTCAAATCTGATTGGTTGCCATGGGCAACTTCCCCAAATTCGAATTTCACTGCAATCTCCCTGCTTAGTAAATATACCCCTAATACTGTTTCCAACAGATGATATTTTTCCCCCCATGCAATTTGTCATGGTCTTTCCCTGTTTTACTATTATTGTGGCGTTCTGGATACACTCCTCTCACATGTAAATCAGGTCATCTGTGTTTATATAAATGTGTATTTACAATGAAGAAAAAGCAAGTAAAAGTGTAAAAGTACCATTTGAGCAAGTCAGGAATCCTGTAACTATGACAACCATCATGGCGAGAGGTGTCTTCAATGAATTTGACAAATGATGATGTCTCAGAACATCTATTAGTGGTATTCAAATCACTGTTAATTAATCAAGGGCCAGATCCAAAAGTAATCATGACTTAACCTAGGCTTAATAGCGATACCAGACTGCTTCCTTCAATTAGCTGTTCCCTTCCTCCCGCTCATCTAAACTTTGCTAGATAGGATATGTTTAGATTTTGGGTTGGGATAGGGGGTTGGGTCAGTGCAGGGATCGCATGGACCGCCAATCCGCACCTATAACTTAAAGTTGAAGTATAGCAGTGTAAGCACTCGAGAGAGGGAGGACAGGAGACAGGAGTGTTCACACCAGCACACCCGCACTGTTCTTCACGTGAACAGAGCTAGCACGGAGTCCTGAATCCCACCATAAGTCATGTACATTCTACAGAATGAGCCGGTTGTAGGGAGAGCCATTGCATTGAGAAAATTTGATAAATTGGGAAATAAAAAAATGGAAACATATAAAACAATGGAAGTAAATAGAGGTATGGAAACATACAAAACAATGGAAGTAAATGGAGGTATGGAAACATATAAAACAATGGAAATAAATGGAGGTATGGAAACATATAAAACAATGGAAATAAATGGAGGTATGGAAACATATAAAGCAATAGAAGTAAATGGAAGTATGGAAACATATAAAACAATAGAGGTAAATAGCTATTGATCAAATCAGTGACAGTATGAATACGTGACAGTATGGAATACCCTCTCTACACCCTCATGTTGGGCTCTGGTGTGAGGGACACAGGATCTGAATGGGGTTGTGTATGAAGAGGTGAGTTCATGGAAAAAGGTTGTAGTATTTCAGCATTAAAAATAATATTCCACAGTAAGGGGATTGTAACATTATTTATCTTTTTTGCATCCATTTAATATACCCATTAAGGGATATATTTATGAAAGAGTTGTGTTATGAACCTTTAACAAGTTTCAGTGGTTGATCTAATAAGTCACAATTCAATTAGAAGACCATTTCCAGTCCTCTCTTCCTCATAATCCCTTTATCTCTGTCCAGATGCTCCCCCATCCAACAAATAAAGGTGTGATTATCCTCTCATCATAAAACAACTGGGGAAAGGTTTGTGGACTCTTCCATAACTGAGGGGGTAGATATCACTGGAGGAGTGATCCGGTATACAGCAAATATACCAGGAGATGGAGAAGTTGATCTCATTCATTGTCCTAAATTACTAAGGAGATTGAAAAGTGGTAATGTTGCCATAGCAACCAGTTAGATGTGAGCACACATTCTCCAGTATGTAATCTGAGAGCTTGAATGTGATTGGTTGCTATAGGCAACATCCCCACTTTTCAATCTCCCAGCAATTTCTCTGCTTAGTAAATTTAGGTTATTGAGTTTACTTATTACCTGAACATGAAGTTCTATCCACTGTACACAATTTCCATGGTACAAGAATATTTTTGATGCTGAGTTTCCTTGAATTATTATATCAAGGAAAACAAATACATACATTTTATTAAAAAGATAGAAAAACGTGTCTGTCCAAATATAATACATTGTAGATACAATTTCTCCTGAAGTGGAGAAAAAACTCATTGGAAGTCTCTCTGTGTGAGTGGAATTGGAAGTGTACATGTATCTGGACAATGAGGACCATTACCACTAATCCTAATCCATTCTAATACCCCATTCACATTACCTGAAATTAGCTGTATTTTTTGATGAAAAAGCCGGCTGCAGTAAAAAAGCCAGATTCTAAACACAGTGTGAATGCTCCATTACACAAAGCCGGCTACTGAAAGCTGGTGTTAAGAGCCTGCTTTTTAGAAGGGTTTGGCCCTCCTATCCGGCTTTTTCAATCAGTGTGAACACTACATAGCTGGCTTTCCTCTCCCATTGTGTTTGTGCAGTGCTGATTGGCTCACTCAGTCAGCTGTTTCCAGCACAATATTCCCTGTCTCTCCCTCCTCCCCCCTCCCCTCATGTAAACAAACAATCACAGCACATTTTCTGAGTAATGATGTGTTTGATGTGTGATGTGAATGATTTTTTTTACAAAAAAGCTGTTTTTTTCAGCTAATCTGAACGGTCCTTTTTTCACAGCCCCTCCAGTTTCAACAGCTCTTATTCAAGGCTGGTAATAAGAACGGGGTATAAACCGGAAGTCTGGTCAAATTGTCCTTATTGTACATTGACTATGTACCTCCATACCCAGGGCCGCCGCTAGGTCTGCGGGCGCCCTAGGCAGACCTAGCGCCGTGCCCCCTTTAAAACGACGTGACGTCATCACGTCACATTGCGCCGCGACGTGATGACATCACGGCGCTTCAAAAACCACCACAGAGGGCGGCGGAGAGATCCCGGCCACCCTCCCGGTATTAACTGAACTTTTTTTTATAATTTTTTTTACCCCTGCCTCGCTGCCGCCCCTCCCGGCCGGCCGCCCTAGGCGACAGCCTGACGTCGCCTAATGGGCCTGCCGGCCCTGTCCATACCTTCCCTCCTAAGAAATGTACTTCAGAACACAAGCGATTATGCTGTGCGTACAGGTCTGGATCTCAGAAACATTTTCTAAACACGCACAGTGAAAAGTCATCTGACATATGCTATGCGATCGAGCGTACGTGCATTCACCTCAGCATCAGCCCCCAGAGAGAGGAGAAGAAGCAAAGACGAGTAAAAGGCAAGAATAAAATAAGGTGAATAACAACTACAATTACAGTCCTGAGAGAGTGAAGTGAGAAACGCTATCAAGGGGTATAAAGATATAGGAAAGATAAAGGGTATTGTAGAATATACAGGAATTAATCATTAAAGATCAGCACAGACAGCCTGGAAGGACAAAGAAAGGATAGAAAATGAGAAAAGCAGATGAGATAGATAGAAAAAGAAAGACATAAATTAGAGGAGGCGTACAGAGTAACGTGTATAACATTACCCAGTAAATGTAGAAGTATAGTCGGTGAGTGATGGGTAAGCCAGTGAGTGAGTGAGTGAAGTGGCTAGTGAGTGGTGACTCAATACAATTTAAGTTTTGACAGTGCAGAAATTTCAAGGTAGGGCCCTCATAAATCCTTTTACCCACAGGAGTAAGGATATCATTGTGTCAAAGCCCAGGAGACTGATTGTAAAAAGAGATGGTTAGGGTTAGGCTGTGGAATACATTGGAGAAAAGCCAGCTGATGGTGCCTTATAGAAAGTACATTTTAACTATAAAGAGGATACAGGAATAACACATAATGTTACATATGTGGTGTATATTGGGGGCCTGGAAATGGTACACTTTGTACTGTATACCCTAATATATATGTGTGTGTGTGTGTGTGTGTGTGTGTAAGACTGACATGCATATATATATATATATATATATATATATATATATTATATTATATATGTGTGTGTGTGTATGTGTAAGACTGACATGCATTCATTTGAACCCCTGTCCCCCCTTAAATATTCTGTGTGTGCCACTGAAGTCAGTAAACTCCTGTCCCAGGCTGGATGAATGGAGTAGAAATGATGTTGTAATAGAGGGCTTTCTACTTTACTCATTAGTATAAACCTCGATATAAGGGGGCATTTGACACAATAGCAGAGTCATCTCTCGCAATTGCTTAATGCCTGGTCACTTAAATCCCATAGAAGAGCAGACTTTGAAAATAGCAGATCTTACAAGTTGTTTTGCTGTAAGAGATTAGCGAATTCTGTGTAAAGGAAATTGAATCCTTAAAGTAGGCCGGCTCTCAAAACATAATTATTTTAAATTGTTGTGTTAAACTATATAATTACACTTCGCAATTTTCTTTGTTAGAATAAAAATGCATTAGTGCAATTATGCTCATTGTTTTGTAAAATGCTTTTCCGTTGCAGAAGATCCGTGTTACCTAACGTAACCTATAACATATCTCTGGATGAGACAGGCGCAATCTGTATCTAAGAGTCAAGTCCAAGATTAGTTATCAAGCCACAAACTGCGTTGCAGCTAGGTATGTTCACAAAATAGTATGAATGAACATTAGTTTGGATGTGATGGTATTGACAGAAAGGAGGGGCAGCTGGCGTGGGCTTTTTGTTTAGAAATCTACAAAATGTGCCAAAGAGTTTTGTTGCCAGGAAGTGACAAAAAATCTGATTTCCGAGCAGTCTCATTTCCAAGTAAAAGCCTTGAATAGCGCATCTGTGGGTTCCCACGCGTATAGCTGTAATTGTGACCGCCAGGGGCTGCCTTGCGTTTTTGTCGCACGGAAATTGCTGGATGTATGGAGGTTGCATGTGTGTGTAGAGAGAGGCAATGTCCATTGAGAACTCAGCTTAGCCCCTTTCAGTATATTAGGTTTTGATGGGTAAAAGAGGAAATGAGCATTATCTCACTAGAATGTAGTTTCTTTATATTTAAAACTCATTGCCATGGAATGCTGATCTTCTCAATGATGGCCGGCACTTCATAATATTTACTAACTCATCATTCCACTCCAGGAGTAAAACTAACACCATCTGTAGCTGAAATTCTTTTCTATTTGCATAAATCGCACTTTCTTCTCCCACTCCCAAGGTGGCAGATTTTTTTTCTCCAGGGAGGAAGAAGTCAGCAACCCCTGAAAAAGGTTTTTACTGAATATGATGTGACTTATATTCCGTTCACATTACCAGCCTTGAAAAAGCAGGTTTAAGAGCCAGGGTGTAGAGCTGGGGTAATTGGAGGGGCTGTGAAAAAGGACTGTTCAGACTAGCTGAAAAAGCCAGCTTTTTTGTAAAATAAAGCAGGATCTGCACTGTTCACATTGAACCCTGCTTTTTGCTACCAATACACATCATTATGTGTGTTGGTAGCTGTGATTGGCTGTGATTGTTTAGGGAGAGGGGTGGGGGGAGAGACAGACAGTGTTGTGCTGGAAACAGCTGACTTTGTGAGCCAATCACACAAACACAATGGGAGACAAACACAATGGGAGAGGAAAGCCAGCTATGTAGTGTTCACACTGACTGAAAAAACCTAATAGAAGGCAAAAACACCTTCTTTTAAGCAGGCTCTAAACACCAGCTTTCAGTAGCCGGCTTTATGTAAATTGAGCATTCACACTGCTTTTTCACTGCACCCGGCTTTTTCATCAAAAAAGACAGCTAATTTGAGTTAATGTGAACGGGGTGTTAATTACATCAGACCTTGCCCATCCTAATTAATGGTCAGGGCTTGAGCCAGTGATTTGCATTGAATTATTGCCCCAATCTCATATCTTGGAGATTTGCAGACTCTAATTTCCCACCCCTAAGGTGCCAATTTTTTTTCCTCCGGAGAGGAAGACATCAGCAACCCCTGAAATAGGTTTTCAATGAATTAAGCCTGGCACACACGGTAAGATAAATTGTTCCAATTTAAGGATTTTTTCAAGAGTGGGNAAAACCATGTTGAATTGCAGGGGGGGCAAATTGAATTAATTGCAATCAGTATTACAGGTGAGAGATGATGTTTCCAGCCCAAGTGTAATAACAGTGTAACAGTAACGCTGGTCAGTATCTGTGTGCAAAATGCAACAATAAAGCATTTTCCGTGCATGCAAACACTAACATTTATTTTACCTACCCTGCAATTCAACATGGTTTTACCCACTCTTGAAAAAAATCCTTAAATTGGAACAATTTATCTTACCGTGTGTGCCTAGCTTTAGACGAGACTTAATTACATCAAACTTTGACAATCATAATTCATGGTCAGAGCTTGAGCCAGTGATTTGCATTGAATACTAATAATAATATGTAATATATGATTACAAAGAAACCTGTAAAAAGATTCTGTAAAATGCTATCATCATGAAGGGAAAGAGTCATGTCACTCTGGCACCCTGTAGTGTATGTGGGATGTCATCCAGGAACTGTCCCTCCTTGGAGTTATATACGGGGATTTGCAGCTTTACATCTGACACCTGTGATATTTTGCAAATTTCATTTTTACGGCATGAGATTTAAGCGGGATTTGATTGTCTCTGGTTTGAAATCCCTTTTTATCAAATGTCAATGCGCTCATACGGCATCCTTCCAAAAAGCAGGAAATTCTACTTCCAGCACACGCTACACATGCATGAACAGCAGAGACAAAGCAGACGGCTCATGTGTGGCTGAGGTATTCCTATCATACAGAATGTGGTGGCAATGTTATATTTGCTTTTCTCTGCATACCATCGCAGCATATGGCTGGACACACTATTTGAAGACCATATATGCTAATGAGCGTGATGCCAAAAAGGTGTATCAGAGGTATCCTATCATTGAAACTTCAGGCTTGTTGATTCTCCTGAATTTCAGGCATTTTTCTCGGGATCACAGGAGAGCTAATAAATCTTCCAGACTTAAAGAAAATCATTGCCTAAGCCCTGATCGTTACTAAGGATGGGTAGGGTTTGATGACATCAGGCTCTGCCCATTCTCAGTAAACTTACAATTTAACATGAGGAACATTGGCCTGGGTTTCAGGTGTGATTGCCAAAAATCATGTCCCACCCCCAAGGTGCCGATCTGCAGTGGTCAACCTCACATGTGACATCATGTGGCTCATGCCCAGGCCTCACAATTCTTTGATGGTGACCCTCCATATATGCTCCAAACAGCCACTGCAACAGGAGTCACTATAAGGACATGAATATCAGACCCTACGTTTCCAAGGGACCCCAGAACTCCACAGTCAGGAACGGAACTAGAAAAATAGCAAGTCCACCCAAACCCTTCATTCAGACAATGTGCTGTGTGGTCCCCGGCTGAAGCTTGATCTGCGTATGCATGGGCAGTTGTCAGCGGGGATAGTAGCTTAGACAGTGCTGTACTATCAGCCTATGAGTGTTGAGCAGTGTTAAACTTCCCATCAGCTGACAGCTTAATGCATCTAAGATCTAAGCTGTCAGTTGCCGGGTTATTTATGATCCACACTCCAGCATTTATAGCAACCACGTCACCTGCTCTGACGGAAGTTAAGTCGCTTCCCACATTAACCTCTTTAGTCCCCCTCCCTATTAAGATTGGGACCCCCAGGTGACAGAAGTTTCATGATAGAACCTAGTACCAGGTAACCTGGTCACATGAAACTGCAATGCGCCACTTGGAGCCACAACAAAGATACTTTGTGACGCTAATGGGAGCAAACATCTGAAAGGAGATAACAGATACAGCAGGAAATGTAAACATAACACTGCTATTGGATGTCCGCTATTTGTGTACAAGATTTCTTGTCCGATCTGAGAAAGTGGATAAATCAAAATGAAAAAATAAGAGCGATAAAAAACGATTCATTGGAATTACCATAAAAAAGACATTAAAAGGCAATTAAATATGACCTTTATAGCTTATCAGTTTTATTTACAATGGATGTAGTAGGATAACGATTTATTCCACAAATTTTGGTGAGTTAACTGGGCACTTATTACAGTCAGGGAGCCTGATTGGCTGGAATAATGTTTCTAGTATAATGTAAGGGAATTCATTTTTGGACTTTTTAAAGTTAAAAATAAGTTTTACTATTATTCACCAAAGGGACAATGTCAGAGATATTGCAGATAGCTTAGCCTCTGCATGAGTTTTAGCATCAGGGTCCAAAAAGTCTCTGGTTATATTTAGCGAAATATAAAAAGCCTATGTTGATGCTTATGATAAAGATCTTTCCGGAGTGTACATCCTATGAACCAACGTTCGAAATGGCTTGATGTTCCAAAAGAACATCCTGTGACTCCAAGTATAACCCCCTGCAGAACGCTGGTCAGTATGGAGCAACTCCCCCCTTCTTAACCAATATTTTCTTATAGGCTCTGCGCTTGCTCAGACAGGTGTGATACCCTGGCATTCACATACCAGGGGTTAATATTTCTATTTTTTATTTATTGTACATGATTTATTTGACCTGTTGCATCGCCAAATATGGCTGTGATGTCATGCGGATCTGGGATGGGACGAGGAGAAAGAAATTTCCAGAACTGTTACTGTAGTGACAGTTGACACCGCACCAAATTCAGAGGTTCAATGAACTCAACATTCCATATTGAACCAATCAAAGCAGAGCCGAAACTAAAACCACCACAAGATCGCAGCAACTGGAGAAAGGGCGTGTGCTGTCAGGTGTAAATAGAAGTGGTTGGGAGACTCTGATTACGGTATGGGGATGATACGCCATCAAACGAGAAAGGACTGTGGGATTACTGGTATGTGCTGGGACCAGACAAAGTTAGAATGATAGAGGGGACATAGACGTGATA
The DNA here is from genome assembly GCA_016617825.1 of Platyplectrum ornatum. Taxonomy (NCBI): domain Eukaryota; kingdom Metazoa; phylum Chordata; class Amphibia; order Anura; family Limnodynastidae; genus Platyplectrum; species Platyplectrum ornatum. Next base: position 119,999 of record JABWIB010000038.1, on the reverse strand, counting down.
CCCCCATGGACTGTGTTGCTACTGTTTCTTGGAGAGGATAAATGACTATAAACTGACTCCATCTGTACTGGAAGAGCTAGAGAACAGGGATGTTGCTACAAGTGCATCATCTATGGATGAGGAAGACACAGATATTCACCTCATCCCTAATTCCCTAGAAGAGTGGAGAAGTCCATTTGAGGGATTTGTGGCAGTAGAGGACCTAGATCCAAATGCTCAGGAGGAGGCCACCTCCACAGGGACTGTGTACCTCTGGGTGGAACCATTACGGGACCCTGCACACTTATGCCGATTTATATATATATATATATATATATATATATATATATATATATATATATATATAGTATGATGTCATATGTTAATGTCAGTCAAACCTTACATAAAAAAGATTTTCTTTTAATACAAAAAAAAGCAAACAAATGAACAGTCTGGGAGAACGCAACTACACACAATCCACATTAGAATCAACCCACACCTCACCTTCTGTACATTTTCTAACCATTGCCCTTTCTCCCATCGCCCAATGTCTTCCACACCCAGCTCTGCAGATGCCCCCTTTTCTCCCCAAGCCCTTTCTTGTCCCTCTACTCTTCATATTCCTGTTCTATAATATACTTTATATACTTATATACAGTGTATACTTTATATACTTATACACTGATCACCAGGCAGCACCCCATTAAAGAACCATGTTCCAATCTCCAGCTCTTCTATGCTCGGCACTCCCTCCTACTTGTGGCAGAGGACAGTTCTCGGCACTTAAAGAACAAGTTCTGGGCGCTGCATAAGCTGTCAGCCGCTAACAGCTGCCCCGCCCATATTTCCTTAGTCCCGCCCCTGCGGGGTTTTCCAGTTGTTGTAAAACTACATGTGCCAGGCTAATCTAATTGCACAGGCAAGGCATGCTGCTACCATACTTTAACGTACTTTCATAATATCTGATACCAGTGCCTCAGGATGCCCATATCTGGCTTAGAGAAGATGTGTGAATTAATAACAAGGTTTAATTATATTATATGTTGGTCATGAAAGTGATCTTTGTATAGGAAAGTGAGTATGATGCTTTGTATATTGTATTATATTGTGGCTTCAAGTATGTTCTCTCTTTCTAAGAGAAAGCAATTATTTCTCTATTGTACTGTATTGTACTGTATTGTGTTGACTTTGTATCTGCAGTTCATAGACAGAGTATATAGTGAGCGGTTTAATTCATGTCTGTAATTCACCTTACATAAACCATACATTCTTCTTTAATCTAATGCTATCTCTCCTAATTCTAACCATAACAATCAGTGAGGGATGGGGGCAGCGAGGACCACATAGTATTGCTTAAATTCACTAAGCGGGGAGTTTGCAGGTGAATTGAAAAGTGGGGACGTTGCCCATAGCAACCAATCAGAATCGAGCTCACATTCTCCAGTATGTGAAATTAAACTGAGAGCTTGAATCCGATTGGTTGCTATGGGCAACATCCCCACTCTTTAATTCCCCGATGTGCTCAGAGGAGGACCTGAAAAGATCTGTATGACATCCTTATAAATGGGGCAACACGCCTACTGATGTGACACTTTATAACATTTCTAAAGTGTCGCCATGATGCTGGATTGATCCCAAAAGCATGCTAATATGCTATTGTGCCAGGCTGTCAGCAACTCTGCAGTTTCAACCAGGGCTCAAGTGGGTATTTTTAAGTGGGTATTAACAGTGGTCGAAGTGGAAATTTAAAAGTGGTGCTATGGAAATACAGAAAACAATAGAAGTGAAAGGAGATTTATTGTTTATCAATTACATCAAGTGATGGCATACCTCCATATACATCACTACTTCGAGCCCTGGTTTAAAATACAAATACTTATAGTAGCTGTAACTTCATATAACCCTGTCTAGTTGTTTCGCATGACACCAAGAGTTTTTTGTGTACCACCAGTGTTGCACATACCACTGGTTGAGAATCCCTGCAATAAAACATTGAAATACAAATCAGTCCACACTGTTGCAACCTGACAAATCTCTGCTGTTGTCGAAACTTAATTAAGAATCAACAGAAGCCTAGACAGTATGCTGGGCACTCAGGACACACTTAAGCTGGCCATACACTGTAAGATAAATTGTTCCAGTCGAAAGACTTTTCAAGAGTGGGTAAAACCATGTTTAAGTGCAGGGGAGGTAAAATGAATGTCAGTGTTTGCATGCTGGGAGAATACTTTTTTTTTGCATGTTGCACACAGATACTGACCAGCGTTACTGTTACACTGTTATTACACTTGGGCTGGAAACATCATCTCTCACTTGGGATAATGATTGTAATTAATTCAATTTGCCTCCCCTACAACTTAACATGGTTTTGCCCACTCTTGAAAAATCCTTTGATTGGAACAATTTATCTTATAGTGTATGGCCAGCTTAACTGTAGAGTTACAATAAATTATTATTATCTGATCTGTTTTGAATGGGTGGGGAAGAGAAGCTTACATGGTAAAGGAGATTGGGAATTTAGTACATTGGGGCAATTACACAAACGCATTCACACTAGGGGCAAAAGAGTTGGCTGCCAACGGAGCGAATGGTATGTTTTTGGGGTGTAGGATAAAACCGAAGGAAACCCACGCAGACACAGGAAAAACATACAAACTACACACAAATAAGGTCCCATCCAGGAATCGAACTTACAACCTTAGCGCTGTGAGACATTAGTGCTAACAGCTGAGCCATCCAGCGATAGGCAAAATACCATTAGGTGTGAGACTGGATTCGGTTCAGTCATTTGCAGAGTTTACACCAACATGAAAACGTAACTTTTTATAAGAGCTCCTCATATTACAGAAAGTGCTTTTTCCTCGTTGAGTTGATTGACTACACGGCTATAGATAAAAGTACATGCCTAGGAACACTGAGTCCTTAATAATTGAGAAAAATGGCATTGCCATCAATACCGGGTATTTCTGACACATTATGGAGCTTATTTATCAAGTGTAGCAAAATGGATTTGTAGCAGGGAAACGTCAAAATCGATAGTCCCTCTGTGTGTTCGTGTATTAGCATTGATTTCTCTGGGCGTGTCGTCTGTGTTTAAGAGAAAAAAAAGTGCACAGACCTGTGATAAAGGTGATGCACAAATACTGCAATCAAAGTATACAGAGAAAGATCTCTGCCCTAGAGAGGCATCTAACAGGTATATATATGGTGGGAGGGAGAGGTAGAGAGAAAGCGATGGACAAAGAGAAAAGGAGGGAGAAAGAGCAAGGAGACCTGGAATATAGACAGAGATAAAGAGGGAGGTGAATGGGAGGAATACCCAGAGAGAGAGAGAGAGAGAGAGAGAGAGAGAGAGAGATAAACGAGTTATAAGGAGAATGTAAGAGGCGAGAGAGAGAAAGAGAGAGAAAGAGAGGAGGAGGTATACAGAGAATGTAGGAGGAGATAGAGAAGGTATAAGGAGAATGTGGAAGGAGGAAGAGAGAGAGAGAGAGAGAGAGAGAGAGAGAGAGAGAGAGCGAGAGAGGAAGTATAAGTATAGTGAAGGGGTGATAGAAGTAGAGGGAGAAAAAAAGAAAGAAAGTAAGAAAGTAAGAAAGAAAGAAAGAAAGAAAGAAAGAAATAAAGGGGGAGGGAGAGATAAAATAAAGAGGACTGGATCCAAACTTACAATGGAGCAACATTTGGAGTTCTGATGGATCTGACCGTAAGGAAGAGGGGCTACCTTTTGTCTCTTGAACTGTCCTCATATCATTATTATTATTATGATGATGATGATGATGATGATGATTATTATTATTATTATGACCATGATTATGATTATTAATAAAAAAAAATGTGCACTCTATGTATGATCCCCCCCCCTACTTCTATCATACTCGCAATCTGATGCTTCCAGACTTCTCTTCCTCGTAGAAGCTGATTTGTTGTATCTGCTTTGTTTGTTTTTTGTTATATTTATCTTTTATAGGACATAATAAAAAGATCGGGCCTGCTGGATGTGTGGAGGTATTAAACTCCATGATATAGAGCCGTATCACATGTCATGATGGTGCAATACTTGCCCCTTGAAGAGGTTAAAGTGTTAAATTAGCTGCTGTTAGAGCAGCAATGAAATAGTTCGATGGCCGAGCGGCTTATTTATAGCCTCAGTGGATGTGATTGCAATGCCCTGTGGTTTATAGAGGGATAGAAGAGAGGTCAGCGAGGGGTCCACGGAGATCGAGACACCCCTTACGCTCCATTGTCCTGGGCTTTTACTGACAGGATCCGCTGACAAGCCAGGCAACAAAAGAGGACAACAGGCTGTGAGCTGGAGGGAATAATAGCCCTGTATGTGATGTCCGAAAGACAGGAGGTCAGAGGTCACCAGACCTTAGCGCTCTTATGTTCCCATCAAATCACTATGTCTGATGCCCTTCACCACCAGCTAAAAGTGATGTATTGTCACCGAGACAGCTGTATATAACGTCTAAATATATTATGCGCATTCCCTGGGCTTGATGATTAATAATAATGGCTTAATTTAATCTTGCGCTTTTCTCTCAAAGCTCCAAATTAGTTTTGCATTAATAGGACTTGAAGCATTGTGGGTAGCGTGTCATTTTTCTTATACAGTATCTGTCTTCACCCGACACAAATGAAATTGTCGTCTTGATCCGCGGGATGGAGATCAGTATAGGATAATGGCCCGGATCCTGCTTCTCGTGCATGGGGAAGGGGGGGAGTGAAGTTCCCTGTCACTCCCATCTCGTGGTTGAAAAAGGCAGGGGCTAGCTAGCTTACTTTGCTAGACACATACCTTAATCGATCAGAATTTCCGCCTCTCCCCTCTCCAATCATTTCATTTAAATGTTCTCCCCGCTCACTTAGCGTAATACAGGTGGATGGGGTGGACAGGTCCGGCTCACAATATTAAGCACACAGGACAATGTGATGTTTTGCTTGTACGCATCCGGAGCGCATGCAACTTGCAGAAGTGGGAGCCGGACCGTCAGGGTCGGGCCAATTTCACTGATCGGGTGTAATGTAATCAAGACACACCCATTCATACTACCATTCGGGGTTGGAGAGAGGGATTTGCATTAAATCACTGGTTTGATTTATATTTGCTGACTCTCCCGAAATTCGAGGGGTCTCCCTGACTCCTCGAGAGAAATCTAACCCTTAGAATGTGTATATTGTAGTTTGCTACATGGCTGTTGATACGTTATATATACATGTTATGTATATTTATTATCACCATGCAGAACAAACCATGTTGCTACACATAAATGTTCAGTTTATTTTGCATAGTGATAAAATAGTGTCTTTAGCACAACTGTTGTATTTACTAGCTGAATTATCTGATTTGTAATGTGTCGCGGTTTTAAACAATATTAGATTATTTGGAAAATAGACTAAAAGTGTTATTTATAAAATCTCTTATTAGAGAAGTGAAACAATATTTCTTAGTGTATTTTTTATGTTTATTATTTTATTTATTTATTACTAGGTTTTTATATAGCGCCGTCATATTACATGGGGAAGGTGAGATTGATACATAGGTGCAATTACACATATGTTTTTGGGATGAAACTAAAAATAATAGTACCAAATGTCTAAGAATATATAGAATTTTCTAGAACATTCTATATATATATATTTTTTTTTTTTATTATTAGGACATTTCTTTAAATATCTGTATATTGATAGCCATTCCTGCCCTGATTGGTGGATAGCACCATCCTGCCTCCTAAATAAGTCATGTCCCTTGTGTAGCCCATGGATCGAGACAGTGTCTCCTAAATCTAATGCTAGCCATACACCAGGCCGATATCGTGTGTGTGATTATGAGATGCGCGATCTTGTGATTGCATATTGCATCGCTGAATCTTGCCGTCTGTAGGCAACATTTAATTGCTGTCAGTTTCATCTGCATTGCATGATATATCTAGCACGTGTGATGTATCAGAGTGATGCATCTTCTAGGTGTATGGCGAGCATAGGTTCTACTCAACATCCACCAAGTTATGCCCATTTTCTGGACAATATTGTGAGGTTGCTGTGTGGTCTATTTAAATTTTCCATAATAAATAATAACCAACATTCAGGCCCTTAACACATTCAATCTACCTGGACCACTGCGACTATGTTGCTTGTTCCCCCACTGGTAGCTCCCGAAGGGGCAAAAGTGATAGCCTTCATCATCCATGGTCCTATTAGGTAAATAATATATGTAACTGATTTTTTAGACTTTCGTATGGAACCCTATAGAATTGTATTTCAATTACAGCGGTGAAATAAGGTACGTATCCCTTACCTCTAAAAAGGCCCCTCATTCTACAGCAACATCATCATCTAATGCTGCTCAGGCAGAAGCTAAGATCCCGGCCATATGAAATATCCTACACAATAATGCAACACAGCAAAAACAACATAAAAAAGATATAATAATCCGGAAAGCCTAACAGCTAAGCACAATAGAGCATAAAACGTCACCGGTGTTACTTTAATCCAGCTGATCCCGCTGTGAAAAGCTCAGCACATACACAAAGACAATACAGCAACCACAAATGGTGGAATACAGCACTTTAATCGCACTGTAAAACATTAAAAGCCTCACTTAAAGAAGAGAGGTGAGAAATGTGCGTAAACAGATAACCACAGAGGAGAGGAGCGGAATTTAAGGCTCCCTAGAACTCAGGGGAATAATTTTGGAATAAACAATGCGATGAAAGCGCCTTCAAATGCAGGGAAATGCTTCTGGAATAAACAATAATGTCTGTAGATTTCATTTACTTTGTTTTTGATCTGTGAAGCACAGAACGTACACTGGGTAAAAATGCAGATAGGTATGACGGATGTACTCTGGCCTCTGGATATTTCGGCTATGGCTTGTATTGTGGCATGTGCTTATACTCAAGACCAAGGTGGGATTATGGTTTTAGAGGGTCACTCAGACCCCCTGATGAACATGCACACATACAGATGTGACACTTAATAATGTTTATGCTGAAATACCCCCACGACACGTAGCATGGCTGTCTTTGCCACATGTAGATTGTGGGAAATGTGTAAAAAGGCTGCACTAATGCTTTTCCGTCAGCAGGTGGCGTTTCCAACAGCACAGTCACATACAGTACATGATATCATGTTGTATTGGAACTGCAACTTTCCAGAGTTACTGACAGCATAGCACAAAAGCATATTAGTATTAGCCCTCAGGATAAAGCCATGTTATAAAGAGTCACATCTGTATAAATAAACATATATTTATTAATCGAAAGCCATATCTCTCCAGGAAACGGCCCTGTGTGTGTGTTGGGACCACTTTATGGGTCCCAGGGACCGCCCCATTGGCCTATGGTTAATCCAGCCATGCTCAGGACCCACTGAAGAGTCACAACAGAGGTCATAAGAAGAAGTTTCTTTTGTTCCCGTGTAGAGAAGCAGGAAGCGATAAGGAACAAGGGACGGGACGCAGGCTCCCGGATGATAACCTAGGCTCAGATATGGATTGTGGAAGTACTCTTTGCAAGCAAACTACACATGACGAATTTGGCATTTATACATCAGAAAGCACTTTGATAAATCTTGAATTCTGTGCTGCAAACCTTTACCATGGCAGAGTATGATGATCAACGCTGTGTGTATGGTGAGCGAGGGAAGCCATAAAAGTTGTACAGTAAGGGACTGGCTACATTGTTACACTTGAATATTATTTCCATACGAGTCCTATTTTACAACATCCAGATCTTAGAATCCAAATCAGCATTCTGTGCTTGTCCAGACAAGAGCGGAAAATTGGGTGCACCGGCCATACTAATTGGTTTAACTACAGCAGTGGCATCATGGCTTCTTTTTTGCCATTGGTGATTGGGGAAATAATGGTTAATTCCCTTCAAAAGACAGGTCAGTATCAAGAGTATCGATTGGCTGCTGCAGTCCTTACAATGCTTACCCTCCAAAGCACTGCGGTGCACAAATGTCACACTGTTGATGGCGGCTGTAGAACATTCGGGCCACTTCGGGGGTCACATTATAATGGCGCTTATCTCTAAGCCTAACTAAAGTGATATGGCTGGAGTTTTATGCAGTGAAAATGCACCAGGAAACATATTGCTGTTAATGTTACACATACATACATACCGGCTGAAGCCATTTATAGCCAGTAAAGTGATTGAAGGTAAATAAACACCAGCAGTTGCTGCATTAAAGCCATTAAAGAGCGAGGCTTACAGCAACACAGACAGAAGGTCAGAAAAACGTGAAGCTTTCAAACAAAACTGGAGGAAACCAGCAAATAAAAGGATCAATCAAACAAGAAACCTGTATTTAAAGAAAGCAAGTCAGCACAACCATTCAATGTTACTTCCTCCATATATATGTATATTTATATGTATATTTATATGTGTATTTATATGTGTGTACTGTTTGTAAATGTGCAGCTGGGATCCCTGAAGTTTAGTTGCCCAGAGGCCCACACAGTGCAAACAGATTTCCAAACCCTTATACTAATTCTTACCCTATACCCCCCCTTTACCCTAACACTCCCCACAGCCAACCTAACTCTAATCTTCTCCTCCCTGCAGCCTAACCTAATCTTCCTCTGCTCTATGCTCTATCCCCTCCTGCTGCCTAAATCTAACTCTCCACTTTTACGTTCCATCCCCTGCCCATTGCATAACCTTTCCCTTCTACGCTCCACCCCTCCCTGCTGCCTAACATTAACCATCCCCTTCTACTCTCCACCCCCCCTGCTGCCTAACACTAACCATCCTTTTCTACTCTCCCCCCCCTGCTGCCTAACACTAACCATCCTCTTCTACTCTCCACCCCTCCC
>JABWIB010000038.1:79579-95520 GCA_016617825.1 Platyplectrum ornatum | reverse complement strand
TTCACACTGATGAAAAGACGCAGACAAAAAAACCTTCTTTTTTGGCGGCTCTGGAAGCCACCGATCCTCAGCCGTCGTTTTTAAAAGGCACCGTTCACATTGCCTTCAAACGGCACCTTTTACACTAGGGCCTTCGTTTTCACTGAAAACGATGGCTTTGGCAATCTGAACGGGGTATTATGGTACAGTTGCTAAAAGTACACTTCACACACTGAATACAGCAAAGCATTAACCCTTGTTTAACCAGCTNAAAACCTTCCTCATTTGCCTGCATGAATCATTTACATATTTAGGCCTAAAATTCACTAAGCAGGGGTTTTGCTGGGGAATTTTACTCTAGAGCCACACTACCTTCTAGAGTAGGGTAACACAGAATATAAAACTGATAGCACATCCTCCCATTCCCATATAGAGACTGGGCCCGATTAATATCTGTATGTTTACATCTAGGATTGGGGGGCGTACTACTGTGTATATCTGTATACCTGAGAATTTTTAAGTTTTATGAGTTTTTAAGAAATGTATGAATAAAGTTTTAATTGAAGATTACCTCCAGTATGCTAGTATAAAATATAAAGAAACAACTTCCAAGACCCATATCAAGGAAGAACGAGGAGTTGAGGAAAAAGAAACCACCCGTAAAGGTTTTCTGAACAAGAGAATAAACGGGTGAGTGCATACTATATATATTGTAGACATTCTCTGATGGTCTTCACTATGCATACTTCTTTTTGAGTCCAAAAAAAGGAGAAAAGGAGACGAATTTAAGGAGGTGGAGGAAACCACGGATAGCTATCTACAGCAGGAAAAATAAGGACGAAATTAACAGAGACCACCCGTAAGGCTTATCAAACAAGAGGAGAAACTGGTGAGTGCATACTATATATATGGCAAACATGTTCTTAACGGTCTTCACTATGTCAATTATCTCCCTTTGAGTACTGGAAGAAAAAGAGAAATAGGTATCGGTGAGACAGACTATCTGGAGGGAGTGGAGGAAACTACGAACAGTCCCAAGTGGACAATAGGAGACCGACTATCTGGATAATTAGAAAAGCACAAGATCAAGAGGAAAACATTAGGATAAGGCATATAGAAATTGAAAAGGATCGATACGGCTAAAGAAAAAATATACGAACTGTCGTCTAAGTAGGATATTTTATATGTGGACTGTCTTTGGACGTTTAGCGTAGCGCCTATTCTCTGCGTTCCCTTCCCATTTTGCATTATTTCATTTGTGTTTTCCACTAATGTTCAGAGCAGGATGAAGCTCTGTTAGGAATTAGAGGGGGCTGTCACGTGAGCAGCGCAAATAGATCTCCACATTTTCTGTCATGTTGTCAATAGCAACCAATCAGATTCGAGCTCACATTCTCCAGTATGTAAAATGAAACTGAGAGCTCGAATCTGATTGGTTGCTATGGGCAACATCACCACTTTTCAGTTCCCCAGCAAAATCCCCACCTAGTGAATTTTGGCCTTAATCTCCCTGATGACCAAGCCACTGTGACTGCATCTTCTCACAGCCTCACACTTTATTTGTGCACTTCTCTCCAGAAAAGGAGCCCCCAACTAATCAATGCTGAATGGTACCTTGGGACTGTTTTTAGTAAAGTAAGGCCTTACTGATAGTTATATATATTCACATTACATTACATGTATTGTACATGTTATTGCAAGTGGATATCTGTTTACTGTATCTGTTGTGCTCTGTACCAAGCGTTACAGTTACCAACATGCTATTAGCCAGGACAATCCATGGTGTCCACATCTAAATAATAAAACTGTATCCTCCAAGCCTGATTCCTGCTCCTGTTGTCCATTTATCTGAGCACAGCTGGGAATCTCTTGCCTCTCTGCTGTGGTGTGGGTCCCAATGAGGTTAGGCTGAGAAAAGAACCAGAAGACAGCCAACACGCTCAAAGGTACCCACCCTCTTATCCTCAAAACACTTGTGCCCATACCACCATCCCTGGGCCACAATCACACCGGTATACACCCCCACTTCCAACCCCATTCTAAACTCTAAATCAGTTATATATTATATATATATATATATATATATATATATATATATAATAGTATTAGTGCAGTCACATTGTGATTGATTTAACCTTTAATATACATTACTACCCTGTATTTGACAATGTACCTGTATATGGTGTCAGGATTCTCCTCTCAATGGTCACCGCAATAGACTGCTGCACAAACTACAGCCAGATACATTTCCCTCATATCTAAGAGATGGCTATCTCTTCATATCCTACAATTATCTTTTGCCATTTATCATTTAGTGGTTTCATAATATTATTTTCAATTTTCTTGAAGTTTATGTATTCATCATTTATTTTGTGATTAAGCTTGCAATCTTTTGACATTCATTATTTCAGCTTTCATGTTTGTTACCCTGATTTCCTTTTTTAAATAGTATTCCTCATCTTTCTGCAATTAATTTTTCGACTTTAATTTCAACCATCTCTGGATGTTTTTTTCCTTCCCTTATTTGTCTTTTATCCGTTGTTGTCTTAATTTACAGAACCTATTACCTTTTCTTCCTAAGATTGTATTTATAACAGTGGTCGAAGTGGAAATTTAGAAGTGATGGTATGGACATTTAGAAGTTTTTCAATTACAACGTTAGGACAAGTGCCGGTATGGCATACCCTCATATACACCCCCATTTTGTGCCCTGATTTATGATATATTTATATATAAGACCCTGCCCTCTCAACAGCAACATTATACCTTTACTATTGATGGGTGGCGCTTGATGTCATATGATGTCATGTATTAATAGTATTGATCGGGGCTGGAGGCAGTGATTTATAGTAATACCACGGCCTCAGCCCGGGTTCCAGGAGATTTGCCATCTCCCCCAAGGATACCGGGAAAATAGGCTGGAATTCAGGAGTCTTCATGAAATTCCGGGTCAGGCAGCAGTCCTGGGTTACATATTAGAGAAATATACAAATTTACTCCCTGGAAACATTCCCTGCTCTGAGCATTACACAAACACCAGCATCCAAGCACAAATAAAGTCAGAATTGATTGTGGCATTAATTATTTCACATGTTCTCCGAGATGTTTATCCTTAACACAACATATTAGGTGGTAAGTGTTAAAAGGAAAGTATCAGGAGAAAAACAAGAACTACACTGTTATTTTCTTATTGTCATTTAACCTCCTGACACCAGTTAAATTGGTTTTAGTTTTATTTTTTAAAGGGCGCTCTTATGAGGAAATAAAACAAGAACAACCAATGAACCGCAGAATACCCGCGTCCTACCAGGTGCCAGTTCTCTGGAGAAGAACGCCGCCTGACATGTTTAAATTGTATTATTACTATCAAATCAAAATGAGTAAACAGCAATGCTCACCTGCCTGATAAGCAATGCTGCCACCAAGGAGCAACTCCAAAATAATACATTCATTGTAGGGTCAAATGAGTTGTTCACCTATAAAGGTCAAATTCAGTCCATAAATTCACTTTGCCTGTGTGATGTTGTTGATAATGTGAAGACCAATGAAAATATATAAAATATTCTGCATATGAAATTAGCTACAAATTGCTTGCTATGAGGAGATCCAATGGAGTAATCAGATTTGATAAAAATAAGAATGAGCATTGCTTGCAGAAGAAATGTATGTCTTATATGAACTTGTTACAAGCGACATTGGCTTATGTTAGATGAAAAAGGGGTAACCTGTTGGCTGAAGCTTGAACCTCTGTGGGATGAAGGTTTGGAGATTTAGCATTTTCTAAATCTCTATCTTTCCTAATCCAGTGGTCTATCGTCTCAAAATATTTTGTCTGGACACAAATTATTATATAATGTTCGGTAGGGAGTGCCAGACCTGTTTTAGTTCCTTTATTTAAACCAGTGGTGTCGGAGAGCTAGTAGAAGGTGTGTGGTGGGATGTCGGGTGCGGGGCCCAAACCAATGTTAAAAAAAAAGTAATATGGTAATATGGCGTCTTATGCATATGGAAATATGTTGTGACACACATCAGCCATCCCCGACTCCACACTAAATTTGAATGCATCACCATAGAAGTAAAGGTGCAACAATATTTAGTATAGTTGTTACCTTTCCCTGAATATCACCTGAAGAGTGGGTTATCTCGCTGACTTCCTGAAGGGTGAGGGATGTTCTTTACTTCCTGAAGAGCGGGTGATCTCCCTGACTTCCATAACGGGTTATGTCCATGACTTCCTGAAGAGTTGGTGATGTCCTTAACTTGCTGAGTAGCGGTTGATGTCCCTGATTCAAGATCAGTTATGGAAGTCATTTCGTTATGATGTCAACCATTTTTACAGAGGACAAATTGTAGTGAAAGACTGGTAAGTATCTCATTGGTAAGTCTCTCACTAAGATAACATGACTATTATGGAGACAGAGGTGAAAAATATACTTTGGGGGTGGAGAGGTGACCCTAAGGTCATAGGAGTAAGAAGGAATTATAGATGGGGGAGTGGTGGAAGGCAACAGAAACATGGAGGGTCCTTCTCTAGAGAACTAACAGACTAAACAGAGGGGTAGAAGGACAAGAGGCAGGAGGAGAAGAAAGGACTTAACAGCTGGTGGAAGCTAGTGAGGAGAGATAGGTGTAGAGGTGAGAAGTGAGTGAGATATGGAGGTTACATAGCAGAGGGATAGGGGAAATGGGAGTTTACAGGAAGTGCTTAAGGACTTGTAGAAATGAGGATAGCCTGTCTGAAAGAGGGAGCTCATTCCACGGGAGTAAAGCAGCACGGGAGAAATCTTAGACATGGGCCTGAGACAAAGTAATCAGTTGGGAGGAAAGTTGTTGATTATCCTTTAAAATTTAGACGCTTTGTTTGTTCAAGGGAACAAGTACCATCTCAAGACTTGTGGTACAAATGACATTGGCGAGTAATATTCAGTAGGGTAGTAAAAGTAAACTTAATAAAACACACCCGGAACTAAATAAACACAAGACTCCCCTGCATTCCCACAGGTAGCATTTTCATTTTGCTGCAGAGACTCAGCCGCCACTTTCCCCTGACATCGAGAGAGTGAATGTCCATTCTGACAGATATTAAACACCATCACAGAGGGACATATGCTAATAAGTCTACTACCAAGAACCTAAAATGGCCTTAATAAATGAAACTAGTCCTCCCATTCATTTCAGAGACATGGGTTAAATATCAGCTTTCTTGGCATGTATAAGGAGGAATGGCTATGGACCTTACATGATCAGTAAATGACAAAGGGGAAATAATTATTCCCAAGACTACTCGTGATATTTACAGATTTGTGGCTGTAATCCAGCTATGAGATCACATTTATGTGGAAACATTACAGTTCCTGAGGAATACATGTTTAACAACTTCATTCACTGGTATGTGGTTCTAAGAGGTAATTCTTATGTCTACATGCATGTCCAATACAAAAGATCATAGGCTTTTCCATAGGAAGTGTATGTAGAAACAAGCCGCAGCTAATCAATTCATTTATGAAATCTAATCTTTCAACCTTTGTTTTAAGTTAAAAATGAGCCATGCTGTTTAGTTTAATATTAAAAAGCCATTAGTTAAGTAAAATTCACATCAGCAATCAGCAGTGGTTCAGCCTGTGATTATTCTTTGATATGCAAGGTTGCATTATTCGGATAATCACCTAGCTATTTAATTTTAAACTGTAGTATAAGCAGGAAAAGAGTAAATTTACATTTGATAAGATTATGAATGGCAGATGTGGGATCATTGATTCAGCCAAGAATTTTCATTTCATTCATTGTACTAGCTCAAGTCAATTGATATAGTTCGTATAAGGAATGTGGAAGCATTAGGGAGCGAATCCTGCTCTCTTTAAATCCACTATTCCTCCATACTGCTCCTGGATCCTGTCACCTGTTTGTGGACGTGTATTGGAGTTAAAATATACCATGTTTAGATTATCAGTCTTGAAAAAGCTGGGTGTAGAGCCAGGGAAATTGGAGGGGCTTTGAAAATAGGATTGTTCAGATTAGCAGAAAAAGCCATCTTTTTTGTAAAAAATAAAAGGTGGGTCTGCACCGTTCACATTGAACACTGCGTTTCGATACCAGTACACATCATTAGTACACGGCAAATGTGCTGTGATTTGCTGTGATTGTTTCTTTACATGAGGGCAGGGGGGAGAAGAGAGAGACAGGCATGTTGTGCTGGAAACAGCTGGTTGTGTGAGCCAACCAGCACTACACAAATACAATGGGAGAGGAAAGCCAGCTATGTAGTGTTCACACTGATTGAAAAAGCCGGATAGGAGGGCCAAACCCCTTCTAAAAAGCAGGCTCTGAACTCCAGCTTTCAGTAGCCAGCTTTTTGTAAATGAAGTGTTCACACTGAGTTTAGAAGCTGGCTTTTTCTTCAAAGAAAACAGCTAATTTGATGTAAGTTGAACGGGGTATAATTAATTAATTAGTAGAGGTATAGTTAAGATTATTGTTGTACTGAATATGGATGTCAGAAAAACAATATTCTATGTGACGGATGTCTATCATTTTCTGATAGACCAAAGATGATCAGGTAACATTATTATTATTATTATTATTATTATTGTATTGTCAGCAGATTAACTGTCTGATCCCAGCCCTGGAGACGCGACAATATGTTGTGGTAGAGGACTCATTCATCAAGCAGTAGTGCTTCAGTTTCAGATGCTGATGTGTTGTGCACAGACATAGGCTAAATATACTAAGCAGCGAGATTGCAGGGAGATTAAAAAAGGGAGGATGTTGTCCATAGCAACCAATCACATTCAAGCTCTCAGTTTCATTTTACATGCTGGAGAATGTGATTGGTTGCTGTTAGGGTTGCCACCTTCCCCACCCCACCCCACCAGGCAGCCGCGGTTTTATTAATTATGAAGTGTTTTAGCTTAACGGTGGCAGTGACAGGGTGATGGTGGCAGTCACAGGATTTGGTGGCAGGGTGATGGTGACACCAGCACATTGGGGCAGGGTGACAATGATGGTGATGGGTGATGGGGACAGTATGATGGTGGCAGTGGTAGGGTGACAGGGGCAGTAGCAGTGTGACAGTGGCAGGGTGAAAGTGACAGTAGCAGTGTAGCAATGGCAGGATGGCAGTAGCAATGGCAGGGAGACAGTAACAGAAATGGCAGAGTGGCAGTAGCAATGGCAGAGTGACAGTATCAATAGCATGGTGATGGTAACAAGGGGCAGGGAGACAGTAATGGTGACAGGGCACATCCTCAACTCCTTCACCCCAGGCCTGGCTCTGGTGGGATGCTGCTGGCTGAGGATGGCTCTGCACCCCTGGTACTCTGGGCTGTCTGTGCTCTCCACCTCATCCCTGGAACACACACTGGCAAAAGCTGAGAGTGGCAAGTGTAGCCCAGGAGCAGGCCTCAGACCCCGAGCTTTCCTGAGTACTGTTACCGCGGCAGCAAGCTCTACGATGAGATTCTGACCAACTACTGGACAGTGGTACCTAGCAACTACCCCAAAAATTTACGGCAATTACTAAAAAAAATACTGGCACCGGCCTCCTGGAACAATTACCAAGCAGGCCGGTGGTTTACCGGCTAGGTGGCAACCCTAATTGTTATGGCAACATCCCCACTTTTCAGTCTCCTGGCAATCTCCCTTCTTAGTAACTTTAGGCTCTGGATTCTTAAGCATTTTCTTTTAGAATGCACATAATATCCGTGGACCAGCTTCGTCATCTATTGTTCCATTTACATGAATACAATACAATCAGAACTGGTAGTTAGTACATTAGTCACTGATGCACAATAGCTGTGTAATGACTGCTCACAGTGACCCAGTCTTGATTGCTTTGCAATTTGTGAGCTGACTAATAGGTGTGGAATTCCTAGTCAGAATACCTGAGGACAACCTATATTCCACATTACCCCAAATATTTCTGGGCGTATCTCCTGAGCTCATTATATATATACAGTATATATATATATATATATATTTGGGGTAATGCAGAATATACCCCATTACCGCACCTAGCCAAGCCCCAACCTGTCACCGACAGAAGCCGGTGCAAGAGGGGAGGGTGAGTAGATCCACACCATGACCTGTTTAACCATTCCCTCCCTAGCACACAAGGTTTGTAAAGAACACAGTTTTATATAGGGACTGGGGTTCCTAGAGGAAATCCCCGGCTCTGGCTTGAACACGTTACAGTAAGATCAGTCGCTTTACATACAATGGGAATAGTGCAAAATAATCATATAGATCAAACACAACATAAAACAAATAACAAAAAGTCTTTCCTGCACATCATGCGAGCAGGATTTCTAGCGGGGGAACCATATAGGCAAGGTGTGGATCAAGAATAGCTCGACTCCAGCCACCATGCAGGATTAAATGAAATGGATGAAAGCCGGGAAAAAAGCGACGGGTGGGTCGGGCAAGATGTTGACACTGGGCAATGTTTCTGCCACGGTATGGGACGTTCCAGCTGGAAGCTGTTCAGGTATTGTTACAGGCTTCCTTCTCACCACAAAATAGCTCAGGCGGTCACATCCCATCATTGCAATGTCACAGGCACAGTCTCTGACAGTCATCCCGGACTCCATCAAAGGGGCGGCAATGTCTGGTTCCCTGGTGGGACTGGACTCACAATTACCTGGTAGTGGTGGTTCATCCTAAACTCCGGCACTTATGCCCACGGGCGAACTTCCGCCCAGGACGTGGAGACAAGCATTCTTGCACTCTCCATCCGACTCTCCTTCTTCCACCTCCTCCCAGTTCTCAGTGGGACGGTGAATCCTTGCCCTGGAACATCAGCCATCTCTGAGCCTCTCACTCGGCCAGTTTTAGCTGTCATTTTGCACAGTGCTGAGCCACACAGCCTCTCCCCTTCTTCCGATTGGGATCTCCTGGTAGCCTTCTCCAGACATCTGGCCACTCCGCTGCTTCCACCGGCTTCTCCAACCAACCATCGTCATCAAAAGGTGGTTCGGTCTGGCTGGGCTCGGACTGGTCGAGCTCTTTAACAGAAGACTTGGGGCTATACAGTCATACAGGTTGTAGTAGCATACATGATGCCTTCCCCTCACCATCATCATAATTGGGCAGTGCCCATAGGAAAACAAACGGGGGCCCCCTCCAGATCCTCCTCAGTCTCCGTGCTGCAGTTCATCAAATCCGCGCAGTTGCAGAGTGACGCCACCTTCTCCTTAGACAGGGTTGCAGCCGCTTCCAAAATTAAATCAATCAAGTGCTGCACACACTTCAGTGCTTTTATACTTATGACATCAGACAGGGCCAGCCAATGGACACAATGCTAGGCCTGTGCCCGTGCATCAGTCTTTCACCTGCTACTAACTTAAACAGCAGATTCAACGCTGGAAGATACAGTTAAATAAAAACATGATATCTGAATGGAAGCGACCCTACCACAGTGGTGCCGACTTTTGGTTTCTCTCACATCTAATACTGTTTCCAACAGATGAAATTTACCCCCTGCAATTTAGCTTGGTTTTACCTAGGTGTAACTTTACGATCTTACTTTAACGTCTGGATCTGGCCCATAATGTGTAATATAATCATGTGACCTGGGTGAAATTACTGTGTGACATATTCATGTGACTTGGGGGCATTACTGTGTGACATAATCATGTGACTTGGCCACTGTGTGACATAATCATGTAACCTGAGGACATCACTGTGGGACATAAATATGTGAGCTTGGGACAGTACTTTTTGTCATAAGCATTGACCCAGGGACAATATTACTGTATGACATAATGCAGAGTTGCTGTTGGCACCATGGGGGCGGGTAAGGGTGTGATTTGTGCAAATCACAATTGAAACCCTGCGACTTGAATAGTATATGTTTTGTTTACTATGAATAGCCGTTGCTTGATGTGTTCATTCAAGCCCTGCCCGTTCACCTTTTCCAACCTAGATGTTTTTTTACAGCTCTAATTATTATGTAGTAACAAGTGGTTGAAGTGGAAATTTAGAAGTGGTGGTATGGACATTCAGAAGTGGCGGTATGGAAACACGAAATATAATAGAAGTCAATGGAAATTTGAAGTGCCGGTATGTCATACCCCCGTATACCCCCCACTTCGAGCCCTGGTAGTAACAACATAGAACCTGATCCAGACTTAAGAACGACAGCCTATTTATACATACAGAATGTCTAGCACTCCATTTGTGTGCACATATCAAAACGCAGTACATTGGATCCCAGATTTCATGGCATAATGATGTGATGACCGATGACCTGCCACACATTCTGCCTGGATCTGGTTCAGTACAGTAGATATGATACTTGGCTTGCGGCATACATTTTAATACTTAAATTAATACTAATTAACTGAGATATTTAATCTATTTATGTCCCTATACATTTATTGCTACCTTAAAATGGCAAATTCAGTTCATCAACAGTTTGTGGCATAGCACTATATGACTCAGTGTCTGGCACAAGTAGAGGTCGTCTCCCGGTCTCTGCAGATAAATATATTGTGGAACAACAAGCAGAGCAGAAATATACCTCATACAAGGCTGTTTATTATTCTAATGCTAGGACCGAATATATATTAATGGATCCCCAATGGATTCCTCATTCCTCATAAGTGTACAAGCTTTGCAATGTAGGCTCTATAGAATGTAAGCTTGCGAGCAGGGCCCTCTTCCCCACCCATTCTGTCTGTTACCACCCAGTCATGTCTTATTGATTGTTAAATTGTAAAGCGCTACGTAATCTGATGGCGCTATATAAAAACCTGTTAATAAATAAAAAAATTAATAAATAATGTGTTCATTTGGCTTAGCATAGATTTGGACGCAGCTCTGGACATGTGTAGTGTGGCACAATACACGTGTGACACCCCACCCCAACCTGCAGGTTAAATGCACATAGGATTTTAAATTTGAATGATATATTAGAGAAACCTTGGTTTTAAATTTTTTGTTGGCTACACCACTGCCGCGCCTAACCCAGCCCCAACCTAAAGTCATTGACCTAAACCAATGATGGAGGGGAGGGTGAGGAGACCCACCCCGAATAGCTACTCACTTTCCATTCCCTCCCTAGCCCAATCAAAACAAAGGTTTTGCAAATGAACACAATTTATTTAGTCTCGGGCTCCCAGAGGAGGATCCCCGACTTTGTTGAAAACAATTTAGACATATCCAATTAAGCATAGCATATATTCGACTCCAAATGTGGTGCACAATATTTCACTGTCAACATAGCAAACTGGGCACTACAGTTTTCTACAATTCTCCATACATTCACAGCTCAATAAAACAACATAAAAGAAATTCTCTCTCAGCAACTCAAGAAAGCGTAGGCCTAGGCGGGGGTTGATGACTCATCACACGTAGGCCTACACCGGCCACGCCACAGGAGACATCAGTCGCCATAACCCCGGCTGATGTCTTGGCTGCGGGATAGGATGTTCCAGTCAGCAGTTCTCTGCAACTCATACCAAACATCGTATCTCAGTCCGGTCACATCCCATCCCATCCCACTGGTATCAAAGTCACTCTCAGCGACAGGCTCCTCGGACTTGGTCGACGGGACAGTGTTGACTACATCCCTGGCGGGATTCGCTGACAGCTGTAGATCATCCCAGACCTTCTCACCGATACTCGTGGACAAACTCTCACTTGGTACAGGTAAACGGGCCTCAACCCATTCTTCTACCTCGGACGCCTCTCTGCCGTCATCCTCCCAATTCTCGGGGGGTCGATGTATCACCATAGGTTTCCAGGGGATCAGCTCAACAGAGTCCTTCACAAAAGTCGTCACCTGAGCCAACTTCAGTAGCCACTTCTCTCTGTGCCTGGTCGCACAGCCTCTCCCCTTCTTCTGATTTGTTCGGTCTCTCTGTGGCTTCAGATAGACGTTTCCGGGCCACTCTACTGCTTTCTCTGGCTCCCCCATCCAATCGCAGACTCTACTCTGCTGGGCCATTCACTAACGGACACTGGACTGTACTGCCTCACCATCTCTTACCTCATCCCCCGGTGGCCATAGACGGCTGCCTATTCGGTCTATGCCTCTGGTCATGAGAGTGTAAATCTGAATCTGGGCTTATGTTCATCTTAAAAATTATACTCACACAAAGTCTATAAGCTAGACAAAAGTTAGACTCACGCAAAGCATTTTTTGGATATATATTATCTCTGCGTATGTGCACAGCCCCCCACACCCACCAGAAGAAAAGCCAGATACAAGATAAAACAAGGTAAGATAAGATCTGGCCCATAGAAAATTACTGCATCTAAGAGCTTATCGGTCTACCCAATTTAAAAAAAAATTATGCTAAGCCTAGACCTAATTTAATCCTCAGCTTTGTTTAAGATTTAGGAAAGCCTTATATAGCCTAATAGCCTAATAAAATTTCTTTAATAATTTTCTATTTACGTGGTATTTAGATATTTTCAAACACAGTGTCAGAAAAAGAGAGCGAGGGAGAGCGGCAGTAGTATCTGCACTTTATTCCATTAGAGGAACCTGTTGTTAAGCCTGGCCTATGATTTGTAAATGCTCTACAAACAAGATGAAAATTAACAAAAGGAAAATAAAATGTAATACATGCTTGAAACTCATTTTGCATCGTGTTTAGTGTTCTGTTGAACATCGTACATCCTGGCACAAACACAATTTAGACATGCCGGGGATAAATATAATTATATTTTCAATCTTAAACTAAACTGAGGGTCGAACAAAGAATAGGGTGAGTATGGTAAAATTATAAATTAAGAGGACTGGACAGGCTCTAAGTGGCTCTTATCTGCATTACTTTCTGTGTTTATACAGTTACTTCAGAGTCTGTACTTAATACAATACAATAATTCCACTTCTGGAACAATATACTACATGCTGGTAGAGTTATTCTTCAAAGCAAAAGCCAATGTATAAACAGTCACAGGGGAATTTATACTTTACTTAAGCCATTGCTGCTATACAAGGAGCATTATATATGGTCACTCCGTCATTAAAAAATAATAGTCATCCTTATCGAGCAAACGGTGTTGCCTTGATGATGATGATGATTGTTATTATGATTGTTAATCTAATGAGACTCGGGAGAGCTTTTCACGTGCTGGCTATAATTTCTGCACCTGCGTTATCATAAATTTTCAATGGACTCCCCTAGTACGTACTGTATGGAACTTGGGCCACTTATGTGTCTAGAATCTACATACCCTGCTTTAGGTACATAGGACTGGGTGCAGACTTTCATATTCAGGGAGAATACTTTATTTCTGCATGTTGCACACAGATACTGACCAGCGTTACTATTACACTGTTATTAGACGTGTGCTAGGAAACATCATCTCTCAACTCTAATACTGATTGGAACCAGGGCTGGAAGTGGGGGTGTATACGAGGGTATGGCATACCAGCACTTCTCCCACTGATGTAATAGAAAAACTTAAAATCTCTTTTGACTTCTATTATATTCTATGTTTCGATACCGTCACTTCTAAATGTCCATACCCCCACTTTAAAATTTCCACTTTGGCCACTGATTGGAACATGTCCCCCATCTGTCCATAACACAAGTTGGTACACTCTCTATTGCCCCTATCTCTAAATGCTTAGACATGACCATCACTTGTATTTATTCCTGCACAGTGATAGTGTTAGGATACACACACTCACTCCTGTGTACGGTACCTGTGCCCTCTCTCTTCTCTTCTCCTCTCTTAGTAACATTGATGGTACTTGCCTTTAAGATGTGAGATAAATAAACCTGCTTTAATTTTCTGGTGTTGCTGATCCCTTTATAATATCCCCAAAAGGGTTTGACTGCACAGTTAATTGACTTCTGACTAGCAGCCCACTGTGTCTGGCTCAGTGCCTTGTAAGGGTACAGTCTATTCTACTCTGCTTACAGTAATACTTTGTAGAATAAACACACACACACTCACATTACTACACACATACACTTATACATACACGCACACATACACTCATACATACACACATACACCATGGTTGCCAACTCTCCCGGAATATCAGGGAGACTCCCTGAAAAGTGGGTGATCTCCCTGACTCCCTGAAGTGCTGGATAATCTCCCTGATGCTCATTCAGGTGAAGAAGACATTGTGTTATGATGATAGAAATCACACATTGTGTCCTATTTCTATACAGATAATGACGTTAGTGGTTCTCCTATTTACATCTATTCACAATAAATAGTGAAAGTGATTATTTACTGACAATTTAAGAAACAATACATTTTTATTGTGAAATAGTTCTTATGGCATTGCTAGACACACCCATGGGTGGAGCTATCCACAGGACACACCCCTTTTGTGGCACAAGTTACACCTCTTTTGTGAAGCACTTGTCACAATCTCCCTGAAATCCATTTGCAAAAGTAGGCAACCCTGACATACACTCACACACACATTACTACACATATACATATTGTACACACACATACACTCATAAACTCACACACACATATACACACGCATACACACACACACACACATATACACTCACACATTGCTATACACATGCACACACATACACACTCACACACACACATACACCCACAAAGCCACGCCCCCATTTTATTGGTATGACATGTTCTGTTGGCTTACAAATAACCACATAATAATAATAATAATAATAATAATAATAATAATACTGTAAATAGAATGCACTAAAATAACACAGATAGAACGCCATGGAAAACGGCTGTTTCCATGGTGATCCATGTAAAGTACACATCCCATAATAATAATAATGCACTGAGAAGAGGCTGGCCGGCGCTTCATAATATTTACTATCTCCTGGAGCAGAGATTTCATTCCAATCCAGGAGTAATACTAACGCCATGTGAAGATGACATTAGTGTTAAAATACCAGCAATCCCCCCACTGACCTCCATCTAATAGCTGGAGGGAGGAAAAGAGGGGCAAAAGAGTGGGGAGACTGCTGGGATACAATTCCCAGCGTTTAAAATACAATACTTTATTTGGAGTATGAAACTGTAACACAAAGTTCCCAAATAGGCTGTGTGCTGTCACTCACATCCCAATACAAAACACTGATACACCCCTTCCCTTTAATAAGGTCCCCTTGATATATATGAAAGTGGCTATCATACGTCCCCTGTCACTTCTCTGCTCCAAGCTATACACGTTTTGCTGTCTTGTCTTTCTAGGCAGGAGTTTTTTAGTACTTATATCCAGCCTTGCACATAATACACATTCCAAATGCATAAATAAATTTCGATCCAGGTCATTGCCTGACCCACCTCTGCTAATAATGCCCAGCAGCGGTGGATCAGGCAATGTGTCTCCGCATCTGCTGAATGCATTCTTCAGCAAAAGTAACAGGCAGGCCAAGATGGAAAGGGGGTCAGGGCAATGCCACTTTGGGCTTCATCTAGATGTCAGTGTAGTCCTGCAAAACCATCAGGGCCGGAGCACCCAGCAGGCGAGTTCAGGCAGGCGCCTAGGGTGGCCGGCTGGGAGGGGCGGCAGAGTGGCAGCATAAAAAAAAAAAAGAAAAAGAAATGAAGAAAATAAAGAACCACGAAATAATAAAAAACCGTGGGGGCACCCCGCCACCCTCCTCTGTAGCTTAGAATCTGCGTGACGTTATGTCACTTGCCGGCGAGGGGGCGCGGTGCTAGGTCTGCCTAAGGCGCCTGCCAGTGGCGTAGCTACAGGGGAGGCAGCGGTGGCAACTGCAACCGGGCCCTGAGCTCACCAATAGCGCCACGAACTCTCCATCCTGATTCCTTCTGCTCACCAGGCTCTTCTCAGTCTCTCTCTCTGTCATCTGCTGCCCCCGTGTATCATATAATGTGCAGGGACACACTGGAAACTGTCACCCCCAGCACACAGGGCAGCTCCTGGCTTCAATCTTCTGGTTCCTGGCTCCTGTATCATACAGGTTGTATGAGGTTCCCTTCCAGACATTCTATTTACTAGATACGAGTACCGAGGCTGCTTTCCTCTC
>JABWIB010000038.1:47775-78510 GCA_016617825.1 Platyplectrum ornatum | reverse complement strand
TATTTATTTATTTAGAAGGGGGGGCCCAAGCTTACCTTGCACCTGGGCCCATGACACTTTAGCTACGCCCCTGGCGCCCGCAGACCTAAGACTGGCCCTGAAAACTGTACCCACTATCACTCTGTGTAAGCATGCCAATCCCCGCTTCACAATATTTTTTCTTTTACACATGGATTTGATTGCATGGAGATTGGAGATTTACATCCCGTCCTTTATTACTGAAAGCAAAATGGCTGCAGCAGTCTCTTATGAAGAGAATATAAAGCATTGACTTGTTTGTGCGGGTGTATCAGACAGAACCGCGCTGCAGACCTGCCAGTGAGTAATAGAGCAGTAGCATAGCAGGGAACGACTCCAAGATTAAATTGAAGTGCATTTATGTCTTGGTACTGTATATATTTATGTATGTCAACCGAGAGCTTTGTCCCAGAGCAATTAGCACAAATGCATTACTGAGTCATTGGGAAAATGCAGCAGCCGATGCAGCAGTGACCTTCCCAACCCGACTATTATATATAAATATCTGGATGCACCAAAGCCTCACGCCTGTCTACTGCAAAGTAGGTGTGCTGGAAGGGGGAAAGATATTGAAAATAGGTTGACCGGGCTCCCAGAATGCTTTGCTGTAGATCTCCAGGAGATTGTTTATATACTTGGCAAGTGGAAGGGATACGGGAGTGGACCTGGCACCACATTCTGGGTAATATAACAGGGATGTATCGGGCCGCATTGCACTTTCTGGGCTAAGGCTATGCTGTGCGGCAGTTTAAGCCATTCGTCTTGATCGGCTGGGAGCTTAGCCTACTGCAAACGCTGACCTCTCTCTCTCTCTCTCGCTGGCTTTCCAGCTTCTCCGCCGCTTTGCAACCTCAGCAGCAGTTAGAATGGTGTGTCTGGCTAGGCTCACATTAATCCAGCTATGTGTGATGTACTCAGGGCCGGTTCACCATGAGGCGGCCAGAGATCAATAGGATGGATGTTACCGGTCCGTCTTTCTAATAACAGCAATAATATGCCAGAGGGAAGTGCACCTGCATGCATCTACCTACCTAACCTTGCTGCATCTACCTGAGTCTACCTACCAACATGCATTTTCCTGCATCTAACCACACCTACCTATCTGCACCTTCTTGCATCTACCTACCTGCAACTACTGACCTACACATTCTTGCATCTACCTATCTGCACATACTGACCTGTACCCTCCTGCATCTACCCACACTTACCTGCAGCTTCCTGTACCTGCCTGAGCCTACCTACCTGCATCTTCCTTCATCTACTGACATCTACCTGAACCTTCCTGCATCTACCAAAACCTACCTGAACATTCCTGAATCTTGACACACCTAAGGACCTGAACCTACCTACACCTACCTACTTGCACCTACCCACACCTACCTGCAACTACTGACCTGCACCTACTTGCATGTAACCACACCTACCTATCTAAACCTACTGACCTGTACCCTCCTGCATCTACCCACATCTATCTGCAACTTCCTGCACCTGTGAACTTAACCTGTGAAATATATGTATGTGCTGACACATAGTGATATACACACTTGCACACATTTAATATATTTGAATAGAAGCGCGGCCTACCTTTTCCTGTTACTGATGCTATGAGAGACTGACCACTCTCCAATATGGCCGCTGCACACTTTCAAATGGAGGGCTGTCTTACTACAGACATCCTGGTTACACATAATGCAACATGATTAGGGACTCACCTACTGGAGGTGCCTTGATGCTGGGCAGGTGAGCTTAACCCAATATATCTATATTGTGAACTAAACCTCCTCTATATGTATGTGGAGACTTCAAGGACTTCTGTTCCTTGAACTTCCTGCACTGCCTGAGCCTACCTACCTGCATCTACCTGAATCTTCCTGCATCTAACTACACATACCATCACCTTCCTGCATCTATCATCACCTTCCTGCATCTTCCATCACCTTCCTGCATCTATACTTACCAACTGCCCCTTCCTACATGTACCAACACCTACCTGCACCTTCTGGCATCTACACACACCTACCTACAGATTTTTGAATCTCCCTACACGTACCTACCTGCACCTTCCTGAACGTACCGTCACCATACTGCACCTAGCCCCACCTACCTACCTGCATCTCCCAACACTTACCTGCAGCTTCCTGCATCTACCCACACCTACCTACCTGCCTCTTCCTGTACTTACCTGCACTTCCCCAAAGTACACCTTTCTGATCCTAGCCACACGTACCTGCACCTTTCCACACCTATATACACTTCCTTCACTTACCTGCACTTTCCCACCCCTACATGCATTTAACCACACCTTCCCACACCTACCTACACTTTCTTAATGCTACCCACACCTTCCTTTACAGTTCTGCATCTTCATTCACTTACCTGCTCCTTCTGGTTAATCAGTTTAGTTGCATTTTGTGGTTCAAAGCCTGCAAAATAAATGTGACATGTATTTAATTAAGTGGTAATTAGTACAATAATTGTAATGTAAAATTTCAATATACACAATATGCACACAATATGCAATATACACAATATGCAAACAATATGCAATATACACAATATGCAAACAATATGCAATATACACAATATGCAAACAATATGCAATATACACAATATGCAAACAATATGCAATATNCACAATATGCAAAAAATGTTTTAAACAATGTAGTTTTTTCTCATAACACAATTAACTGATTATTAAGAGTGAGGGATGCCTAAGATAGAGGGACATTAAACTTGTGGGGTATTTATGCATGGTGCATCGTACCTGGCCATGCTTTCAGAGGGTGAGGGGGTTAGGATCATATGCACATATGCCAAAGACATCAGTGAATTAATGACTGACATAAAAATATTGTAATATATTCATTACATAACAATGGATCCAGACATACACTGTTATGTAACGTGGCCAGAACTTGGAATCCGTATCCAGAAATCCTCCCACAGAGCCGAATCTTTTCCTAAAATGTCCTGTCCCATTGTATCATAAGTGCATCACTTTCCTCATTTATTCACCCCCCTATAGGAAGTCTGGATCCAGTCCATTAGAATGATAAATAGGTGGCATTATAAACATACTGACATTTAAATAGACTTAGACGTATTAGTTTGTATGCAGGTTATTGCATAGTTGCCAATTTTCCTGAATATCAGTGGGCCTACCCGAAAAACAGGTCTTCTCCCTGATTCCCTGAAGTGTTGGGCAATCTCTCTGAGGCTGACTCAAGAAATCATTGAGCTTTGATGGTAGAACTGAGACGTTTTCCTATTTCTATACAGCATTGTGGTACCGGCACTAACTCCTGATGTGGGGAACTTGCTGGGGGTGCTCTGTGGTCAATCAGGATTTGTAGCAAATATCAAGTAGAGGCACTCAGCAGACTTTCAATATATTTCCTATTTCTATAAATATAAAGCATTCTGTGATTCTCCTATTCACGGTCTTCACAATGAATATTGAAAGTGTTATTTTACTGACAATTCAGCATAACAATCTGTAAATTATTTCTGCCATTTTTATTGAGAAATAAAGTGGTAGACACACCCATGGGTGGAGCTAATCACAGGACACAACCACCTGGTGCAGCGGCTAGCTAGGGCCATCACAATTTCCCTGAATATGACTTCTAAGATTATTCACCATCACCGTCATTTTAGATGGAACAATGGGCTCTATTATTTATAAAATATTCGAAACAATGCTGTACAAGGCTCGCTTCGTCTTGCAGAGAAACTGACATCATCATTTCGATATCTAGAAACACTTAGCTCGCGTTTGAAGACCCGCAATGACGTACAAGGTCCTCTTCGCGTCTGGTCTATCAGCGAGTTATTTCAATGCTTGCCCATGCGCATGCATCGACGAGTCATTTTGCTAATGATTTTGTATTAGCTTATCACCTACTGTACCACTACAAAACCACCAATGAATTTAATGGTACAAAAAAAAAAAATATTGAGTAATCTCCCTGATGCTGATTCAGTTCAAGAAAACTCTGTGTTATGATGATAGAATTCATAAATGGTGTCCTATTTCTATACAGATCAGTCAGTGGAACCTATTTACAACGTTCACAATAAATAATGAAAGGGTTTATTTACTGACAATTTAACAAACAATACTAATACTTGCATTTTTATTGTAAAATAGTTTTCATGGCTGAGCTAGACACACATACGGGTGGAGCTATCCACAGGACACACCCCTTTGGTGGCCCAAGTTACACCCCTTTTGTGCACCGCCTTGATAGTGCTATCGCAATCTCCCTGATATTCATTTGAAAAAGTAGGCAACCCTGAATAAAGCCCAATGTTTTGTTCCATTTTTGATGCAAGGACTGTAGTGAACACAATCTGCATCAAGAGATTTTGTGACATTGTACTGTTTATCCATAGCAAATGAGAGTTCATGATAAAAATGGGACATGTACCACAAACTAACAATGGAAACTGCATTTTTCAATAGGATGAATCCATTCATTTTATGAAATTTACAAATAAAACCCTATAAATCATTGTTTATTTTAGCTCTGCATATATATGCGTAGATAAATATCTATGCAGTCATTGTTTAAAGCTTATCTACATTGCAGTATCAATTCACTCCTGCACCATAGTGCTACCATATAGGTTTTACAGTAATGTACAGTTAATAGCAACTGTCCTAATTTCAGGGGCTGGGGCGGGGCTTGGGCTGAGCCAGGGTGGGGCTTGGGCTGAGTCGGGGCAGGGCTTGGGATGGGTCGCGGCTTGAGCTGTATCGGAGGAAACTTTTTTTGTCCCATTTATGGCCCCCTAAATGTTGAGCGGTATTAAATAGCAATAATTTTTTAAAAACTTGGGTTTATGTAAATATGAAAAAGAATCTAATGTGAGGAAACACAAGAATGTAATTAATCACAATCAAACATGGAATGCGCAAAAAGATCCTTATCCAGAGGCGTACATAGGGCTGGTGCTAGGTCTCTGGGTACCCTAGACGAGGGTGCCCAGAGACACACACCTCTCCCCGTCTAGTTCACATAGGAGAGAGGGGGTCCCCCCAAGGCTGGATAATTATTTACTTGCCGGGTAATTATGTGACACCCCTGGCTAGGTCATTGGGTTAGTGGTTTTAAAGTTCATTAAGGGAAGGAACTGATTCAGTCTTATAAGTGTGGAGGTGAGATGTTCAGATACAGTTGTATGTGGATGTTTTTTTGATTGGATAAAGGCGACAACAACAAGTTTAATGAAGCTGTGATTGGTGTTAATGGCCTGTGATAGGACAATTTATCTGAGGAGAATGGTATAAAAAGGAACCACTATGTACAGAAAAGTGCGGTTCACTGCCTCAAGTTCCCATCCAGAAGATTGGATTCCGGGAGAGTTACCAGATAACCAGGAATGAGTCTGGAACTCGGGATCCACCACAATCCTATGACAGAGAGCACTGTGTGCTGGGGTCCAACTTAACACAAATCTTTTACCAACCCCCCACTGTAGGTATCGTAGTTACGATCACTGTAAAATCATACGTATTTTTCCATTTGTTATGTTCATGGACATCTCTCGCCCTGAAGCTTTTGCGTGTTTCTTATGTATTGCTCTGACATTGCACCTGCTACAAGACCTTTCCTGCATTGATATCGCTAAATAAATGATAATTAGGCGGCTGCCGCGTGTCCCTAACAGGACTATGACTGCTTGTAGGGTTTTAAACTTTTATTATGACCCTGTTGTTCTATCTGTTGATGCTTTGTCTTTAGAGCTTGTTATTCTTATTTACTGCACTGTATATTTGCCTATATGCAAGTTTGTTGCCGCCAGCGTTGTATACATGTATACGTAACATGTGCCCCTGACAGACTACTCATTATTTTATGTATCTCTTTTGTCTCTTTGATGTTTTTTCTTATGCATGGTTGTGATGTAAATGCCTGATGGGCCTCCTTCTATTTGTTATGATGCTAGTATTTAAGTACTCAAGAAAATATATAATATACTGTATTTCAATATTTAATAATGGTGGATGCCATGCTGTCACTGGGTTTTTTGTGCATTGCTTTGACATGTTTATGTTTTCTGTGGCACTTGAAATGTATTTACATGTTCTATGGTCTGAATGCCCTGATGATATGCTGGCTGGGACGGCCCTTGAATCCCTAAAATAAACGATCAGCTATTGGGCCATATCCATTGTTTGGTTCACGGGATGACAATTCTGTTCCTGGTGGGAGGGACCGGAAATTGAAGAATTTCTGGTTTAAGGAGGGGAGAATCAGCGGTATCGGTGAAAAGCTGGGCCCCTCTTACAGGACACACCCCTTGGGTGACTTGGGACACACCCCTTTGGTGACTCGGGACACCCCCTTTGGTGACTTGGGACACACCCCTCTGGTGCCAGTGTCATGATCATACAATTACAATCTCCCAGATATCCATTTGCATAAGTTGGCAACCATGAGCTACGCATAGAGCAGGATCCCACAAGGATCAAGCATGTCCCATGTCCTACACTCCATCCCTCTTACCCCTAACACACCCTCCATTCCCCAATAAATATCTTATGTATCCATTGTCCTGTATTTGTACCCACTATTACTGCCTGTATCTTGTGTGACAACTGCTCACCTCCCAACGCTCATCCTAATATTCCATTTTATCATAGCACATGCATGTCTATGGCTCTTTACTCCTACCCCTCTACACCTGTAACCCACAATAACAATAGCAATATAAATATACTGTGACATCAATATACTGTATACTACAATAACAATATAAATATACTGTAATATAAATATGCTGTGTACCACAATAACTATATACACATACTGTAACATAAATATACTGTATCTCACAATAACAATATAAATATACTGTATCCTAGAATAACAATATACATATACTGTATACTACAATAACAATATAAATATACTATAATATAAATATGCTGTGTACCACAATAACTATACACATATACTGTAACATAAATATACTGTATCTCACAATAACAATATAAATATACTGTAATATAAATATGCTGTATCCCACAATAGCAATATAAATGTACTGTAACATCAAGATATTGTATACTGCAATAACAATATAAATATACTGTAATAAAAATATACTCTGTACCACAATAACAATATAAATATACTGTAACATAAATATACTGTATCTCACAATAACAATATAAATATACTGTAATATAAATATGCTGTGTACCACAATAAGTATATAAATATACTGTATCCCACAATAATTATAGCAATAACAATATAAATATACTGTATACAACAATAACATTCCTTATTACAATAAGCGATAAAGATTAAGGTAATAATTAACTAGCTATGCAGTTTGCATACTATTCATATATGCTTTATAGATTATTATTTATTTTATTGGTTGGTTATATTATTTATTATATTGTATTATGTGTGTGTGTGTTTGTGTTTTAAAATTATTCAGCATAATTCTAAATAATTATTGCTGATGTCAATGTCTGTCTGTTGTTTAGTTGTATATTTATTTAGCTTTATGTGATTATTATTGTGATTCTATCACAGGAATCCAGCGTGCAGTGGCATTTTAGTCATTGATGTCACATGACTGTTTGAGGTTTCCAGTGTCCTCCGGGAATTGTGTTCATTTGAATATATCATTTGACATGTTTATAAATTATGTTATGTCATTTGTACTGTACTGACACGTCACCACAAAACTGAAAAATTAGGGAATACAACGTATGTGTTTATATGTGTGTGTGTGTGTGTGTGTATGTGTATGTATGTATATAGATATAATATAATTTGTAACATATTCCCTTATTTTATTGTAACATATTTATTCCTTTATTTTGATTTTAACATAAAAAAAATGTGTACAGTTTATTTGGAATACAATGCATTATATTATTTGGAATGCAATGCATTATATTATTTGGAATGCAATGCATTATAAAATATTCTTAAATGTAGCTATATGGCATATATATATATATATATATATATATATATATATATAAATACACTTAAGTCTAAGCATTGCAAAGGAATATTTAGCTATATATTCAGATAACTAGATTTGTATATAATGGCCTGAGACCCACAGGGGATACACACATGTATATGGTGTGATGCCTGCACAGCTGTTACCAGCACTGAATTACATCTGATCCACTTTTCACCCAGAGAGAGAGAGAGAGAGAAAAACACCCCCCCCCCTTACATTCACTCCCCCCCTTCTTCCCTCCCTCCACATCTCAAGGGGATCAGAGCAGAACGCACCACAATTCCCCATACGAGAGGGAGAGGGAGGCAGAGCGGAGGAGCCCAGCGCTGTAGCTGCTCGCTGTGGATCTGGCCACTTGCACGGTCTGCCAGAATCCGAAGCATTTGCAGACTCTGCATCCTTTCCATCCTCTCCCCTGCTCACCCACCTCGCATGGTCCATTCCTGGTACCCTATTTAATTCCTTTTACTGCTGCATCATATCTTGCCTGACTAGTTCAGCTGTTATCCTAATAGAAGAGAATCCCCTCTTCCCCCGTTGTCCTAGACCCTGGTTTTGGAATTATTTGCAGTTCCTTTTGATTAGATTTTTTTTATTTTTTTATTTTTAATGCAGTGAGTATCTTGTCTCGGAAGAATCTGGTCGAACCCTTGTTTCTAGTCGGTCACAATTGAAGAATACAGCGAGATACTTTGTCATTAACACAGAGCAGCGGATCCTACCGGGAAGGTTTTTTTATTCTCCTTTGGTTCCGTGCCGACATGTATCTTTCTGCCATCCTGATCCTCTGCCTCTACGGCTTCACGGGGGCTAACGTATCTGACCATGACCGTAAGTAACCCAATTATTATCACGGACTTAATAATGCCTTGCAGTGCGATCTGTACGCTGGTGTGTTTACATACATGCGGGAGGCTTTGTGCACCTGTCATTCAGTGGGGGGGGGGGTTTACCACTGAACCCTCTCCCTTTGCTGGCGGATTAGGGTTACGGTTACCCCTCTGTGGGGTTTCTGCACCAGGATTGTCCGTCTCCCTTGGAAGCTCCAGGTGGAAGCTGCGGAAATGTGGGAGCAGAAAAAAAACCCGACATGTCATTCTCTTGTATAGCAGGTCATAGCGTTCTGTATGTCTCCACGTAGTATTGTCTTATTCAGGCTTTGCTGGGGGATGTTATGCTTTGACTCCATAGGGTGAAGGAGGCGACTGTAGAAGACCTCCTAATGTATGCAAACACACCCTCTCCTGGTATATAGGACATATTGCCACCTGTACCTCTCGCCGCTCTGCTGATGATGATTAACACCTCTCACATTATGATACTGAAGGTGTATATTAAAAAATTATCTGAATCCATAGCAGCAACGCAACCACAGCACCATTAAGATTACAGTGTTGCTTTATTGCCCCAGGCGGCTTGTCCAAAGAGCTTGCCATCTACCATATGTCCTATGATTAGGTTGTGTGATAATAGCCTAATATTGTCTTATAACAAGAGCTCATCTTAAAAATAGGTCTGGCTTTCTTTTATTTTTACTCTGAAGCACAGTCTCTTTATTACCTTTTCATGTTTATTGAAAGGGAGTTGCGGGCACATAGCTTCGCAGAAGACACAGGCGATGGAAATATTTGAAATGCTCTGTACGGGATGCATGCCAGGGTAATTAACAGGGCAGATTAACAGAAAGTCCTTTGTAATGTTCATTTCTTGTGCTGGGTAAGAATCGTTGTTGCTCCTAATTTGTTCTACGGGGGACTGGAAGTTCCTTAATCTTTGGCTCCTCGTGAAGGGTCAGATGCGTCTGGAGAGATACGCAGGCAGTTGGCGCTCACAAAACACGGACAATAACAAGATAATTAGGATCTACTGTATATTTGGAGAATGCTCATTATGCCGAAGAGTGTGCGAGATAATGAGAGCCGTAATAAGCATTAAAAGCAAAACAAACAAGGGTTAACCATCTCACTGCCGGGCACAAGGTGCCACGTCCAGGCGTATTGTGGGTCTGTGGGAGATGTTTATGCAGAAGTGACATGTGTGACTATGATGAACTGTATCAGGATGGCAAATAAATCATACCTAGCCATCCTTTGGCAGCCCAGGGGTGATGGTACTACAAGTGCCAGCATGCCCTACCAGGCATCTGCTATGGCTATGCTGGCTATTGTAGTGTCACCACACCTGGAATGGCATAGGTTGAAATAAATATGATGTGTCATTATTATGTAGACAGTACCCAATTCAATGCAGAGGGAGGTGCCATAGCTAGCGGTGTATTGGAGGTATAGGATTGGTCTGTATGGGTGACTATCCTTTACTTATCACGCTTCTTAACTATAAACAGTTTTCTGGCATTGTAGTCTAGAAGACACACATTGCTATTTGTCCATTTGTCACACAATAGACAGCGAGCGGTTTACCGAGTCTTAATTGCAATTTAAAGATTATATAGACAGATAATTAGCAGTGGTGTAATGCCTAGCTAAAAACCACACAGGTATTTTCCTATGGCCTTCATAGCAATAATTCCAGAGAGTATGAGAACGCAATATCATTGACTTATGAGGGATCGGTAATTATAGTTGTTGCTCATTTATCAATGGGGCAGGTTTATGTCACAATAGCCTATTGCCTTAATGGAAGCCTCTCGGCAATATACAGTGGTATGTGCAGATATTGTCAGTGTTGTGATAGATAGTCATGGGAGAGGGAAAAATTGTCAGGTGGGGTCCTATGGGATGTATTTCGTCATAACATGTTGTACAATATACATGGATGGCACATTAAGGAAGTGTATCAGTGTCTGAATGGTGTAGACAGAATCTCGCTGCACATACAGTATGAGGTTTGGAATACAGTTGTATATCCATAGGATTGAGTATTCACCTCACTAAACATCAAAATATTAAAATATTGGACCTGTGAGCATTGTGTCTACTGGTCCCGCACCCATCTACAAAGCATACGCCCGGTCCTGTACATTGGGTTGACGCCCTATGTCTCTATATAATATGTATATTATTATATAATATGTCCTGAATATGGTTCCGCTCTGCCATTGCGATGTCCAGTTCAGATACACACTTGTCACATCTCAGGACATATTCCGTTGTGACAGGCGTGTAATCAGCTCTGATTGTAAGGAGTATTGTTGTGTTATGGTGGAGAGAGTCCTTTCAATACACTGATACATTGCAAATAACATACATTATTGTATCGCAAAGGTATAGACGACATTGGCGAATCCACCTTTCTATCTGTCATGTGAAATGCTGAAAAGAGTTTCATGCTTTTGCAAAAATATGATTATCCACCTGCTAGTTTCAAGGCTAGGTTGTCATACCGTGATATATCATGTGGTATTACATAGAGACTCACCCCCCTATTCCCTTCTGGAGCGGTAGACCAGCACCCCCTAATATCTGGAAGTCTTTGAAACAAAGTTAACCTCTCATTTTCAAGCATCCGCGGGTTGGCCTATAACTCGTAACTACAACTAGTCACCGTTTGTTTAACATTGTAAAAAAATATATACGGTATATAATATTTAAACATATAATATACCCAGTCATTTCATTCTCTCTATAAGTGGACAACAGTCCAGCAAGTGAATACTGTTTATTAAATAAATCAATTACTCAATGTCAATTCCTTTTATCTGCTCAATGTTCCCATTATTTGGGAGGGTACAGAGGTTACCTAGCAATGCCTAAGGTTCCTTATGCTTATCAACTCTAATACTATATTTTACTAAATTGACTAAACTGTGTAAAAGTGGAGATGTTGCCCATAGTAACCAATCATATTCTAGCTCTCACCTTCCTATTACATTCTAAAGTATGTCAACAAGAATTTGATTGGTTGCTGTGGGAACATCTCCATTTTTCCTTTTCCTACCGTTTATTAAATCTAGCCTTTGGAAGCTATACCTTGGGTAACGTTCTAATGATACTTACCCTCCCTTAACAGGAATGCCATACGTACCATAGATTATCCTCTACCATACATATATATTCCTGCAGTATGATGCTGAACCAAAACAAAATGGTGGAAGCTGTCCATTATTAACTGTTATTCTTATACTCGTCTCTCTAACCCCTCCTTTGGTTGGGTTTAACCAATCCATAAACTTCTTTTTACATTTTAACCCCTTTGTTTTAGTTTAGTCGCACCCTCCTTCCACACAATCTTGGCTTGTTTTGCCTGTCGCATGTCAACATGATGTGTTGAGCAGACGTCTCAATGTTCTTCGCTATTGGTGATTTTGTTTTTTGCCTTTGTGTTATATACACAAATGTTGCTGTTGGCGTGGTAATTTATTGCGAAATTAACATAATGCGGCATCACCCAATATACAATGCGTTCATCGCTGGAGCACTTTCAATGGTGGGTCTGTCGACTGTGGCTATTCCGTTAGATCATCATTATATAAATCGTTGTTGTACAGTCAGGCTTTTAAGGCACTGAAAGGTTGGGGCTTTAGAAAAGCTTTTAATGTAACATGCTGGACAGCGCGAGCATTAATTAGTAAAGGATCTTGTTCCTTATGACAGAATTAACTCTGCAAACGCAGTATTGAGCTATAATGGCCAAAGCGGATGACTATGAGAGTTCATTGTGATTGTCACTTTTACTGCTTGACCATGTTAACGTTTTGGGATTTTCTAGTTGCTGTTACAGAGGAATTATGGTTCTATACTCTTTTCCTATGTTTGTGTTTGTCAAGTTGATATCAGTGCATAAAGTATGTCAAAAGTATGTCAAAATAGATACAGCCGACAGCTAAATTTTCCTGAATGGAGTAATAGGTATACTATGATCATTCATAATGCCGACAGCTGCTGGCATTGTAGAGGTAGGTTAGGGTTAGGTAACGAGGAATGGAGGATTAGGCAGCAGGGCGTGTAAGGTTAGGGGAAGGCTGTGTGCAGGGGAGGGTTGAGGTTAGCCTGTCGGGAATGGAGGGTTAGGCAGCAGGAAGGTGAAGGCTGTGGGGAGGGTTGAGGTTAGGCTGTGGGGAATGCAGAGATAGGCTTGTGGAATGGAAGGCTTAGGTTAGGTTGTGGGGAGGGGAGGGTTGGATGTTAAGCTGCAATGAATGTAGGTTTAAGCTGTGGGGAGGGTTAGGGTTAGGCTGCAAAGAGGGGAGGGTTAGGCTGTGGGGAATGGAGAGTTAGCTCGTGGAATGGAAGATTTGGAATAGGCTGTGGGGTGGGTGTTAGGCTGCAGTGAATGTAGGTTTAAGGTGTGTGTAGGGTTAGGGCCAGGCTGCAAAGAGGGGAGAGATGGGGGTTAGGCTGTGGGGAATGGAGAGTTAGGCTCGTGAAATTGAAGATTTGGAATAGGTTGTGGGGAGTAGAGGGGAAGGTGTTAGACTGGAGTGAATGTAGGTTTAAGCTGTGGGGAGGGTTAGGGTTAGGCTTCAAAGAGGGGAGGGATGGGGGTTAGGCTGTGGGGAATGGAGAGTTAAGGTATTGGAAGGGGAGGGTTAGTGTAAGGATTAGGAAAAGAGATGGGGTTTGAAAATATGTCGCCACTACAAAAGTAGTGAAACTCCCACTGTCAGGGAGACCCCTGTCGGTACTTATGCACCGTCGCTGCTCCGTCTGCGACAGCCCTTGTGAACGACATCACTAAAGTACTTTGAGCAAATATTATCGGTTGCTCGCAGTTGCGCTTCTTTCGAGGCTGCATCCGAAGGGTTAATTAGTATAATAAACGGGCAGATGAATGTGCAGAATTATTACACTCCAAAGCTCAGACACACGCTTTTATCAGAAGAACTTTATTACCCCTGCTCTTGCATCAGCTTGATTTATACAGTCGGTAAGCATGTCGTAAAATTTACACATGTAATAAGCTCCATCCATCTCCCGATTACAGTAATTAGCCAGCGTTCCCGAACTAGAGAGGTTTAGAATCCGAATTGTCACCTCGGAATATTGCACTGACAACCGCCTTAAAGGAAATTTCCTGTGAAAGCTGACATCAAAAGGGAAGAAAAGGAGCCACTACATACGTGTGTTATAAAGCGATAAATTAATTTTGCACAGGTCAATGGGTTAATGCTGCAAAATCATTTATCTTCCGTTTTGCAGCAGAAGACTTGGGAGTAATAATGTCTGGCTCGTTGTTGTTGCTGTTTTCAGACTCTATATTAATATTTGGATTAATTATTTAGAGAGATGCTGCAGATGTACATCGCTATCTTAGTCCTGATTTGAGGCGTGTGCTCGCTTTTCGGTTCAAGGGCCAAAATATTTCTCCTAAGAAGCTGTTACGTTACCACAGCGATGACGGGACAGCTAACGCTAGCTGGCAAAATAAATATAAATGCTGATATTGATATTTAAATATAAACACTTACCTTGTGCCTGCTTCTGTTTCTCTTGCTGCTCTTCTCTGTCTCATCATGTTGCTCTGTCCACTCTTCCAACCCTTCAGTTACTAACTAGGGTTATGTTTAAGATTAGGGTTAGGATTAGGTTTACAGTTGAGGATAGGGTTCGGTTTTTTGATGATTTTAGGGTTAGACATAGGGTTGAGGTTAGGTTTAGGGTTGAGTTTAGGTTTAGGGTTCGGTTTAGGTTTATAGTGGAGTTTAGGGTTAGACATAGGGTTGAGGTTAGGTTTAGGTTTGAGGTTAGGTTTAGGGTTGAGTTTAGGTTTAGGGTTTGGTTTAGGTTTATAGTGGAGTTTAGGGATAGACATAGGGTTGGGGTTGAGTTTAGGTTTAGGGTTGAGGTTAGGTTAATAGTGGAGTTTAGGGATAGACATAGGGTTAAGGTTAAATTTAGGGTTAAATTTAAGGGTTGAGATTAGATTTATAGAAAGGCTTATTGTTGATGTTATGTCTTGGAGTTAGAGTTAGACTAGGGTTTAGAAACAAATCAGATTCTAGTTACTATATTCTAAAATGAGTTTACTGTTGGTAAACATATGTGAAAACATTGAACAGTGGAGATGGCGTTTGATACTATTTGCGCCATCCCCACCCTTGAAGCTGTCAGCTGGTTGCCCTTTGGGATTTGCTGAAGAGGAGGAAAAATATAGTAGCAAAAAAGTTCAGAATCTCCGTATTATGCGCTGACTAAAGTTTGCTTAACACAACTTTGCCCAAGCTTCCTATAGTGATAGGTCTGGCTCCAGAGTCTGAAAATAAGAGGAAAATAGGTGGAAAGTTGCACCTATGCAATACCATGTTGAATTGCAGGGGAGGTAAATGTCATTTGTTGGAAGCAGTATTAGAGTTGAGAGATGATATTTCCAGCCCAAGTCTAATAACAGTGTGTCACATATCCTATTATATTTATATTTATACATCAGGATGGCCAATGAACATGGTGCAAATTGCAAAGGAGGGGACGGACTGTGATTGGTGATGTATTGCTCTTGACATAAGACAGCATTGTGTCGACAACTCTGATACTATATTTAAAAGACCATTTCTTTCTAATAGAGTGACGGGTTTAAATGTCACACTAAAGAATTGTCATTGTGTAACACTGGCCCTATCAGGACGAATTGCAAGTGATTGTTCTTTAAGCAGAGCTCCGCTGCCGAACATGTGAAATAATACAAGGCAATAAAACACAAGGCAAGTGCTCCCAGCAACTTCAGGCACAGAGACATTAAACAAACAGTTATATGTGAAGATAATGCTAATAAGGGAAGCGATCCCTAAAGCACCTGCCATGAGTGATGACTAATTATTCCTCTACTCTTCCACCGAGTCCTTTGTATTCATCATTTGGGGTTGTTCTCTCTCCTTTCAGCTCTTACTGTCAGAAGAGATTTGTAAAATATAACGGGTACGGCTCTGGAGAGGTCTGTGGTACACGCCAACACTCAGCGCTGTCTTAATGAATCTTAAATATACGTACAATGAGTCTGTAATACTCAAAGATAGAACTAACGCAAACACCCTGGAATGGACGGTCTGTGCTAATGAATTCTCCTCTATCTCCAAATAAGCCAAAACAGTGACGTATAGGCCCAAATTCACAATGGGGCTAATGGGCCTACAGCCCCAGGCCATACCACTGTCCCCTGCATCATCATACTGCTTTCCCTCTCTGATTGCTTACCAATCTCCTTTTCTTCTGTCTTCTTTTTCCAGCTCCTCTGCATTGGCCACTCACTAACACTGTTGGGATGTGATGATGGTGTCACATCCAGCTATCCAGCAATTATATTTATTGATCAAACCAGGGGAGGATTGTAAGGTGGCGGTATGGTGCTAAGCCCCGTCCCTTACATAAGTCCCTCCCCCTCCAGACCCGCAATTTAAACTAAATTTTAAACTAGTTTTCCCCCTCCAGTGCTGGGGCGGAGCTTAGAAAGGGGGGCATGGCTTAGCGGGGGAAGTGCCGGCCCACTTCGAGCCCTGGATCAAACCTTGGAGTAAAGTTGACTTTAAATAGAGCGATAAAATGGCGAATTAGAGAAAGATGACTGCGAGCCATGTCTATATTAGCATTATTAGCTATAGTACATGGAGCTGAGTGATATCCTGGTCACATGACTCGCACCTTTCCCTGGCACTCTTGAGAAGAAGCCATTTTTTTTTTCCACAGATTTTCATACCCCTTTGCAAACCAGCTAACACACCTAATTCACAGAAGTATATGCTTGTAGCTATTAATATCCAAAGCAGAAAACAGAAATAGCAGCCTCGCCTTTACCCACAGGAAGTGACGCGACGACGCGTTTCAGACTGACACCGCTGCCAATTACAGAATACGCTGCTCTCAGGGATTAGATTAATAGATTGTGAGCCTCTGACGTGCTATCAGTCTCTAGAAGACATTTTAATATGTATAACACATCCAAATTCTAATTGTTATATTATTACACCAACTATCAGAGTTATAATAAATATCTTGGCCACACCCCATTCTTGTTCAGCTATTTTTTATTTATTTTTTTACTCTTTATTTTATCCCGCGTTCCATTTTCTCCTCTTTAACAAAAAAATCTCTACATGTGTTATCAGCGACAATGTGTTCATTCAACAGCGCGTGCTGCTTATTAGAGCTTATTTTAACGACTGCTAATTGCACCATTCCCTTCTTAGTGTTTTAACAGCTCTTTTTACTATTGTGACTGTATGTTTAATTAACGTCACATACGTCTTTACTTGCTATTTCTCTTCAGCATGGTGGAGATTCAATATATCAATATTGGGCTTTTTGCTTCTTTGTCCCGAGAGCAAAAAAAATAGAAATGGGGATGGGGCGTGATTTATGGAAAGTCCCACCCTATACAATAGCATCTTTTATTCATAGGTTGATTTTCAGGATGTAATGTCATTGGCCATTGGCCATCCTTACTAATGATAATGGCTTGAGGTCAGCCATTGCTCATGCAAATGAGCCATCTCCGTATTGTCTACTTCGAATAGGAGGAGAATAAGAGGTGACACATTAGGATATGGTTATGCCTAGCTATTAGTTTCCCGCTTCCATATTAATATATAACTGCAAGATGCGAACACATTTACCAGATTACCTCAATATTTATGGGTTGCACCTCTTTTTTCCTCATTATACCAATATATTTACTAAACTACAGGAATGGAAAAGTGGAGATGTTGCCCACAGCAACCAATCAGATTCTATCTCTCACTTTCCTATTACATACTGGAGAATGTCAGCTAGGATTTGATTGGTTGCTATGGGCAACATCTGTACTTTCCCTTAATCTCAGTTTAGTAAATCTAGGCCCTGGAGAGAAGGCAAATCTCCCGGACCTAAGCCTGAGGAGCCTGTGATCTCATTTCATAGCTTCTGCATACAGTTTGCACAGATTTGGCGGATACTTAATGGGCGCGACTTGTTGATATATTTGGCGCCAAGTCC
Source organism: Platyplectrum ornatum (assembly GCA_016617825.1). Lineage (NCBI taxonomy): Eukaryota > Metazoa > Chordata > Amphibia > Anura > Limnodynastidae > Platyplectrum > Platyplectrum ornatum. Next base: position 60,631 of record JABWIB010000038.1, on the reverse strand, counting down.
CATATCTTGCTTTCTGAGATCTCTCAGCTCACAGGCAGATGAGATCAACAACCCTGCTCTGGATTCGCCCAGTTTCATTGACTACCCCGAGCAGAGGCAGCCATTTTGTTTGTTGACATTGATAGCGCTGCAAAATGAGGGCAGCATTACAGTGAGCTCAGTTCTAAACTGGTTATAGCTTTATGCATTTAATATTTTCCCTACATGAAAATAAACATTTTTTTTGTATCTCTCACATTTCAATATGTTTTGTCCGGGAACGGAAATGTATTTATTTACAATTCATTCCTATATGCCTGAGCTGCCAAATTCCCTGTGTGACATCTGAGAGAGATACCCACACTGCACAGTCCTGTCTGAATGATGGCAAGCGGGAAGTCTTAGTTACTAGTCATTTGCCGGGCACCTGCAGCTTCCAGCCGATCCGATCCTCCGCACAGCATTGATCCATGCATTTGCCTTTCACAAAAGCTGACGGCAGGTATAATACTTGCTCTGCTTGGCTTTAACCATTGCTTAGAGTTCTATCTGCCGTCTGTCTCGGATCCCTGTTCATGATCCACCGTAAGTCGATAGAAAGAGCCAACATCCACAGTCACAAAACAGAACCTTCAACATGACCCATTCCACCAGGTACAAAGTACTCTGTTCCTGAGCTTCCAACAATTAGTTTATATGGTAACCACATTGTAAAAAATATATGAAAATATTTTTCATATACCAGTTACATACTGTTAAACGTAAACTACCAAAAAATCGGTACATATGGGGGGGTGTCCTTAAAAGGGGTGTGGCTTTCCATTTCCTGTATAGAAATCAAAACTGTACCCATATCTCTCAACATTTAGGGGGCCCGAAAATGGGACAAATATGTCCCGGCCTCACCTCCACCTAAGTCCCACCCTGACTCCAACCAAGCCCCTTCCAACTGCCGTTTTGCTGAGGCAACTCGGGCACAATTTTACTTTTTAAAGAAAAAAACTCAGTGCCTACCATTCATCGGGTGAAACTGGCAGGCAGGCGGGACAATGGGACAGTCACCCAAAAGCAGGACTGCTCTTGCTGTACCAGCTAAATAGGTACAGGTGGAGGGTATGCAGTTCATTTATCAAAGTGATCTCGTGGAATGGGTCATGTTGGAGGGTCCGATATAATAGTCCATTCACAAACAATGAGTATTACAGACTGCAGTCAGCGCTCAAGTCCCAATCAATAGATTGTCCCCTGGTCGCCCCGATCTATGGTCTGCCGAGCAAATCAAATCCATTTCCAGACAATGGGTGGACTTTAAGTGGCCATTGTGACTGAGGGTCTGTATACAGCCAATGCTAGCGATCGATAAGGGATAACATAGTTCCGTCTCATTTTTATCATGTACATTATCATGCTCTACATCTATTACCGATGATTTCGCTTTATGCCTCTGGTACTTAGCTATATTATTATATTTTTTCGGTTGAATCCATCATGAAAGTCAATATTGCATGAAGCAATTTAGGATAATGGCTTTTTTGTAGTCAGATGTAATTTCCAATTTCAATTGACATTCAAAACAGGAAAAATAAAATGTAGCTAGGTCTGTTTTACCATCTGATCATCCCTTACAAATAAGACATTTATACAGTACAGCCCAATGTTCCCCAACAGAGGAGGTACCAGCAGGCGTACATGATGATTTATGCCTTTGGTGATCAATCAGAGGAGGCGTGTCTTGTATCAGTAACAGGAGGCGTGTCTTGTGCTTAGCTAGAGGAGGCGTGTCTTGTATCAGTCGCAGGAGGCGTGTCCATTTACCATTTATGGGACAACTCGGACAAGTTAATTATGTTTCGTTGTCTATATAAATGTCCCTGTACAGCTGATCTACGCATGAAGTTAATAGATGGGAACATATCCATGGTGAGACAATGTTTTCTAATAATCTTTCGTAGTAGATACGTTTTATTACTAGATAATTATGCCTACAAATAATATAGCTGATATTGAATCCAGAAAGCATTGGCCAGCACAGTCACTGTCAAAATGGCTCCGTACCACCCAGTAGCTTTGTGTCTATGGTATCAAACTTATTGCACAGATCTCGCACCCGTTAACGAATCCAGCTTGTAATGATCCTGAATTAATATGACTATTTCACGCAGATTGAATTATACGGTTGGTGTTATCAGAAACAGATTTGAGCTCAATAAACATATATGAGGCTCTGGTGTGCCAGGCTGCAATAATAACATTTAAAGGATCCCGCATATGGTTTTGATTACCACAGTAAGACTGCAGAAGAACAGTAAAAATATCACAGCCTCCCCAGATGTCTCATACGCCACGGTAACCATCTATTAGCTGGGCGCAGGCGACAAAAGACACTCTGGTGTGGTGGTATCGTTCTTGCTAGAATTCTGTAAATAAAAATGTCACGTACATAAGGGAGGGAGAGATCCGCGCTATTGATGCGGTATTGACATGCTACTGGTTTATGGAACCCCAGGGGCGGGGAGAGGGAGGCGGATGAGCGGAAAGCAGAACTTGCGATAGTCTGGATTACTCATTGTAACGTAATTCACTGCCTCTGCCCCGATCAATACTATGGATGGGTGGGGCTTCATGACGTCATGTCCACCCGTTCAGTGCAAATGCATAGATTTTGCCAGTCAGGGGGCAGGGCTTACATAAATCACACCCTCTGCCCCTCCCTCATGCTGTTGGCTCTTAGTTTCTCCTGGTGTGGGAGAGGCTAAACGTCAGCAACCCTGCTTTAACTAACTATGACAGTTCAATTTGAAGGGATTTTGATCTGTGAAAATGTAATTAAAACATATACAGTAATGTCCCAGTTCATTAAAAAGATGAACAACTCAACACTACATTATCTTTTATGCAGGATTTATGAAAAATGCATGCCTTGTCCAAGCGAATGAATTAATTATAAGCCTCCAGCGTTAGATGAGCTTGTTCCTCCACATATCTTTACACCAAGGTATAAGCATATTCTTAATGCTCGTCTTTGCCGACATGGCCTATGCTGAGACCTAGAAGGCTGGTATACAGCATGCACGGATGCCAACTCCTCCTGGCGCCTCGCTATTCACAGCCTGCATATTGTGCGCACAGAAATACTCCCTGCCAACGTACCCTTGGCACGCGTAGACTTGCGCTGCCTTGGTACTGTATGCCCAGATATAGACAGTATCATTGGCTTACCCGCTTAGTCTGCTTCCATATGTCGAGATAAACTGTCCGTCATTCTGTTACAGCAGCATATGCACCCTTATACATCTTTGTAAGAGTGTGTTTATGGGTTTTTTATTATGATTATTATAGTTTTGTTTGACTTTTATGTTTGTGATTTGTCCTTGGTGGAGGCAGGAGGAAGGGAAATCAGTGGAGGATAGAGGGGTTTGATGTGGTTTGTATTCACCACTGATATTCTTATAGTCTTAGTGGATCCTGTTGTTATTTTAAGTGGCAACCGTTATACTTAATCTTACTAACCCGCACTGTAACATGGAAGTTATTGCCAGTACAAACTGCACATATTTCTATGTTACAAAATGCCTTAGAGGCTGCACAGTGCTGTCAGATAACCCAGTGCTGGGGCGACATTAGGCCTAATGAATTTAAGGTTGCGATGACCATGCGCTCTCCTCTCTTCTGTCCACACTCTCTCCTCCGCTCTTATCGACAGAATCTGTCCACGTCCTCCACACTCTCTCCTCCTCTGTCCACAGTCTCTCTTCCACACTATACGCACTCTCTCCTCTGTTCTATCCACAGTCTCTCTTCCACACTATCCGCACTCTCTCCTCCTCTCTGTCCACAGTCTCTCTTCCACACTATCCGCACTCTCTCCTCTGTTCTATCCACAGTCTCTCTTCCACACTATCCGCACTCTCTCCTCCTCTCTGTCCACAGTCTCTCTTCCACACTATCCGCACTCTCTCCTCTGTTCTATCCACAGTCTCTCTTCCACACTATCCGCACTCTCTCCTCCTCTCTGTCCACAGTCTCTCTTCCACACTATCCGCACTCTCTCCTCTGTTCTATCCACAGTCTCTCTTCCACACTATCCGCACTCTCTCCTCCTCTCTGTCCACAGTCTCTCTTCCACACTATCCGCACTCTCTCCTCTGTTCTATCCACAGTCTCTCTTCCACACTATCCGCACTCTCTCCTCCTCTTTGTCCACAGTCTCTCTTCCACACTATCCGCACTCTCTCTCCTCTGTTCTATCCACAGTCTCTCTTCCACACTATCCGCACTCTCTCCTCCTCTCTGTCCACAGACTGTCATCCACATTCTCTCCTCTGCTCTGTTCACAGTCTCCCCTACACACTCTCTCCCCCACTCTGTCCACACTCTCTCCTCTGTCCACAGTCTCTGATCCACATTCTCCACACTCTCTCCTCCTCTCAGTCCACAGTCTCTCTTCCACACACTCTATTCCACGCTCTCCACAGTCTATTCCATGCTCTCCACATTCTCTCCTCCACTTTGTATGCACTCTATTCCACGCTCTCCAAACTCTCTCCTCCACTCTGTCCACACTCTCTCCTCCTCTATGTCCACATTCTCCACACTCTCTCCTCCTCTATGTCCACATTCTCCACACTCTCTCCTCCACTCTGTCCACACTCTCTCCTCCTCTATGTCCACATTCTCCACACTCTCTCCTCCTCTATGTCCACACTCTCTCCTCCTCTATGTCCACAGTCTCTGATCCACATTCTCCACACTATCTCCTCCACTCTGTCCACACTCTCTCCTCCTCTATGTCCACAGTCTCTTCCACGCTCTCCTCTCTCTCCTCTGTTCTGTCCACGCTCTTTTTCCTGTGTGTCCCTCTTTGCTCCTCCAGGAGGGTTCCCACTAGATAGCCCTGGGATACATGTACATTATTATTATGCTGTGTAGCGCTGTGGTGGCAGACATGTTCTTCTTTTATTGTGTTGAGCATTAGTTTCTTTAGTACGATATTTCCTGATTTACCATTATCTGTATTAGTGTTTTACATGACTGATGTTTTTCATTGTTTAGATTTTCCTGTGGCTTCTTCTGTTTATATGTGTAGATGCTAATGCCCGCCTCACCTCTGTTAGCTTTACAAGCTGCTGTTTTGCACTGTATATTATGACCCACTGTGCAGGGTTTATGTAACCTGTTCATTTTATTCTGTGTGTTAAGCTAATTCGAATATTCAATAAGAATACATTTATTACAATGTTATTTAACAGAATAAAACCATCCACTTCAACAAGTGGGTTTTAGAATCTCTGGGAGACTCCTGGATTTCGGGCACTGGGAAGGTCAGCAAAACTCCCGGAAACTAGGCAGAGGCAGCGACTTTTACTGTTAGTCACTGCCTCAGCCCCTAACAGTACGATGAATGGGCCGAGCTATTACCATCAAGCCCTGCCCATCTATATTAAAAGAAAGATAAACCACCCAAGGGGTGGGGGTACACGTATAATTTACATAAAACACGCCCTTTGCCCCACCTCCACGGGAGCCTCCTGGGAGAAACCAAAAGTCATCAGCTCTGAATTCAATTCTTGTGTGGACGCCAATCTGCGCACCAGAACTTGTAGAGTGGGGGGTTTACGATTGGTCACATGTGGAAGCCTTGAGACAGCCATGACTTAAATCTTTACAATTATTTGCATATAAAATATCATTACAATTTTTATTTCCATAACAGCAGCCAGCTAGCTTCCCACACGCAGCAGCCCTGGTGACTAATTTCTAATAAATATGTGTTAATAGATAATGCTATCACTAATCATTTCATTATTTCGCATTGGTGCATATGTCCAGTATGGTCAGCAGGTGTCGTCGAGCTACCAGTCTCAGCATGGACTAACCGTATAGCTGACACCTGGCAAAGCATGCTGGGATGCATAGGACGGAGAGCCAGAGATGGTCCAAACCTAGTAACTAGGTGCATGCGAATACAAACGTATATTCTCGTTGCCAGAGGTGAACAGCTTGCCAGCTCATCTGCGGTTTCTCTCACAAGACTATCATTTTTATTGTTGCTATGTTAAAAGTTAAATTGCAGGAATATTTTTATTATAGAAACTAAGTGATGGAATAAATATGTGCTAATATGCATCTGAGCAAAACTATGGTGCAATACGAAAAAATGGCCCTGATCCAGATCTGTGCTCATATTGGAGCGTATTAATAATGATGTCATTGTACAGAGCAAATGGACAGGCTGCGAGCGATATAAAGGTGCACGTAACGCAGGTTTCAGGACTCTCCAGGAAGACGTCCAAATGTCGGGCAATTCCAGAGTAAGCGTTACGTCAGGGTTGCAAGGAGAAACAAAAAGCTGGCAGTACAAGGGTGGGACAGAGGGCATGATTAATGTAAATTATATCAGAAGCCCCGCCCCTGCATAGCCCAAAACATTAATAGGCATGAATAGGCAGGCGTGATCAAGCCCCTCCCATTCATAGTAATGATGGAGGCAGTGATTTACATTAAACCCCCAGGTGCAGGGAGATTGGCTGTCCTTACTGCCTGTATAAATGATGTAACATGTAGAACACTAAGGCAATGATATCGGACCCTATGTAAGACTTTTGAATCGTCACACAAGTGTGTGAAATAGGTGGCAGAGTGTCATCCTCTGGACTTAGACATGGCCTGTAGCTGCTGCAAATGTTTGGTAAACAGGTTTTATTGACCCTATGCTGTCCTCGGGTCTGGATAGTGTGCAATGTGCATCGGCCCTTACTGCACATAGACTACGTCCCTTCACGGCGTGACGCTCAGATCTCTCCCGTGACTGCGCGTCTTTCACGGCTGAACATGCGCAGTAGAAAATCTCGCCAACCGGAAAGCCCTGACCAATTTGTTTTGCATGCCAGGAATATACTGACCAATCCTGCTTATTGCACAACAAATACCAAGCAGCTTTTTATCATTTTATTTTTAACTCTAATTTAGATTTGAGCTGCTAAACAGCAGCATCAGCCCTTTCACATGCAAAGTTTGGATCGGGACCCCAATGTCATCTTTATAGCAGATTTAAAATAACGCCATGATCAAACTTTTGCTAACCACGGTATTCAAAGAGTGATAAGTAACTAACATATTCATGGAATGCCAAGAAAAGAAGTCTAAAGAATGCTTCGATTGTTAAGGTTAGCCCACACAATGCATGCTCGCTGTCTACCATGTACTCAGAAGCGACGAAAAGGAACGACAATGTTAACCGAATGCATAAAGCCATGTGGATTACAGACATGTGCTGGCGTATCAAGTATTTTTAACCACTAGTGCGAGATAACACAATGCGCTGTAGGTGCCAATGGATGTGTGAAAAGAAAATAGAAGGGGGTTAACGCACAATTTTACACGTTGACACTTGCAAAGCAGGACTATACGAATCTCTCTGCTCATCCGAGGTAGTAGCTATTAGCGGTCTCTTAAAAAGGTCAATGCTTAACAGCCGGAGGGGGCAAACGCTTCTGTATTTTGTATCCCATGACAACCAATGAAGCCGCTGCATCTGAAAGGATTTTTATATCAGGGTGATGTTTTAGTCTTCTGTTATTACCATTATCATATGTGGACGATCAGGACAAAAACACAAAACAACGGCGGCTTTTTAAGAGCTAGTGCGGTCTAAAAGCTAATGGTCTGCCCTTTAACCTTTGGGTAAGTCATGGCGCCCACAACGTATGTCTTTTGTCTTATTGGTTTATTATGTATATTTTTGGTTTAGATATACATTTGGGCTTAGGGTAAGAACAAATTTGTTACTCTTAGCCACATGACCTTGCAGTATCGCGCGGCCATTTCAAACCATTTCGAAGCCTCTTTGGGCCAATCCAGACTTAAGAGCAGAGGACGGGAGGCAGAGTTTGAAGAAAAGAGGAAATACGGTGGAAAGTTACACCAGGGCAAAATGCGGTCTGGAATGAAATGCAACACACTCCGATTTTCAACACCTTCTGTTTAAGGAGCTGGAATGTGAACCAAAGGACCAGATCCAGACTGAGGAAAGTTACACCTGGGTAAAACCATGATAAACTGCAGGGGAGGTAAATGTCATCTGCTGGTGAGAGATGATGTTTCCAGCCCACGTCTAAAAACAGTGTAACAGTAACGCTGGTCAGTATCTGTGTGCAACATGCAAAAATAAAGTATTTTCATTGCATGCAAAGAATAACATTACTCTCACCCTGTGACATTCATCATGTTATTACCCAGGTGTAATTCTCACCCCCTGACATTCATCATGGTATTACCCAGGTGTAATTTTCACCCCCTGACATTCATCATGGTATTACCCAGGTGTAACTCTCACCCTGTGACATTCATCATGTTATTACCCAAGTGTAAATCTCAACCCCTGACATTCATGTTATTACCCAGGTGCAACTCTCACCCCCTGATTTTCATCATGGTATTACCCAGGTGTAAGTCTCACCTCCTGATATTTATCCTGGTATTAACCAGGTGTAACTCTCACCCTGTGATATTCATCAGGGAATTACCCAGGTGTAACTCTCACCCCCTGATTTTCATCATGGTATTACCCAGGTGTAACTCTCACCCCCCTGACATCATGTTATTACCCAGGTGCAACTCTCACCCCCTGACATTCATCATGGTATTACCCAGGTGTAACTCTCACCCCCTGATATTCATCATGGTATTACCCAGGTGTAACTTTCCAAATCTTATTTTCCAGCACAGGTTCTGGTCCACAGATATTTAGATGGTCAGTATCCTCACAGTATATTTATACACAATACTGCAGATTTCTGTACTGTCACCATTTTCCAGAAAAGTCAGTCATTGCCAGGGTAATGGTTAACCTCGCCAACCGCTTAGATATTGCTGCTGTATGATGATAAATTTGTAAATTGAATGAGATGTTGACTAATATTGACCACTTAAAAAAACACATTTGAAATGCAATATACAAACATACAGCATACTAGGGAAGGAGCTCTTTTTTATTAGTGAGGGCATGATTCAGAGTAATGCCGCTTATGAATTGTGTAATTGCCAGTGACATCTCTGGGGTCATTTGCGTCATTAGAAATGTCACTGCTTCCCGGTGAATTTATAAGCTGCATTCTCGTATTGAATTAGCCCACAGCTGTCTATAGCCGACAGGCACAACTTAAGAGTACTTCTATTGGAGTGCGTCACCCCCCAAGATTCCGCAAAAATGCTACAAACATTCAGCTAAAGACAAGACCCTTAACATCATTTTAATGTATTGTTGTCGACACTCCCGGAGACTCCCGGAAGCCAGACAGAGCTCTCGGAATCCAGGAGACTAGGCAAACCTCCCAGTTCTCCTATATTTACCGCTAGTTTCCCACCCTCCCTCTCATGGGATTGGTCCGTGAATCATGTCACAAAAGAGACGGGACTTGATGACATATTACAAGCCCCACCCCTTTACAAATTTTACTTTCATTTTGTCTTCCGAGATCTCCAGGTGAGACAGAAAAAGTGGATATGTTGCCCATAGCAACCCATCAGAGTCTCACTGACTTTATATATTATGTAAAAAAAATAAGGGCTAGTATCTGGTTGCTAGGGGCAACATCTCCACTATCCCTGTCTCACAGCTTAGTAAATCTGGGCGTGAATGTCTTTGCTGCACTGAACACAAGTACCAGGCCAACATCACAGCGACTCAGCGGTTAAACGCGAGACGGAATTTCTCTCCCTCTGACATCTCCTCTCAATCTCAGCCAGGGGGAGGCGAGAGACACACAAATTGTCTTCCTTTCGCCGCTGCGTCTTTATTTAATAACGCAGGCTGTGTTTTGGTGGTAATTGCGCCATTGTCCCTGTAATTAAACTCAGTGTTTTCGCGAAGGTTCCATTTATATTTCGCAGGGAGCAGGAGTCGCTAGTGTTTTGTGATGGTAAAGAATCACGGTCGGCGTCTGGTTCCTGTTAAAATAGATTTTGTTACGGAGGTACAGGGATGGGTCCATAATGCGTTGATGTCCTTGCCAGCTATATGCATTGTGATTTATCATGTCTTTACGGTTGATGGCTATAAATGTGATTAATCATTTATTTCAGAGAGATCGGAAAGCGCGTCCTTTTACTAAATCTGAATCCTAAGTTCTTCTATGTGAAACGGACCCTTAGTGAGATGGATTTTGTCAAGTAAATAATGTAATCAGGGTTATCAAGTTTCCGGATGGATATCAAGATTAATGGTTGCTCTATCGGTGTCGTCATTGTTGGTGTAAAAAAAATATTTCTATCAGGTAAAGTTACAAATGCTAAATGCCCCTATTTCAATAATGTCCCCATCCCCAATAATGAATTAAACTCTCCTCGGTGGTTAGGTTTAGGTAGTGGGACAGGGTTAAACTGCAGGAGAGAACAGGGAAAGGTTAGGACATGGCTGCTAAAATGGAACAGTTAATAGAAGTGGAGGGGTTTGGGCTGAGCTGTGGGACAGAGATTCGGGTTAGATTGGGGTGAGGGAATAGTTAATACACGGGGAGGTTAGGCTGTGTTGAAGGAACATTTAGGGCTAGGCTGCAGGAAGGGATCAGTAAATAGAAAGGAAGAGTTAGGGTTAGGCTGCAGAGGGGGTAGTGTTAGGCTGAGGGGAATGATTGGTTAATAAAAGGGGAAGGTTAGGCTGTGGGGAAGGAAAGCTTAGGGTTAGGCTGCAGGAAGAGATCATTAAATAGAAGGAAAGCGTTAGGGCTAGGTTGCAGGGAGAGGAGGGATTTGGTAATAGAAGGGGAGGGTTAGGTTTAGACTGTGGGGAAGTTAAGCTTAGGGTTAGGCAGCATGAAGAGATCATTAATTAGAAGGGAAGAGTTAGCACTAGGTTGCAGGGAGGGTAGGTTAGACTGAGAGGAGGGGTTTGGTAATAGAAGGGGAGAATTAGGGTTAGACTGTGGGGAAGTTAAGCTTAGGGTTAGGCTATAGAAAGGGACCAGCAAATAGAAGGGAAGAGTTAGTATTAGGCTGAGAGAAGGGGTTAGGCTTTTGGTGATGGGCTTCCAATCTTCTGTGCTTCTTCATCATCTTATTCTTACCAGGAACAGCCCTGTACTTACACACCAGTAAAGCACACCCTGGCCAATAGATTATGCGAGTGAACAGGCATGTCGGGAAATCCAATCAGTCAAGCAGACAATAAAAACGATGTTTTATGATTATGCGTCTCTGCAGGTTGGCTCTCACACTGTCAGGCCATCATCTCAGAACACAGATAGCCGGCCCAATGATCGGATCGGATTCCGGCTTTAGGTGACACCTCCATTGTGGTGTATTGTGGTCATCCAGAATGTGTGAATGAGAGGCTTTCATTGTGTCCTGTGCTTGCTGCAGATCTCGTGTACCAGCCGTCCTCCCTGCGCTGCTGCCCGGCATTGTCTGTGAAATATCTCCTCTGTCAGGGGAGCCTGACTGATGCTTACATGTATTTTTAGTGCAATAGATCATTGGGGACCCCTGGCATCTTGTCAGTCTTGTATTGCTTTTTGTAGAGGAATCTGCAGAGGGCAATTCTGAGGCTGCTGCTAACTAACTTTTGTTTTCTGCCTCCTAGGGGAGAGCGAAGCCTTGTATTCCCATTACTATACCATGGGGAAGGTCGTGTCTGCTTTTCCGTAGAATTTCTGTACCACTGCATGCGCCTGCCGCATTCTCTATAACCATCTATTAAAAGGCAATGGGCTTTATCCAGGTTTAATAAGATGTACTGAATTTTTATAAATTGCAATTGGAATTTCTTAATGCTCTCCTCTTACCTGGACAGTACTTAGGCCTTAAGTCAGGTTTGCCGACTTCCTGGAATTTCGGCCATTGCTCCCAGAATTGGCAAACTTCCCATATTGGTGACTTCATAAAGATCACTGCCTCATCCCCTGGTTGTTACTAAGGATTGATGTGATTGGACGACACATAGGTCCTCCCATGTTTATTAACCCTATCATTGGAAGCAGGGTCGGATTCAGAGTCACATGGGCCTAGGGCTGAAAATGATTAAAGGCCCATTGGAGTGGACTATTGTTGTGTGTGGCGGTCATTACAGGTGGGTCACCTTATGCCCTCCTTCATTACGATGATATAGGTAGCTGCAATGCTATGGGCCTTTTTGGCAATGGAGGCCTGGGGCTCATTGTTAATCTGGCCCTGATTGGTAGAGTTTATAAAACAGGGTTCTGTAAACAACAGGACCAGATTATAAATGGGGATTATGGGATTACAGCCCCAGGCCTTCATCTGAAAAAAGGCCAACACACACACAGCCATTCTTCAGTCTGCCCGCTGAAGTGTATGAGGATGAAGGGCCGTGATAAAGGAGAGTAAAATCCGATGAAGCGGGTACAGTGTGATGACTGGGCCCGCATGAAACTTACCAACCCAAACCCACCTGCCAGGGGATTTGTTTTATGTGGAATGAAAAAAGTTTTAACGGAATAGAAAACAATTCTTAACAATGTAAATAAAATATAAGTTTTATACTTCCATTGCATGTAAATGACGCCATAGACATAAATGCGTGGGATGCATGCTGGGATATGTCTTGTTGTCTTCTCCTGGGATTGTGCAATATTTCTGCAGAACATTGCATCTTCATTAATGAAGAATTTTACAGCGAGATCATTGACGGCGCCAGGTTGTAATGTCATATAGAAACATAGAAAGTGACGGCAGATAAGAGCCACATGGCCCATCCAGTCTGCCCAGTTGTGTATTTAAAANTATNNCAACCCNNATTTATTCTATATTTTGTTTGACAATACCCTTATATTTATCCCAAGCATGCTTAAACTGTTCTGTAGTATTAGCCTCCACCACTTCTGATGGGAGGCTATTCCACTCATCAACTATCCTTTCAGTG
>JABWIB010000038.1:0-47025 GCA_016617825.1 Platyplectrum ornatum | reverse complement strand
TGTGGCCCATTTCCTTCTCTTTCTTTTGTAAATATTGTAAATATAAGAATGTTTTCCAAAAATCTCATTAGGGAAAATGTTCCACTATCCCCCCACCCCCCAATTCATCTCTTTTTTTTACCCTCAGGCTACTCTAAAATTGTGGATTACCATAGCAACAACCAGGGCAGGATTAAGGTTTGTTACATGTAACATGCTGTGAGTCCTATGTCTGTGTGGCAGACCCACCGCGCCTGGATGCCAGCTTTGTTTACCCTTCAGAGAGATTTTGAAAAGGGGATTCGGTATTCTAGATGAGTTAGTGAAAAAGGAAATGCAATTTAAATCCACAACTTGAATTCTGGTGTTTAGACACTTAGGGTATGATCCAGAGGAAGCAAAATGGTTACACAGCAAGCTAGATCAGGGTTACCGACTCTCCCTGAATATCCGTGAGACTCCTGGGATACTGGGAGAAATGCCCACTGTAAATCACTGCCTACAGCCTCGATCATTACTAAGGGGACGGGAGTTGATGACGTCCCGCTAAAGATATGGATGTGCCGCCCAGTGGTGGGGGCTTCGGGAGTGCTTAAATTTGCTTAAATCACGCCATCCATCCCACCCCCATGCTGCCGGCTTTTGGATTCTCACAAGCTGTCATGGGAGGAACAGCAGTATAGTTGTGTAGTCGTAGTCTCGTAGTCCTTACTATACTCTGTGTCCTTGCACCTTTCCCTGATACGCCCCCTCCGAACATAAGCGGCCATGCAGCGAGGGTCTGTATCACACGGAATTGTGTGGTTATGTCCTCTGAGCATGCTTAGTGCACTCACGCCAATGGGTGGACAACCATCTCAACAAGTCATTTATCACCCTCCATGGCTCTTCCCCCATGTTCTGCCATCACGTACTGACCATCCGACACAGCAAAAGCCCCGGCAGCCACAGAGTTAAGCGCTAACCCTTTATCTGAGGCACTTTGCAGTGGTCACGGGCAGTACTTGACCGTTCAGCGTGAGAGTCCTTTTCTTCTCCGTTTACTGCTCCTTATCTGACACTAACAAGTGTGCCCGTAAACTGCAGCCTGGACAGTAAAAGGCATTTGGGAAGCAGTCTGCTCCCGTGGCGTTGTTACATCTCTTCCCGGCTGAGCACGGAGCGGGAGAGGCGGCCGGCAGATAAGGATCGGCAGAGTCGGCTTTGCCGCTGTTTCTTCTCTGGGGCGGCAAGATAAGTGTGGATTTGGTGGGGAAGGAGCAAAGGTTGTACACTGCAGTTACTAAACGCAGGAGATCAAATGCAGGAGAGGATTTCTGCGGGGAGACCGAGGGAGCAGAATAATTCATAGATCTGTAAAGAATAATGTACTGCAGCGGCTGCTTTACCCGTACAGATCTCACTGAGCCGGTAGCTTTTATTTGGAGGATTGGAGGGAGGTTCTGTGACCCAGTTCCACTCAGAGGTATTTATATTCGCTGCAGCTCTTACTGCTGAGCACACTGCGTTTGCATTCAGGACGAAGAGGCCAAAACCCAAGTCCTAATTTTGATGTGATTAGACATTTGGAAATATCGATAGATCCCACGTGTCCAGATTCCAGCGGGATTATTTTAGGTGACAGCTGCCTCACTCGCCTTCCCATCTATCCTGATAAGCTAAATAGGAGGGTCTGCAACCTGCAGCTCCGAAGACGCACACGGCTCTTTCAGCAGTCTCCTGTGGCTCTCCCGATCCTCTGTGACTCAAACACAAATGTAATCATTACTGGCTGGAGAGCGCCACATATATATATATTATGTGTGTACAATTTCCACCGTTTCAATTGCTGTTAGGCAATTTTCATCAATTTTCTTACTATTGACTTCTATGTTGCCCTGATGAAAATTGCCTAAGAGCAATTGAAATGGTGGCCATTGTACATACATTGTTATATTAAATTTAGCTGCTGGAGTTTTGCGGCTCCCGAGTTTTTTTTTTTTTTTTTCTAGTGAAAACAGGTCAATGAGGCGCTGTTTATTATTTATTAGAACCATTTTAAATTTGTCCTGAAAATGGGGCAGGGCCTAGGTAGAGTTTGGGCTGAGCTAGGTGAGATTTGGGTGGAGCTATAGTAATACCCGTGCCATCGGTAATATCCCCCTCCCAATCTCCTACTGCCGTGGGTCACAGCCAATCAGGAGTCCCGTGGCCAATCGAGAAGTGGGGGATTGGCGTGCTGGGGCAATTACCGGTGATGGCATGGCATGGCATAGCCGACTGCAGTGATAACTGGCTCTGCTGTGAAGTTGGCTGCATGGGTTCCCCGGAGTCACGGGGCCATTATCTTGCCTATGCCTAGGACATCCTATGGTCACAATGAACCACATGCATTGTAAATGCTCCCACTTGCCTGGGGACATCTGACAGACATGGGCTACCTTAAGTTTGCCAACTGGATAGGTACACAGGGAAAAACAACTCCCACACATGATTTTAGCCCCATCCCCTTTGTTAGAAGTTTTATTGTGCCAAATCTACGTCCCTGCTTGTACTGGAATTGTGGTACATTCCGGGGTGAAACTATAGGGGTTGCAAGTAAGAGGGGAAACCAGAGGACAGAGAAAGATCGGCACTATATTGTTTGGGTCACTTAAACTTACCAGATCATAAACCATAATTGGATTGTGTGTGTATAGTGTTAAAATACGCTTAAAGGAGGCGGGAGCCCAGGTCTGGACAGGCAGGGCCATGTTGTACTGAGGGTGGGATTGAGCTGATCTGTCTGTACTCAACTCAGATGTAAAGGAATGTGTGATGGGGCTCTGAAAAGACAGCAGATAAAAGTCTGCGTTCCCGAGCCTGTTTGACATGTGTCTGCATTGTGTGGAGGCTGAGTACATTAGACCGTCGTAATGCGGCCGTGCCTTGTCAGTGTAATGCGTATACACAGATCCTGTTGGTTTGCAGTTAATGCATCTTCAAAGGCTCCCGGCTGTATTAGTGTCTGATCCCAGCTCACACTGATGAGTCTGTCCGCAAGAGAGAAAGGGAGGAACAAGGTTATATCTGGACCTGGTCATCTCTGAATTTTCCATTAACCGGCGAGTCACTTTCCGATGGGAGCTGATTACTTTCTGTTGCAGGGAATAGGATTAAAATCGAGTTTCATACTGACTCATACCCAGGTAGCTATGTGTCTACTGTCTCTCCACCTCCATGACTTTGATGATTCCTGTTCTATCTATGTTATACTCCAATGGGGGTAGATTTATTAAGCAGCGATTTTGGCAAATTGCAGTTTAGTTTAGTCAATTTGGGCTTATGGGGGTATATTTACTAAGCAGTGAGATTGAAAAGTGGGGATGTTGCCAATAGCAACCAAACAGATTCGAGTTCACATTCTCCAGTATGTAAAATGAAACTGAGAGCTTGAATCTGATTGGTTGCTATGGGCAACATCCCAACTTTCCAATCCCACTGCAATCTCACCACTTAGTAAATATACCCCCAGGAGTTTAGTAAAACCCATTGTGCTGTCAAATCACTGAATACGTTTTCCACGCCAAATCGCCATGGTGATTTCTAACATGAATGACTTACTAATTACTAAGCGATGATTTGGAAAATCAACTTCCATTTGACATGAAATCGGCAGAATGAAAAGCGGTGCCCTCTAAAGGTGATTGATCGAAAATTGCTGTGCATACATCATTGGTGCATACATAATTGGTCCTGCAACTACTACACTAATTTAATATGAGACTTCCTCATAACTTACTAAAAGTTAGCTCCCAGATATGACCTCATATGGCCGTCCTAAAAAATTAGATCCCAAATTCCTCCCGAAAAAAATCAGACCCCCAGATCAGTCCTAAAATGGAAGTGCTAAATTTTCCTGTGGTCAACCCACGTTGAATTCATTAACACCCATTGGTTAATAGATCCAGCCATCCACCAATCAGTGTGACCTTCCAGTGCTATGATTGGCATTGGGATAGGGAGCAGGAAATATCTAACGGTCATGGTTGGTTATCCATCAGTCATAGCTCTGCATGGGCAATAATGTGGAAGGCACCGGTGGACCATCTCGAGGGTTTGAAGCCACTGATATAATTCAGGGTTGCCAACATTTGGTTTCTCCCTGCCAGAAGACAGTATGATGGTGAGACACGTTATGTAAATCAAGCCTGAATTCCCACCCTTTGAACAGTAAAACCATTCATGTACTATGGGGGGGTGGGGGCTTGACACCATCAAGCCCGTCCAATCTTTATAATAATCGGGGCTGGAGGCAGTAATTTAATGTAAATTAGATTTGTGGATTTTCCCGGAATACCATGAGAATTGACCAAAATTCAAGAGTCTCTCTGAGATTCCCGGAATCTGCAACCCTACTATAAATAGATCGCAACGAAAATAATACTACTTATAACTAACTGTCTGGACTGTCCAATCACTTGCTCTCTAGGTGTTCTAAAACTACAAGCCCCAGCATGCTTTGCCTGGGATCACAACACTCAGAGAGCCACATAATGGCCAGGCCTGCCAGTAACGGTTCCATTGCTCCTGGTCAGGTGCGAGAGACATATTGGAGGGGGCCACAAAAAAACAACACAAAATAACTAAAATAACTTCTAAATAACTTAAAAAGTTTCTAGGCTTCCAAATCCAGATTAACATCATCTGATTTCCCCCCAGGCGCCCTGAGCTGCCCGCCGTGTGGTTTTTAATACAGGAGCTGTGTAAATACGCAGCTGCAGTCCACTGCTGATTCTGTTTTCTGCAAAATAGAACTGACCTAATGGCAGACAGATCCACCCACTGAGCTCTGTTCACTCCGGGGAGCGGAGCTTTGATAAACACAATAAAATGGAAACGTTCCCACTAATAATATTCTCTGGAACATCAAGCACTTAGGAGAAAAACCTGGGGACCACAACCACGCTTCTCTCACAATATATACATATAAATCAGGAGAAACCAGGCACGACTCAAACTACTAAACGTGCAGCACCATGCCTCTCATACAGGGGATGTAATGCAAGCTGCCGCATAGCTAGCAAGCTGGCTGCCTGGCACCCACATGACTAAGCTGTCAGAGGCTGGCAGTATAAGACAGCATAAGACTATTGGTTAAAATGACCTCTCCATCGGGTGTGATTTTGAAAAGCGTTTTGACATTTATAAGTTACACAGGTGTGTTCTGAAACCACTAAGATCAATAGAAAGATTAGATAAACCTTAGTGCTGTAGACAGTTAAACGCCACTAACTGTAACTAAAGCCTATCCCTAAATCATTTTCTAACCATAAACCTAATGCACTTATGCAAGCCTAAATCTAACCCAAAAACGATAATCCTAACCATAGTTGCAGCCTAATTCTAACCCTAACTGCAGCCTAACCCAGACTCAAATAGCAGCCTAATCTTAACAACAGTCTAAATCTAATCCTAATTCTACCTACAGCCTAACCTTAACAGCAATTCAAATCTAATACTAAACCTAATCATAAACCTAGCTACAGCCTAAATGAATCCTAACCTTAACTACAGCCTACCCGTAACGGCAGTCTAACCTAACTCTTACCGCAGTCTAACCCGAACTACAACCTAACCCTAAATCTAACCTAACATTAAATATAGGCCTCACCCATCCATGGCGCATGGCAAGCAGTAATGTAAATCACTCGTTCCCCATCATGTGGTGATTTGGCGGTCCAGGGTGTCAAGGTCTCTTATGCTCAGCAGGTAAATGGTAAATACCCAACTGCTCAATGCCACTCTGCATAGTGGTGAAAGACCAAAACACCCCACCTGTACTGTAGTCAGGGCAAAACTGCCCTCATAGGCACAGGCATAGTCCCTAAAACCAGGGACTGTCTGAGTAAAAGTGGGCCCATTGGGAGTTACGTATTCACTAGTTATATTCTAACAATGAAAGCAATAACCTCTGCGTATTAACTCCTTTGTAGTGATGGGGTAGATGGCTCTACACAACAACTCTCAATCAATCCGACGTACAAAAACACTACCCTCATATTTCCAGGATTGCTTGTAAGGGTTTAATCTAACCCATTCCTTAATTTAAATCCCTTCCCCTCCTACATCGTGTACTCGCCCATGTAATGCTTCCAATATAAACCCACAGTTCTTCAATCCAAATCCAGTCCATGCTTTCTATCCACAATATTCCCTTCCTTTGTCCTTGATCTCTCAATCTTGGTTTAACGACATTAATTCCCTGTCCTGCTTTATGCCATCTCCTCCCTCTCCCGCATCCTCCTCCGTTCTCCGGGCTGCCTCTGCCCTTCTCCCCCCCCCCCCACAGTCAATGTCTTCTCCCTCTCCTGTGAGACTTTACTTGGCCTGGATAATGTCCAGCCCTTCACACACTGTCACCTCTCTCTCCCAGCATGCACCACTGCTTCCCAGCAACCATTAATTGGCTATTGATTGCTAATTACAGGCTATGTTACAATCATTTAGCCAGCTTGGCGGGGTAGAACTACAGCTGCACAATGGTGGTTACAGCTGTATTTCTGTAGATGGAAGACGTTTATGAGTAAGACGGAAGAATATAAAATATATTCTGCGGTGATGAGAGCGGCTGCCAGCGTCTGTATGGAACTTTACAGTCACTCTTAACAACCTTTGTGTTCACCTGCTCCTCTGGGCTCTTCAGATCGGCCTTCTTTGCTTAATGATGCCAATGAATGGCTGTCTTGTACCACACACCTGGGTCCCTTTCAGCTTGCATTAGGTAATAAGGCATTGGCTGTGTTCCTCTCCTTATCTCTCCTTCACTTCTGAGCAGGTACAAGCATTGCAGACATTTGGAGGAAATTTGCTTTTCTTTTTGAAAATAGCTTGTTCCCCTATAGAGAAAAATCTGATTGACCCCTGGGCCTAAATTTACTAAACAGGGAGATTGAAAAGTGTTGATGTTGCCCATAGCAACCAATCAGAGTGAAGATCTCAGTGACATTTTACATACTGGAAAATGTGAGATTGAATCTGATTGGTTGCTATGGGCAACTTCCCACTTTTCAATCTCCCTGCTTATTAAATTTAGGCCCTGGAATAGGGACAGTCCTGGAGTGTCGACAAAAATTCAAAACAGGGCTTGATGTAGAGATTTAGTGGAAATCAATGCCTCAAGCCCTGATCATTACAAAGGATGGGCAGTACCTAATGACATTAAGCTCCGTCCATCCTTAGCAACCCTTTGAATAGAAGGTTTTAATGTGCAAAGAGGTGGGCTTCAGGTTAGATTTACATGGTAGGTAAAGGGCATTGCCCCAAGGCAGCTGGGTATAGCAGTTATTTGAAGAGTTGTCTTATCATTATATGTATTCAAAGTAAATGGTGGTTAATCTGGGTGAGTCCCTATTGAGGAGCTCTGGCACTGGTTCTTACATCAATTAAAAGTGCTACTCAGCTAGGCATTCCCCATGTAGCCTCACCCATTTCCCTGCAGGGCTCCTCGTTGTTCATATTTCTGCTTTTACCAATAAACCTATGGTCACACGACTATGTTTAAGTTAAGGGAGTCAATCGACGCACTTTCCGACATCCATTATATATACTTGCTTATTATTTGTTATCAGGGCTTACATGCTCAGGAGATGCTTAGCTTCATCATACCAGCTCCCCTTGAGGTGCTAACAGCTGAAATGAAGACGTGGGTGGACAGTTACACTGTGGTAATTAGAGTAAATATTTGAGGGGCACTGAGCGGAATTAGGGTTTGTTCTTTTCTGGATTCAACGAAGGAATGTTCTTATTCATCATCTGTGTCGTTATTGTTTAGAATAAATAAAAGTCCACATTGACGGTTCAGTGTGTAGAGATATTGGACCAGAGATTGGAGCAAACACATTGCACTGTGTTGCACGCTTGGAAATGTTGACGCATGCTACGCATCTGGTTGACGAGCTAAAAACGTTAAAAAACTATGTCAATTGGAATAATAGTTTAGAATTAGCCTGTTAATAGTCTTTGACGTTCTTAGTGGTTAGTCAGGAAACACTACTTTGGGTTTTTTATTTTTTAGTCACTTTGGTTATTTGGCATGTGTCATTGTTGTGTCATAGGATGACTATTAATAAGATGTTTTGTGCTATGGAAATCACGACTCGATCGGGTACTTTTGTGTCAGGGAATCATTCAAGTTACTCGTGTCGGTGACCAGGTTGAAAGATCTCAATATCTGGTGAATGAAAACCTCTCCTGTTCTGTCACCATAATGCAATTTTATTTTTCTTTGTGTTTCGTTCCATTGAAACGACTCGGCCATGTTTTCGTTCAGCTCTTTTGTTATGTAGAGACGTTTCCTCAAGTAAAACAAAGGCATTCTGAAGAAAAAGAGGTAACAAAATGAAAAGTAATAAGCTAAATTACAAGACTCGATGACACAATTATACCGTGTTTCTTTCATAGTCGTTATTGACCTGTTGGTTCCGGTTGGCTCCCCCTCGGATTGGGCACACGCTACACATTATCCAGCTATCGAACTCTTTTCTCAATGTGTTCTGAGGTAGGGTTTGCGATCACGAATAGGAGGCTGTAGCTATGTAAAAATATAGTAGACATGGTAAACATTGCTCGCGCAATACGGAAATGTGTTACTGTAGGGTTTATATGAGTGATTGTAGACGTCTATAAATTGGATACCTGAATGCAATATTGATCTGCTCCAAACACAGCAATGTTGCAAGATAAGTCCTTTGTCTCCTCAGTTTTACAATCCCAGGAATCAGTAAAGTAAGGCTGTGGCTATCTTAGGTTCCTGAGGAGCGGGAAGTCAATATTGTGGCCCTGCTATCGCACATATGGTCAGGGGCAGGTTTCTGGTATATTGTTGGTCCGACTATTGTTGGTGGGCAACAGCCTAAGGTCACCTCATGGTAGCACCAGCCTTGCATCTTCTATTGGAAATCATTTGTAACTGGGGATTTGGTCCACTGTCTCTAACACTTCAACCAAGAGTTTTTTATATTTGTTTATTATTTTTTTATTTTATTTTAAAGTCCTTCATTACAGTTTTCCTTTTGTGTTACTTTAACTTGTTTTAGATTTTTCCCCCTGTAATAAGCACATTATAAAACATTAGCTATCCTTGAGATGATCGCCGCAGATGTTACCATTGTGTGCTGCCTTTCTAAAATGTTGAGAGCAGGACAAGATTGCTCAGGGTCAAGTATATACAAGGAGAGAGAGAACTGGATCGTCCAATTGTGTACTGCGCAGTAGCTTTGAAGCGGAGAGGTACGAGAAGACGAGCCAGTAATTAGAAGGGATGGATGAATTGAGAGTTTCTTCAGAATGGCTCGGATAAGTGGTCTTCAAAAGCCCACGGAGGCGCGTGACCTGTTTTAATAGCATGAAGCATTTGGAGATGGTGTGAAATCTTTGATATTTTATAGTCGGCAGCTGAGGCAACTTAATGGGATGCCAGGCTCTTATGTGCTGCAAACTTCTGTTTATAGCAGAAGAAGTTGACTATTTGCAAGCACAAACTTTTGAATTTCTCGACAGGTGCTACCAGGGCCGTAAGTAGATGGGGTTGGTGCAGCAGGCGCAGTGCAGAGGGGTCCATGGCACCCTGCTCTGTAAGCAGTTAACTTACCCTACTCACATGTTCAGACCCCATCTCCTTTATGGCTGAGTCTATCACTTTTCCACCAGAATACTGGACTTTTCAAACCAGGGAGTCTGGAACCCGTCTGTGCGCCTGATGTGATCATACAGTACGCTCACCTAAGGGGGCGCAACAATTGCTGACCAAATTAGCAATAAACTGTTTGAAAAGTGGGAGAATAATTCTCGTAGTGTGACACCGGGTTGACAAGAACCATTTGTTTATTGTGATAGCGCAGGCTGTGGGACTAATGATGGCCATAAGACAGGGGTTCCCAAACTGTGTGCCTAGGCTCCCTGGGGTGCCAAGGCGCTCTCATTGGGGTGCCTCTAAATGTTTTTTACGACGCGGTGCCACATTGCTAGTGTTACTTAGAAGTGCAATTTTACAACTTGTATAGGAGCAACTTGGGATTCGATGTCAACCTGAAGCGTTTCTACCTTTACCTAAATAGTTATTACACTATTGTGACTCAAAAACGTAAGAAATTAGTTTAGAAGTGCCTTGAAAAATTCTGGAGGACCCTAAGGGTGCCTCCACTGAGAAAGTTTGGGAACCTCTGCCATAGGAGACAGAGATTAGTCTTAGGCTGTAGGGAGAGAATAATTAATAGAAGGGGAGGGTTAGATTGTCGGGAGGGAGGGGAGAGTTATTAGAGTAAGGATTAGGGTTAGTCTGTGGGAGAAGATGCCTAAAAGAAAAATTAGGTTAGGGTGATGGAAATAGAGGGTTAGGGCTAGGCTGTGAGGGTAGAGAAGAGTTAAAAGAGGAAGGAATAGGGTTAGGTTGCAGGAAAAAGATGGTTAATAGAATGGGAAAGTTAGTTAGACTGCGGGGAGGGTAGTTTATGGAAGAAAGAATAGGGTTAGGTTCAGGGAGGAAATGGATAATGGAAGGGGGAGGTTAGGGTTAGGATTATTGAAGGGGAGGAATAGGGTTAGGCTGCAGGGCAGAGAGAGTTAATAGAAGGGGAGGGTTAGCTTAGAAGACAGAATAGGGTTGGGCTGGGGGAGGAGACAGTTAATAGAAGGGGGATTTTAGGGATTGGCTGCTGGGAGGGGAGGGTTAGGGTGAGGATTAGGAATGGGGAAAGGGGGAAAGTAGTACCTGTCAGTGCTGGTACCGGTGAGCTGCTGACAGTGTTTTTTCTATGCTGTCAACGTCTGACAGCTTCTTTTATGAAGCCCATTCAGCTCCACTTAGACTCACCCCCCCGGACCACATGCCTCCACCCTTGCAGACCTCATCTCCTTACTATGGGTGCAGAGCCTGTCATATTCCTGGCTCCAACAAGTAGCAGCCCCACACTGACCTCTCCCTTCCTCCAGGAGTCTCCATTATTGTGCATCACCCGCTCGCTGCATTTGTGCAGATGAGTATATAATACATCACGCCTCTGTCTCACCTGTCACACCGCTCACACCCTAAACGAAGCTGACGTCTTGACAGCCTCTGTGTGGTTTCGCATATCAGTTGCGATTACACGGGAGGAATAGGGGAACCTGGGACTCTCTAGGAGAAATGCATAGACAATATCATCACTGATATGAGGGATAAATATGACAGATTTATGGCCTATTAGGCAAAGCTATGAATAGGAGGGAATGAAATGTGCTTATGCCCGTCAGCAGATGTGGATAGAATGCCGTTCCGACCGGTCTCAGGAAAATGTGTGTGAATCACAGGTATCTATACCATGTCACAAAAACACCAAGGGCGAGATTAACTAAACTGTAGGAATGCATAATGTTGCCCACAGCAGCCAATCAGATTCTAGCTGACGTTCTCTAGTATGTAATAGGAAACTGAAAGCTGGAATCTGATTGGTTGTCCAACCCTAATCTTTACTGTTTGCTTAGTCTAAACCTTCAGGTCCAAATTTACTAAGGAGGGAGATTGCAGGGAAAGTGGGGATGTTGCCCATGGAGAATGTAAGATTGAATCTGATTGCTCGAACATCCCCATTTTTTAATCTCCATGCAATCTCCCTGCATAGTAATTCAGGCCTCAGTGTTGGAGCAGCTCAACCTCCACTAGGGAGACTCCTGGAAATCGGGCAGTTCTCACCGGAATCCCGGGAAAGCAGGCAAGTCTCCCGGATTTGAAGAAATTAGCCACGCTTCTAGGAAAGCATGGCTAATTTCCTACCCTCCCCCTGCGACAGGCCAAAAAATGTTATCACGTCAAGGGGTCCAATTTAAAGACGTTTTATCATCAAGTAAGGCAGAGAGTATCAGCAACCCTGCTCTAGGCTTAGGTGGGTGACTGCAGGCAATAGATGAGGGGAATCGTGTAATGGGATGCCCTCCGCACTCACACTCACATCCTGCCCAGTGCTTGGGTCTTCCTGTACCTCTCTCAGTCAGACACCAGAGAGCTCAGTTACTGCTCAGTAGTGTCTCTCGGTACAATCTCTTTAGAGAGCGCCTCTTTAACCCTTCCCATCGGCTGGAGATAGAGCATCATAGGCACGGTGACATCATACAGTAGTCATACTGACAAGACTCATGGCATAGCCATGGTTAAACGACAGATCCCAGCAGGCAAGGGTTGCTGGGATTGCGGACAATAGCGGACTAATGAGGGGGATGTATTTATTGGTTAAGTGTTCCAATGGAAGGTATGTGTTATACTTCCATTAATGATCTTTTGTCTGTTCAATTGTTTCATTAATTCTTTTCTCTGAACAGTGTTGAAACAAGGTGTTTAATGCCACGTTGAAATGTAACTGATCTTTAGCTTTAAGGTGGCACAATGCCATGGTAATTAGCATTGGCGGACACTGGAGCGAGAGCGCTAGATCACTGGGTTGTGCAGCAACCTGTGTAACTGGGAACATTCTGGAGGCTCCACTGTCTATGTTACTATGTACGCCAGGGGTGCTCAATACTCCCGGGAGAAATAAGCAGCCAGCAGCTTAGAGGTGGGATTTATGGGTGTAGTTTATGCATATCACATCAAATTCCCGCCCCTGTCTCATTAACCATCTCGATCTCG
The DNA here is from genome assembly GCA_016617825.1 of Platyplectrum ornatum. Lineage (NCBI taxonomy): Eukaryota > Metazoa > Chordata > Amphibia > Anura > Limnodynastidae > Platyplectrum > Platyplectrum ornatum. The sequence goes on along the minus strand of JABWIB010000038.1, from coordinate 34,427 downwards.
CACACCTTAGTAATGCATAAGGTTTAAGACAGTGATGTACATTGACTCAAGCTCTAGTGCACAAGATTTGCTGACTCTCCAGGGGTTCCTGGAGCAATGCCGGCATAAACAAATGCAAAGAGTAATATTACTCTCACCCCCATGACACTCATCATGGTATAAACCAAGTGTAACTCTCAACCCCCAGACATTCGTCATGGTATTACCCAGTTGTAATTCTCACCCACTTGACAATGATCATGGTATTACCCAGGTGTATCTTCACTCTCTTATCTTCAAGCCCGGTCCCACCCACCCCTGTTCCTAACCTATTGGTTAGTCTAAGCTTTACCCTGTTGAGGTTGAGGCTTATCGCTAGCCTGGCATTACTCTATTCGGACCTCTCTTTCCTAGACCTTCAACAAATACTGAGAACGGAAGTTTTTGAGCCTTTTTGCCTTTTACAAGTGTTAATGAAAATCTCTAAAGCGACCTTTGAACATTCGCACATAAGTGCTTTAATTGAACTGCGTTTAGTTGAGTGTCGGGATGTGCGCTGGGATACAGTAGCGTTGTCGGTGATTGAAGAAATCTCTCTATCTGTTACAGTGAAACAGAAGGATACTTGTTCTTTTTAAATATAGATTTATTGTTGTTTTGTATGATCTTCCTCTCTCCAGTTATTAAGCAGATTCCAGTTTTGTAAACAAAGTTGCGCTGATAAATTTAAGTAGCATCTATGTGGTAACAAATTCACGCCCACTGAATGTATGAAATGTATGAAGAGTAAATGTAGGTAAATGTGAGGGGTGTTTAATGCTCCTCAGAACTGTTACCAGGGTCGGTGCCACCACATATATCATGGCGTTAGCTTCATAGATACCACTTGAACTTCGCCTAAGGCAAGCAAAGATCTAGTAATGACGCTGACTTAAGCTGGGAATCCTACCTCCATGTTCAGGAATGGGAATTGGCAACCCCCTAGGATTAACAACAAAAGCCCTAGGGCAGTGGTTCCCAAACTTTCTCAGTCGAGGCACCCTTAGGGTCTCCAAAACTTTTTCAAGGCACCCCTAAGACAAAATAGTTTCCATTTTTTTTAATTTTTGAGTCAAAAAAGTGTAATTACTGTTTAGGTAAGGACAGAAATACATCAGGTTGACATTAAATCTTGTGTAGCTCTTAAACAAGATGTAAAATTGTGCCTCTAAGTTACACTAGCAACGTGGCACCACGTTGGAAAGAACATTCCGCGGCACCCCAATGAGAGCGTCGCGGCACCCCAGGGAGCCACGGCACACAGTTTGGGAACCACTGCCCTAGGGGATGCCCATCTGTAGTTAAAATATTGAAGCTCAACTTTGTCTCCCTAAACGCCCCTGTCACTATTGTCAGGTATAATGAGGGCACAGAGATCAGAATGAAAACGTGGCCGAAATTGTAAAGGATGACTCAATGTAGACGGTGATGGGGGCACATTTGTGGTAAGAACGGGCATGGGTTCAGGATGTATGGCTGCCTGGGATGGTATGTCCAGATGGTAATTAATAAATGTATGTGTATTACCAGAAAAGTAAATACAAAACAGTTTCTACACTACTACAGATAAATATGGAAGAGGGCACAGGATCGAGAGAAGAGAAGGAAAACATAGGTCATGAGAGCATAGGAGAAGAAAAAGGAAAGTATTGGAATTAATCACAGCAAAGAGGAATAAAAAACCGAGTTTAAATAAGAGGAAAGGCTCCCTTTCTAGCATCAACTACAAAAACCAACAAAAGATATAAACCAACCTCAAGCCATGGATACATGTAATACCATCATAATCCTAACATCTCAGTGCAGGAGAAAAATATCCTTCATTGAAATGAAAATCCTTCTCCGCGTTGAAGGTTGTCACATATCGTGTAGCTGCTAGACTCGCAGGCTTCAACCCTTTGCAGTTTCATAGCAATGCAGAATTTGACGGTGGTGATTAACCTGTTCCCCAGAACATATATTTGTAGAGTTGTAACTACATTGTGTAAATGGAATTTCGTTATCCTTAAGGTGGATCTTGTTGTACTGTCGTCCCTTTCATAAAAACTGGGGAGAATGGCTAAACTTTGGATTAAGTGGGTAAAATATTTATGGTGGTTTTCTTTCATGTGCGTTCACATGATTACTGATAAATGCAATAAAGCATGGGGTCATCCATTGTGCACTCATTATGTTCTAGAACACCATTTCTCTTTCTCACACACTACTTCCTTTTTCTCTCTTTCTATCACTCTCTTTCTCCCCATCTCTCCCTCCCTCTCCCTCTCCCTCTCCCTCTCCCTCTCTCTCTCTCTCTCTCTCTCATTCTCTCATTTCTCTCTCTGTCTATCCATCCCTCCTTCTCTTTCTACATACACTATCTCAATCTCGCTACTCCTCTCTTCTCATACTCAAACCTCTCGCTCTCTATCACACACTCTCTCTATCTCACTCTCTCCTCTTACTCCAACCCCACCTCTTTCTCTCTTATCTCACTATCTTACTACCTCTCTCTTTTCTCTCTCTCTCTCTCTCTCTCTCTCTATGTCACTCCTCTTACTCCAACCCCACCTCTCTCACAAATTCTCTCTTTCTCCCTCTCCTTCCCTTCCTCTCTTTTACTCTCTCTCTCTCTTTATCTATGTCTATCTTTTTTTATCTATGTCTATATCTCTATCTATCTATCTATCTATCTATCTATCTATCTATCTCTATATCTCTTATACACTTTCTCTATCTCACTACCTCTCCCTTTTCTCCCTTTTTCATCTATCTATCTATATAATTTTTATACACTTTCTCTATGTCACTACCTCTCTCTCTCTTTCTCTCTCTCTTACACACACACACACACACACACACTCTCTCTCTCTCACACTCTCTCTCTATCTATCTTTATATCTCTTATACACTTTCTCTATCTCTTTCTGTTGTGCCAGCAATTGCTGGAGTTAAGTAACAGCTGAATGTAGCTTGGAGCCAGCATCAGAGCCAGCTTGATTAAATTGGAATTGCCCAAGTTTTCTCCCTCCCTCTGACAGAATGGGGACACAGAAGGGAACGGCAGAGGGGAGAGGAAGCATGCTAGGAGATAATTAGAAAAAGCCAATCAGCTGAGAAGATGGCCAAGGTCTAGCAAACTGGTGCAAAGAAGCTCAAAAGTCTGAAGGCTCAAGGACCCTCCGGTGATGATACCTGATTGATGGTCATTGTATAGAGTCAATCAGCTGAGAGAAATGACCACAGCTCATTAGGACGGAGAGAGATAAGCAAAGCGTTTTCAGCAATCCCTCTGCTAGGAATTTGCATGCACATTTTGCTTATGCTGCACATTCACATTCAGCTTTTTAGGACCAAAAAAAATACAAGAAAGAATCCTCAAACTTTTTATGTGCTTCATAATAGTTGTCGTAGTATCAATAGTTATACAGCTGACACCCTGGTCCTGTTCATGCCTCTGTCCCAAATCTATGCCCTGCACTCTTTGACTCAACAGCTGGTGTTCCTCAGCTCCAGTTCTACCATTTGCGTGATGTTATTGTTTTATATATGTTATAGTATTTGTGGTTATGTTTGGTGTCAGGGTTTATCGTTAAAGTTAAGGTTATGGTTGGTGTTAGTGCTTAGGATAGGGTTAGAATTAAGTTTAGGGTTAGGTTTAGAATTATGGTTGGGGTTATGGTCAAGGTTATGGTGGTGGTAAGGGTTTTGGTCGAGGCTAGAGTTGCAGTTAGGGTTAGGTTTACAGTTGGGGTTCAGGATTATGATTAGGGATATGGTTTGTGTTAGGGTTATGGTTTGGGCTTCAGTTTAGGATTATAGGTTGAGTTAAAGTTAGGGTTGAGTGTAGAGTTATTTTTCATTTTTGGGTTAATTGGGGATTTAGGGTTAAAGTTAGGGTTACAATTTGGGTAAAAGTAAAGGTTGAGTTTAGCGCTATGGTTAGGTGGGGTGTTTACGGTTAAGATTAGGTTTACAGTTTAGGTTACATTTAGAGTTATAGTTAGGGTTAAAGTTTGAGTAACAGTTTGGGTTAAAGTTAGAGTTAAGTTTATGGTCATGTGGGAGGTGATATATGGTTGGGTAGGGTTAGGTTTAAAATTGGTATTAGCGGTTATGGTTGGGGTAAGGGTTTCCGTTGTTGAATTGGTTGTTTTTCATTTTATTTAGATCAGGGCTCGAAGTGGGAGTGTATACGGGGGTATGCCATACCGGCACTTCTCTCACTGATGTAATTGAAATACNACAAATCTCCATTGACATCTATTATATTCAGTGTTTCCATACCGTCACTTCTAAATGTCCATACCCCCACTTCTAAATTTCCACTTCCACCACTGATTTAGATCCCTGAAATTATACACGGGAAAACTTAAGTCCTAAACATTTTCTTGACAGTGTTATGAAACTTTTTGAACCGTTTTTCTTCAGAGAAGAATTATGAAAGGTTCTGAAATGTGCGCACTCTTATTTGTAATAATTACAGTATAGCGCCTAGGACACAGCATGTTAATTACGATAAAAAACTGAGTCTCGAGAGTTGCATGTGTCTGGACTACAGCCAAGCAAAATTCACCGGAGAAATATTCTAGCACAGCCTCACATAAGTGATGTATCAATATCTGTAATGGAAGAAAATGTCTGGAAACGACACTAAATGGAATCAAATCAATCTAACGTTAAAAGGAAATATTATGAAGATTATAAATGTCATATAGGACTAATCTATTGTTATGATCATCAAAAATACTTTATATTCATCATTTATTGAACAAATTATTTCTGTAAAAAAAAAACATAAAAAAAATACAAATCGATTCTCTGAGCTCATTGTATCCTCACTTTATCCAGCCTTCTATGTGTGGCAGGGGAAAAACTCCCATCATGCTAATGGGTTTATCATTCACTACTCCTTTCAATGTTGATCCATATTTTTTTGGTATTTTTTGGTATGCAACATCCCCTTCCATTGGTGAACCGCATTCGTACATACTGTAACACTGGTGAAAGATATGGTCTGATTTCTGAACGCTTGATAACATTTTTATTAACATTGTGGCTGCAGAGTAAACATGGTGACCGGATGCTCTGGGTAAATACGGATATTCTATTTCTTGTTCAACGTAGACCCTGATAACACTTTTCAGCATGCCTCTGTGTTTTGTGTAAATGAATGGTAATGTTCTTTCTAGACTCATCAGTTCATTAAATTAAATGAAAATATGGTATATTTTGACAGTATCCATGGCAACGTTACATTTTTAATAGTTCTCTGCCGGAAATGTTAATAAGTTGGATTCGCTGCCAAGTTAATCTGCAGATCAACATTACCAGGTGCCTTGTTTTGGGGTTTTCACTTTCTTTGGATTCTATCGATCTCTCTTATGTTTGTGTTTTTTTATGTTTTAAAAACATTATGCTGGATACAGAGCCCGGATGTGTTTGCATCTCAGTGTGCAGTCAGTGGAGATCCAAACTCCCGTACAGGTGATGTGAGGCCACCAGTGCAGGAGCCTATCCTCCTTTTTCTAAACCTTCCCTGCGAAAAAGGGGCGCAAGAAGAATACAGTGATAGCAGACCCTCTAATATGATCCATTCCACCAGGTACAAAATACTCTGTTCCGATACAATAGATCCAGACATTGACTCGCACTTTAGACCTTATCCGTAGGGATCTGAGGGTATAACCTGTTAATTACAAACACTGAATTTGCAGCAGTCGAGCTGTTGTTCAATATTAGTAATAGAATTATTAATTTTCAATGACTTCATAGCGTTTCCTCAGGGGCGGCCTGGGCCTGGGAGTATAATTTATGTTACCACTTCATACCTATAGCTTTCATAGCCGCATCGGCTTTATTGTGACAGTACAAACTGAGAGCACTATCCAGACCTTCGCCTCCCATGATGCTCAGCTGGTCACCGACCAGGATGTGTAGTTAGCTGCTTGAACCCTGCTGTTTTGGGATCCTAGCAGACGTTTTATTCAGCACGGTCCATCAAACTTTTATAAGGTTTGATGCCGATGAAATTGAGTCGCGTGTTCCTGCCCAGGCAGCCTCCTCCGAGCCGGCAGAAGGAAGTCCATTAGTTTTTCTTCGTCGTTGCCAGTTTTTCCTTCTTTGTTGATAGTAAAAGCTATAAAAGCGGCACAGACGCCCCCAAGGGATTGCGCTGGATGTTTAATATACCGATGTGCACCACTCCGCTCTGCATTAAATGCAATTAATGGCTTGGAAACAGAAGCTGCCCTCTCCTATTCCAGATGCTGTTTGTCATATCTCTGTAATAACCGAGGACAAGGAATTTCTGTGATATTGAAGCACTGGCGATGTATACATGACTTACATCCATTCCCCTGTGACTGGGTACATGTGTTCAACAGAATAAGATAAAAGGCTAGATTCACAAAACTGTGGAAAATGAAGTGGAGATGTTACCCATAGCTCACTCTACCGTTACACATTAGAAAATATCAGATAGAATCTGATTAGTTGCTATGGAGAAAAAATCCATAGAACCAGAACCAGAGTTTGAAAATACGAGAAAAACAAGAGAAACTTTACTTCTGGGTAAAACCATCTTAAATTTGAGGGGTAGTAAAACTGATTTAATTCTATGCATGCACCTCTCAACTCTGATACTATTTGAAACAGAGGAAAATTGCCTCTCCTCCAGTTCAGTATGGTTTTACCCAGGTATAACTTTCCATATGGTCATAGTCATTATGGATTTTTATATTTTAATAGAACAGTACATCCAAAAATATAAAAAAGTTCTTATTCAGACAATTTCATTCTATTTCATTGCTATACCTATTAATGGGTTAATATCTCCTGCCACCAAAATAGGCATTTTGTTCACAATGTCGCTGCTGTTAATAAATCACAAAAGTTGTATTTTGGGATCATTATGGGATCACTTGTAGCAAGAGGTTTCACTTTGGACGATTTGTTAAAATAATCAGAATGATAACTATCCAGACCTGTTCATTATTTGGTTGTCATGGAAACCGGTGGTGACGCTTGAGCTCATTTCTAGCGGCAGTACAGAAGATATTGATTCATGAAGCAATCAAAAATGAAACCTATAGCAAGTGATCCCCACATGATCCTAAAATAAACAAATGTAATATATATTTTTTTGCAATGTAATTGTGAAAATAATTTCCTGTTTTTCCCCCAGAAAATAGTTTTAAAATGTTTTTGTTTCTGTTGAAACGCGCTGCTGCTGAAATGGTGTTAATCGGAATGTGAAATGACCCTCTCAATGTTTTCATATTCCATTTTTCTGCTGCTTTGGGGTCACTATTATCAGGCACCAGACCACTGTTGGTAAATATTATCAATTGTCAGATGCTCGGTATGAATGGTCTCCCTGTAAATGACTGTCATAGCTATGAATACTGATGGAGGAACAGTCAAATCTCAGCCTGTATGTGTCATGGCTGCTGTATTTTTTTTTATTACGGCCGCATTTCTTTGTCACTATTATCAGGCATTAGACCGCTAATGGTCAATGTTATCAGCTGTCAGATGCTCAGTAGAAAATAGACTGTCTGTAAATGACCATTATGGCTTTGACTACTAACGTAGAAAAAGCCCCAAAATACCTTTAGCACATGGTTGCCAACTCTCTCTGAATATCAGGGAGACTCCCTGAAAAGTGGGTGATCTCCCTGACTCCCTGAAGTGCTGGATAATCTCCCTGATGCTCATTCAGGTGAAGAAGACATTGTGTTATGATGATAGAAATCACACATTGTGTCCTATTTCTATACAGATAATGAAATTACTGGTTCTCCTATTTACATCTATTCACAATATATAGTGACAGTGATTATTTACTGACAATTTAAGAAATAATAAATACTGATGCTGCTACTTTTATTGTGTAATAGTTCTTGTGGCAAAGTTAGACACACCCATGGGTGGAGCTATCCACANGACACACCCCTTTGGTGGCACATGTTACACCCCTTTTGCGCAGCACTTGTCACAATCTCCCTGAAATCCATTTNCAAAAGTAGGCAACCCTGCTTTAGCATCATTCTACCATATTTTACCAAAGGAAAACCAGGAAGGTGCCAATAGGTGTAGGTAGGGGCAGGAAGGTGTGTAGGGCTTGAGGCAGTGATTTGCGATTTAACCTTTTTTTATGGAGGGACTAAGTCATTTTTGTAAACTAGCCATTGTGTTTTTCTTGTGTGGCCCTATCATGTACCATCATCATCATCCGTCTTGTGATTACTTATATCATGTTCTGCAATGACGTTGTGGAAATCTGATCCTACAGCATATGTCAGCTGCATTGATTCCTCCCTGACAGTGACCGATACAGGATCTAACATTGCTCCAATGCAGAACTGAACCTGTCCCTTTATTGCTGGGGGTGCAGGGAGGAGTAGATTTCACCGTCCCAGCCCCTTGAGACTCCCGGTCCTGAGCATCTATTCCAGCGAGTCTCATGACACATCCCCTAAGACCCACAGGGGCCGAACAGAACCTGAGAATAACAGCACGAGACAGGTGATGTTTACCCAGTGACAATCCACACTGCAATGTGACCGCTGCATGCAGGGATAACGCACATTTACTGTATATAAATACTGGACCGTTTAACTTTATACTACAGTATGTATGTATACACACAATGGTGTATATACACTTACCTCTCCAGCAGTCTAAAGCTGGCCATACACTATGGGGCAAAACCATGTTGAATTGCAGGGGAGGTAAATTGAATTAACTGCAATCAGTATTACAGGTGAGAGATGATGTTTCCAGCACAAGTGTAATAACAGTGTAACAGTAACACTGGTCAGTATCTGTGTGCAACATGCAACAATAAAGTATTCTCCCTGCATGCAAACACTAACATTCATTTTACCTCCCCTGCAATTTAACATGGTTTTACCCACTCTTGAAAAAAATCTTTTAATTGGAACAATTTATCTTATAGTGTATGGCCTGCTTTACACTTTCCAGCTTGCAGTTTTTGGGGATGTTTTTTTCCTCCAGGAGTGCCGTAAAATATCCCAGAATGGAGTTTTCGGGCAATGATTTAATGTAATCCTGGAAGATTTGTAGACTCTCCCATTCTGCAAGCCTGGGTTAATATCAACATACTCCTCAACATATATTACCAATTAATAAAAGTAGTATATTTAGGGGGGGGCCTTACCAATCCTTGCATAGTAAGCGCAGACCTTTTTAGCCAGTACAGACCATTAAAAACCAGTACCGTGCTGGATAAATAGGTACAACATAAGATACGGTCAGCTTGTCTACCAACTTGCACAGGAACTGGTATGTCCTTCCGGCATACTATGGGATAAATTAGCCACACCCCTCGTTCTTCCCCGTCCCATAAAAAACAGACAGTCCCACTGGAACACTTGAGAGGTTTGCCTAGGCACCAAAAATAAATAGATAAAATGGAATTAAACCTATTTGTTGCAACATGATTTGTCCAGATGCCGCTTTAAACCTTTTATATTGTCGCTTGTAAACCTGAATCTGGACCTTGATGTGTATTTAAAACGTCAGAGATAAATTATACCTTTGTGAGCGCATGCCTTTTATTTCCCTTTCTCTCATGACTGATATATAGATCTGTGAGCTAAAAGCCTGAAACGCTGCTAACTGCCTATTTGATGACAAAATATATAATGGCCTCCATTCTGTGTTTCATGCTTAGTTATTTCAGTTGTTGTTTTAGTACGTTTTTGCCTTTATACCTTTTTGTATAAAAATACTGAGAGTAAATGTCGCTTGAAACCCTGTTCATTGTTAGTACACAGTGAAAACAACAAGACTTTGTGAATCTACCTTCTGAGAGATTTCAGAAAGGAGACAGATAAAGAAGCATGGGGGCGAGACTTAAGGAGGGATGAACACTGATTTATTGTGAAAAGAGATCGTCCAACATTTCAGGGAGTCAGGGAGAACACCCACTCTTCAGGGAGAGTTAGCAACTATGATCACATTAAGGATAAACACTGCACGTGTTTCAAGGGTATTGCTGCATTCAGTATAGTGTGTTATAGTGATAGTGATAAGTGCAGATGTCACATGTCTTATGACAGAGCTGAGTATAATGGAGGGGGCTGTGGGGGTTAGGGCAATATCCACAATAGGAAGGCATGAATCTATTGTATGTGACGAGGCTTCTGTCTTGTTCAGGAACCTATGAATATAATGTACAGTATCGTGGACTAGTGATTGTCACATTCCATGTCACCATCCAGGGACATGAGTGTATAGAGGGCTAGGCGCTGCTATTGAAAGACCACGAACGTGATGATTATTTCTGGGCTGCTGACATTTTGCTTCTGGGAGAGATAAAAAATATACAGCAATATGGGATTGAGGGTATGATTTGTGCAAATCACTTCTGCCCATCTATTCATAAGCTTACTTAGGGATGTGAGGGTGTGGTTTATGCAAATCACCTCTGAAGCCACACCCCATGCCCAATTAAACCTTCTATTCCTAGGATTAATTAGAATGGGTAGGACTCGATGCAATCCTTCGAAACGAGAAGCGCTTGAGGCAGTGATTTTTATTAAACAGCTGCCTAAAACTCCGGTCCGGGAGATTCGATGCGATGTTTCAGGATGTTCGGGAGCAACCACCAATATTTAGGCTTCTGATTCCCAATTCGGTCTTTTTAATTGGATATTTTCTATAAAATGAGAATTTGCTAATTCACCAACAGCTTGTTGACTTCAAGCCCTGTCTACCCTATGAATCCATGATTTTACCAATCAGGGGTCTTTGCAAATCACGCCACCACGTCCCCAATCCTCCACTCCCATACTGACGTCTTTCTATTACTCTCAGTAGCAACATGCTGGCACCCGCCTGTATTTATTACTGATATTCATGAGGTTTCATCACTGTTCGTGTAGCACTGACTAGCGAATGGCTGTCAGCGTCCCGTCACTCTGATCCTGACACAATGCATTATGGTTGTTTACCCAGAATGCTTTACCAGATGTATTGAACGGTGTTTGTGATCCAGACCCATCCAGATCTTGTGAAACTATTTTTATAGGATTGAGATGTGAAGAGCAGACAGAAGAAGAAGACAAGCTGACAGGTATACACCAGGGAAGAAGGGTTGGGGGGGGAGAAGGCAAAGTCATAAGTGTTATAAATAGAAATGAACTAGATGGAAGATCAATAGGACAGTGACACAAGCAATGCGTGACACTCTCCGGCCCTGGGATTAGAGCATGGTCTGCCAGCATCTTGAGAAACTTGCTGCTCTACGTATCCTGACAGCTTTATTGACCACAGCAGAGGCTCCAAAACATCATCTAATTCCATGCGCTCACTGGTAATAATACATGTTCCACCCCGGACAGACGGCGGCCAGGCATCTGATGTACGACTTTTGGCACCATGGCAGAGTGCGGAAAGATGAAAAGACCCAGATTCCCATTAATGGACTACTAGTCCTCCTTGATAAAAGCCGACAATATGGCAGAAATATTTCATAGACGCGTAGACAGCGCAGATTCTGCCTCCATCTCCCTTTCATGTAGAGACGAGCACTTCAAGCGCTGCAGAATACAAGGGATGGACGGAACAGCTGCGTTCTCGTGTGATCTTAGCGAGTGCACTTGACGTCACACGGAGGGAATGTGGAAGCAATGTGTGGTGGAACGCGGGTCCGCTTATCTGCCTTCTCCCCCTGTTGCTCAGGCCAGCTGTCCATTTTAGACTGCTTATAGATGGACATGAATAAATAATATATAGTACAGACACTGTCAACCTATGACACTACAGATACTGAGAAAATAAAAGTTCCTATATGCTTTGCCAGATATCCACAATTCCTTTGGTCTTGGTGCATGATGGGAGTTGGGCTGCCGCCAATGCCTGACGTAGTGTATCTGCATGTGTCATAGCCTTGAAGGCTAGATTTACTATACTGTGGGAATGGAAAGTGGAGATGGTGCCCATATCAACCAATCAGCGTATTGCTGTAATACCTCCCAGCTGTCCCGATTTCAGCGGGACAGGCCCACTTTTGGATGACTGTCCTGCGGTCCTGCCCGCCTACCAGTTGGTCCTGATAAATGGACATATTGGTGGTCAATCATTTTTTTTTGCCCTGGTCTCTGTTGCAAAAGAGTTGGGACATGGGCAGCGTTGAGTTGCTATGAGCAACATCTCCACTTTTACATTCCCATAGTTCCCAAATAGAGGCCTTAGACGGCACTGTGAGGGTCTGAATTGGAGGCTGCAGTTATAAAATACAAATATCCATCCACCATTCTATGAACAATAAATTCTGCCTATAAGTGTGTAAATAAAAGAAAAAAATAAAAATCAGATGGAGGCCTATCCCTGGCTGGAGGGTGTAGAATTAAATGGTTAAATAAAAAAAAAAATCTTTTTATGTATCTGAATGACCTAGTGTAATCCATTAGAAAGTCCTTTTTTCAAGTAATCACCCTATGTATAATGGATTTTAATGTGCGGGGGCGGAGTTTCGTATGCAAATCACACAACATGCCCACACCCTCATACTACCGTTAGTAAAAGTAAAAAAATGGGGCAAAAAGTCAAAAACTCCGGTTTTCCTCATCTTCACAGTGAATTTGGTTATCGGCATGATACGCCGCCTATCAAGTTACACGGAACTAGCAACGCAACAAAAGGAATGTAAATCTGACCGAATTACATCTGTAAGAGACAACAGACAATTTAATTAAGCGCAGAATCTTATTGCCTTGTTGCAGCTCCTCCATAATCCCTTCTCAAATATTCTGCTTTATTTTAGGTTCATCTAGTGTAGCGATTTTATGCGCCTTTCATTTAATTAGGATAATGTACACTTCAGGTTTTTATGCGCTAGAATTTCTCTTTGCCTCCCTTCCTAGACAACGCCGGTCCACTGACGCGTTTCTTTGGCTGATCGATGAGGTTTTACTGAAGCAACTCCTGGTAGCAGGTAGAGGAAGCAGGCTAGCAGCGAGACTTATACTTAACTCCCGGAGATTCTCATTCCGCCTGCATAATGTCTTACCCGAGGCTCGCAGTCTAAATGCAGCTGGAACGCGACCTGGGAGTTATTATTGCAGATGAATTTATATGCCGGCATGCAATGTACAAAACCAGGTTAGCCAGCCCGATGATGAATATACAGGAGTGTGGAGATCCTAGCGGGACCAGTGATGTGTGTAGCGATGTCCTTCATCTTATCTGGTGAACTAACATTATGACTAAGTGACAAGCCTTTTTAAATATCGGGGCCTAAATTTACTAAGCAGGGAAATTGAAAAATGGGGATGTTGCCCATAGCAACCAATCACATTCACATTCTTCATATAAAATGAAACTGAGAGATTTAATCTGATTGGTTGCTATGGGCAACATCCTCACTTTTCAATCTCCTTGCTTAGTAAATTTAGGTCTTGCTCTTTAAAATAATTGAAAATAATTTTTGCTAATACGGTTCATGATTATTCTTATTCTGACTAATCATACTGTTCCATGACATATGATGGATACACAAGTGCATAAATAATTATGCACTTGAATAGTTTTCAACATTTCATCATAATGGGTACAAAGACTCCGCCTCAGTCCACTAAGACAACACCCCCAAAAAAGCCCATTGGTGGACTTGTTGTATTCACCACTCCCTGTATTTATGGAATCTACTCACACTGCCTCTGTATACAACTTATCTCAACCTGCATAGTAGGGGTATGGAGGAGGAAGGAACATTTTAAGAACATTTATCACATAATTGTGGGTTCGGAGGGGTGGGGCTTAATCTAGGGGTACACCAGGGTATATTAGGAACCTTAAAAAAATAAATTCTCAGATTCTCTGATTATACGATTAGCCTCTAAGCAGTAGATTTTACTCTGGGCTACCATAACTTTATAACTTCTGTGATTGGAAAATGGCAGTATGCAGGTATACATTAGGGTTATCGACACTCCTGGAATCTCTGGGAACCCGGGAGAGTCGGCAAATCTCCCTTAGCCCCAATTGGCCATATAAGTGGACGGGACTTTATGATGTCACACCCACCCATTTATAGCAAATGTATGGGGTTTGCTTATGCAAATCACACTCTTTCACGCCCAACCCCCACACTGCTAACTCTTGGTCTGTCCCGGGAGGGAGACACTAAAAGTCGTCAACCCTGATATATGCACTGTAAGTACCGCAGCCTATACTGTGTATTAATTCCATACAAGAGGAAGGGACAACCACTAGAGATTAAGACCGGTGGGGGTGGCATTAGCAAAAAAAGAAAGAAAATCATCACAAGACCATTTAATACCATGTTAAGGAACATAACTATGATGAAAGGATAATGACAAAATCGAGCAGAGACCAAGTAATAGATCAGGTCAGGTACATGAAAGGAACACGGCAACTCAATGGGCAGGGACTTGACAGCATGGTGGTACATGAAAGACGTTCTGGTAACTACGCAATGTTGTGCGATATATGTGTCGTGTTGTCTAGGACCTGGGGAGAAATGACTACACACAAGAAAGAAATAATTGGAAATAGCCACCTTTGGGCATAACGAGGAACAACATAGGTGTTGGTAACCAGAGAAAGTAGGAAACATTGAAAGAATGGGAAGAAACATATATAGAACTATGGACAATGAGAATCTTGGTAATGAAAAAATGGATGTAAGAATAAAAGAACAGGTGGGATTGAGAAGTTGGTTTGTTTTAGACTTTTGAAGGTGAAACGTGACAAACAAAATAACTTTGTAATGGCTAAAGTCCATCTTCATTGATTATAATGGATACAAAAGTTCCATTTATCTAGAAGCCTTAAGGCAGGTTTCTTTTGGCAACCACATTCTCCTGTTAATGTTTCCTTATCTCTCATTTTTCCTGTTCTCTCTAAAAACCATCACACTGGATATATGAAAGACACGGTGGTCATGGAGAGATGCCTGAGCTTTTCTGTGGTGAGACCTACTTTGCTGGGCTTCAATGTCCACGGAAAAAAAGGTTGCAATATTTTTCCCATTTCGACAAAAGCACTTTAATCTGGATTTTGTCTCCAATACTGTGATACATTCTAGGCCTCTGTCCAGGCCGTGTATTGACAAGATAACACTGATGTTTGTCCACAGTGGGTAATTACGGAGATAGATATTGTGAAGAGGGAACAGAATACTTCATTCATCCATTGACTTGCGACTTCTGTAAGGGTTTAGTAAAGCTTTGCATTCTTGGGCCTAATCTAGACTGAAATACAAAAGGAAAGCTTAGTATGTCTGGAAATAACCTTTCTTTTAAGAGCTCTACAGATTTAAAGACGTGTGGCCCCAGATCCATAAATAAGTGCTTTTTTGGGGTATGGTCATATGACAGCCAACAACAATGAGGTTGCTGTCTCTTCCTTAGTTTGTCAGACTAGTGCGGGCCTATTAAACCTTTATTTATCAATATTAAACCTGCAATAAAAAAAATGCCTATAGCATAAATTAAAAAGAAAATGCTTCAATTGATCCATTGGTACAGTGTGGCTACTGTATGCTCAATACAGCTACATGACCATGGAGGGGATGGAGTGTAGAAGGGAAAGGTTATATTTAGGCTGCAGGGAGGGGATGGAGTCTAGAAGGGGAAGGTTAGAGTTAGGCTGCAGGGAGGGGATGGAGTTTAGAAGGGGAAGGTTAGTTAGGCTGCAGGGGGGGCATGTAGTGTAGAAGGGGAGGGTTAGAGTTAGGCTGCAGAGAGGGTATGAAGTCTAGAAGGGGAGGGTTAGGGTTAGGCTGTAAGGAGGGGATGGAGTGTGGAAGTTGACAGTTTAGGTTATGGGAAGAGGATGGCACATAGCAGGGGAGAGTTAGGCTGTTAGGAGGGTTAAATTAAGGGTACTAGAAGGGGATGGAAGGTTAGTGTGAGGAATATAACAAGTGTTGGGGAAAATCTGATCAGTACCAGGAAAGACTCTGTCAAAATAGGGGCTGAAATTCAGAGCAGTAAACCACATCCCTGTTTGCAAGGGCTTACAGCGCTTATCCAGTGGTCCAAAACAGGCTTTATAGTGATTTGTGGGATCTGTATGATCACTGATAACCCTTACACAGTACATTAGTGCAATGTGGAAGAAGTGAATGGTCCACACTCTGATATGGATGAGAAGGTCGAGGGAGCAGAGATGATAAATCTCCTCCACGCCCCAGAGGCTTCCTTCTGCTCACTTCAGTTGTTGCATTGACATCTCGGGGCCCCCAGGCTGTTTAATTACTAAAGTGCGTTTGCGCAGAAGAAACAGGATTATGTCTGTGGTGATTTATTTATAAGCTGCAAACACTGACATTAACCAATTAATGATGGGAGGTATTGCTGGAGCATCTGCATAGTGGCACGCATGTAGATATTAAAGACAAAATCCCTACGTGATGGACAGATACAGGTTATAATGGGGATGGTGCCTGGAAGGTGCATGATGTCTACATTAGCAGGACAATCTTTCATTATCTGTGACGTTTTTATGTGCATTCAAGGTGACATTTGTCAGTGTTGTAGCTGCAGGAGAGATGTGTTCTACAGATGGGGTGAGAATTATAACCTCCTCTGTCCTTACCCTGCAGCCTTCATCCACCCCAACCTTTACACCACTATTTGACCACCAGAAATGAATACAACCCCATGAATAAAGTCTGAATCCCCCAATATTATCCCATCTCCAGCCTGGTTTATTATATGTGGATGTAACATGTCCTCATCACAGATAGATAGATAGATAGATAGATAGATAGATAGATAGATAGATAGATAGATAGATTTGTGATAGATAGATAGATAGATATGTGATTGATAGATATGTGATTGATAGATATGTGATTGATAGATATGTGATTGATAGATATGTGATTGATAGATATGTGATTGATAGATATGTGATAGATAGATATGAGATAGATATGAGATAGATAGATATGAGATAGATAGATAGATACGAGATAGATAGATATGTGATAGATATGTGATAGATAGATATAAGATAGATAGATAGATAGATAGATAGATAGATAGATAGATATTAGATAGATAGATAGATAGATAGATAGATAGATATTAGATAGATAGATATTAGATAGATAGATATTAGATAGATAGATATTAGATAGATAGATTGGAGATAGATAGGTAGATAGATATTAGATAGATAGATATTAGATAGATAGATAGATAGATAGATAGATAGATAGATAGATAGATAGATAGTGCGGTTTCTTTTAGCGGGAGTATAGTACAAAGAACTAATTATTATCCAGCTCCCGGCAAGCTCAGTCAGCTTCTGGTCATTAATCCAGCATGGCCCACATTTCATGGGAATAAACTGAGAACAATTGATTATTTTTTCCGCATGTGAAATGTCAGTCTAGAAGACTGGAAACCAAAACCCATCTGTCTGTCCCTCCGGACAGTTGCAAGGACACCAGGACTTTAGCAGAGGGTAGACCAGAAATAGACATTTACTATTTATATGAAGGGCTTCAGTTTAATGCAGTCAGATGCTGGTAAGTCACAATGATGTTATTACCGGATCGTATGAGCTGTAATGAATCTATGGATTATCAAGAGACTCCATGCTAAATTAACTCACAACTTACTCACAACTTACTCAAGAGTGGGTGTGATGAATTGCAGGGGAGTAAAATGTCATTATTAGCAAACAATATTAGGGTTGAGAGTTGGTGTTTCCAGACCAAGACCTAAATTTAATAAGCAGTGAGATTGCAGTGAGATTGAAAAGTGGGGCCCATATCAACCAATCAGTTTCAAGCTCACATTCTCTGAATCTGATTGGTTGCTATGGGCAACAGCCCCAATTTTTAATCTCACTGAAATCTCACTGAAATTTAGACCCAAATCTAATAACAGTGTAACAGTAACACTGGTCAGTATCTGTGTGCAAAATGCAAAAGTATTCTCCCTGCATTCATAGAGTAACATTCATTTTACCACCCCTGCAATTCCATATGGTTTTCCCAATCATGAGTCGGGGAGGTAAAATGAATGTCAGTGTTTGCATGCAGGGAGAATATTTTTGCATTTTGGACACAGATACTGACCAGCGTTACTGTTACACTGTTATTAGACTTGTGCTGGAAACATCATCTCTCAACTCTAATACTGTTTGCAACTAATGAAATTTAACTTCCCTGCAATTCAACATGGTTTTGCCCACTCTTGAGTAAGTCGTGAGTAAGTCATTAGTGTCTAGAGTTTGAATCTGGTCCACTATGTGGAGGGGGTACTTTATCTTTCTCCTGTAATGAAGTCAAATATGCAAAACAGTAAAAAAAAAAAAAAAAAGTCCAATATGAGAATAATTAAATGAATAAACTGTTTTTTAATGTAGGGTTTTTGGCACGGATGCTACGTTTGATTAATACCTTGTTGACTACTATCACAGTTAATGGAAAACCCTGCAAGATTGCATCTTCTAAGTATTTTTTTTTTAATTTTGTTTTAAGATTTAATTCATCAGAATTAATTCAGAATACTAAGCAGTTACCAGGGCACCAGATCTGTAGAACACTTCATTTTCAGCATCCTGTGTACCAGAAAACTAAATTAATAATGAATTTTAATATATCTAAGCAGGAAAAGTTCCCCTTGGGTGTCATCTAAAAATATACAGTAGGGCTGATTCAGACCTGAATGTGAGGCAGACGGCGTAGCATACCTAAAATTATAACGTTTCTAAAATACTGCCATGTTGCAGTATGCATGGCTGGCTCCGCCACATGTAGATTGCGGGGAAAAGCACACAGGTTGTCCTTCCATTGGCAATGGTTATCTTCTGCATTGATACGCCACCTAGCTGTTACTGTTGGTACTGCAACTCTTCACAGGAGAAAGGGCATTGTGATTCTGCCATATTTGCCTAGGCAGCCAGATCTGCAGCTGCTTTGCTTTGAGTACCATAACGGCCGCCCATTACTTGGCGCTCGTACAATACTGGTCAAGATCAGGCCCTGGAGTCTCAGCCGATATCATTATTTCTATTTGAAATGTCATCTATGGACTCTTGTCTACGCAACACTGCTTTTTGTGGTTAATTAATGAGTTTCATTGTAGAAAATTGTGTTAATCATTGGGTATAAACGCATGACCTGGGTCCTCGGAGTTGTTTGAAATGTTTTTTTTTCATTATTACGTTGCCAACCAGATTAGCACCCCATTCATAAATTGACCTTGCTATTTATCACAGCACTCCGAGCCTGAAGTTGCTTTGTCTTTGTGAATCGCGCAGTATCACACTATATTCGTCTTCTTTCTCGTTTTCCACTCCTTTCCCTTCCATGATGAATCTTCCTTGCGCCTTGGCCATAAATTTTCTGACAGCCTCATAGCTGCTGCCAGTCTTTTCTGCAAGGATGAGTTCGGAGAACCTTGCGTGTGCATCAGTCTGAGGAGAGCATTTTAATTTTATTTGATAAATACATAGATTTTGATATGCTTCTGGTAACTCGTCTCTCTGTCTATTTTCACTCAGAGATGTTTGAAGGGCAAAGAAACAGAATAATGCGTCTAAGCTGTTTCCAAATGTCTCACAGAAAGATTATTAAAAGATGAACCGTGTCTATAGCAAACGTCCTATAGTAGATAAATATACAATACTCGTGTAATAATAATAATAATGATGATCATAATTATTGGCAATAACCAGCAGCTAATAATCCAAGTGACCTTGATCCAGTGATATATTTTCATACATTGGAGCAACCAGTTATTGAGAATAAAACTCTGCCTGTATTACTATTGGCCAGTGATAAGTGAGATTTTCTATGAGGGGTGACTTTATTTATGTCCTTTCCAGCAACCATATGGTCATGAGGGAGCAAACGAGGCACAGAGAGTTGCTGAACAAACCTCCAATTCTTACGGTCCATCCCCTCAAACACTACCCATTCCCTCCATTCAGCCTAACCATAACACTTCCATTCTACAACCCATTCATTCCCTTCAGCCTAACTCTCCCCTTTTACAACCCATTTACTCCCTACAGCCTAACACTTACCTTATATAACCCGTTCCTACCCTGCAGCCCATTCCTAACCCTTACTCTCCCCTTTTACAACCCATTCCCTCCTTACAGCATAACCCTAAGCTCCCCTTCTATAACGCATTCCCTCCCTTCAGCCTAACCCTAACCATCCCATTATCTCACTGTAGCCTAACTCTCCCCTTCTACACCCTATACCCTCCCCACATATAGACACTCTCTCCCGCCAGGAGAAGCTCTGCTGCCTCATAGGGTCAGTCATGAGATGCACATCAGGAATAGGAATGTTTGCTGTAATAACCATTTATTGTCGATTCCCCCTGTATGCATGGGAAATCGCATATTGCGCCATTCCAAATGACACAGGCCATCCATTTGTTCCAAAATGTTTTATAGCTATCTATCAGATCAAATCTCACGTCCATAAAAACACATACCTACATACCTCATATTACTACCTCTAATCACAATACACCTCTGTGAAGCTTAAGCCCTGGCTGCCCTTAACAAACCTATGAAATCATTAAGTGTATTGCTGTAGTTAATAATATGTAAGGGTGACCTATTAATCAGGTCAAAGCTGTTAGTACACTTGTGTAGAAAAATGGAATTACACACTAAACTAATCCATGTATTATACATCTAAGATTCCTTTGACCTCTAATTAAATAAGTTCTGCCGTGTGCACACTCTATATTGCGGAAGAAATGACCCTTCGCATTGTGATTCCTTTGCATGAATGCTAACTATGTCTCACACAAGTGTCTTTTACAAAATGGACAGGATCTACTTAAAAACACACACAATGGGATATAGTTCATAGATATTGTATACATTAGACGTTTCCCATAGCAATTAATCAGATTCTAGAATATGTTTGGTAAACAAAAGCTTTAATGTGATTGGTGGCCACAGGGCCAGCAACAGAAATCTTAGGGCCTAGGACACCATCCACCGCCCCAACCCAGGAGCAGAGCGAGAGCACCGAAAACACCGACCATCCTTTCACACTGATATGTGCTGCACCCTGGATGGACATGTGACCACAGGGAGCGAATGAGCACCAGAGACACCTAAGAAATGGGTTCTCTTTGAAGTTTGGGGCCCATCACAACTGTCCCATTTGTTCCCCCCCCTGTTTCCGGGTCTGGGTGGCTATGGCCACAATTTCATATTTGTGATTTGGAAGCTCCATTAAATATACCAGGCTTGCTGGCAATTTGAGGGTGGGACATGAGGGTGTGGTTAATGTCTGAAGTCCAATGCCCATAACCAATATATGGCTTCTATTGATAGTGTTACTATGGATGGGCGGAACTTGATATCATCCTTAGCAACCATCAGGACTCTCTCAACCTCGGACAAATTCTTTCATGAAGACAGATTTGCTAAGCCTCACCTCCAGTAAGACATGGCTCCGTCCAGACTTTGGCCCTGCCTACTTGTTATGTAGCCCAAACCAGTTACATTTACCCCTTATAGAAGGGTATTAGTCAATACAACTAGACCCGATTCCATAGTTGGTAACAAACAGCAAAAAGTTTGGGAGACATTTTTTGAGAGGACACAAAAGTTTTTAATTTGGGGAATATAAAGCCCTATTACAGGGGGACATTAAAGCACAGTTAAAGAGGAATAAAGAGCTTTATTTTAGAGGGCTCATAGTCCATACATTTAATGTGAGGGACTCTGTCCACCAGCCTTTCCATGACCGTCCCATAAGCAGGATGTGCGCCACAGAAAGCATAACTCGAATCCTTGGGATCTTTTGTCGAGCAGCCCATTATAACCGCACAGCAGCCTCATCTATAATGGATACCACAAAGTCACTGACACCATTTATGGCATTTACTGATGATTGCTATTTTAGGCTAATTATTGATACTCCTATGCTATTCTCTTTGCAATCCACACTTTTCTTTATTGCAGTCAGCATTCAGACAGTAAGAAATAAAGCCGGGGTCAGTACCAGTTCAGGCAACATAACAAAAGCTGAATCTTGTTGTTACATAATTTATGGCTGAATTAATATGTAAATCTCCCCGGCTCCATTGGGTCTTTCTCCAAGATAATAAAGTTGATCGCCAGGGAAATAGTTCCATAGCTATAAAACACCACGGTATGATAATATAAGAACTGTCTCTTTGTTTCTGCAGAAAGGGGCTTGTGGTAAATGTTCCATAGTTAAATCAGACTATACTGAGACATTTTAAATAGATTAGCATACAGCTGTTTGGTGATTAGCCAATGCATGCTGGGTATTTCAGGTATGGTATTTTGCATGGTTTATTACACCCCCATAGCTGCCCCCTGCTCACAAAAGGTTCAACACATTTCCCACTGCCACCTCTACTTGAGGACCGCTGGCTCCCAGGATAGTATTCCCGGAATTGGACTGGAGGCAGGAAATGAATTAGAATGACTTTAATCTGGATGACCGCCCATGTTTAGTGACCCCATGAATGGAAGTCTTTACCAGACTGGGGATGGAGCTTTGGTTGAGATTTTTATAAACCATGACAAACAAAAAGCTCTTTGCCATCCTGTGTGCCTTGTTGATATTGTCACGCATGGGATCCAGTAGGAGAGAGGTACTCCATTCCGCCTTGTGTAAGAGTGCAAAACCATGTGGAAGTGCAGAACAGCGGCCATTTTGTGGATTTAGCTATTCTACTGACCAAGCACATAATAGTCGGTAGTATGGTCATCTTATAGCACTTGTATCATTGGTCATTAAGTGCAAATCTCGGCATCTTTGTCGCAATACGTCTCATAAATCCTTTGATCACACGACCATCTGGATTGCCTGAGACTGAGAATCTCAGCTTTTTGGATGCCCTTATGATCAGGTAAAATCTGGTAAAAATATTACCCCCCAACCATTGATAATTAACCCCTCTTCCTCCTTTAGGATGCAAAATTTGAAAATGTTAGGAAAACAGGTTGGTGAAACCATATTGAATTGCAGAACTCATAAATAAATATTACATGGTCCATGTTGCCTCACTGTAGTAATATAGGGGTGGTGATGTGGGAAAAAGAGGACATAGATGTTACCCTTAAAGATAAAACATTACATTCTGGAGAGCGTCTGTCTATAAGATCAGATATATAGTTCCAGACATTGATGTTTTCGTGATGGCAGGGGGTAACGTAAGCACCGGTAACAAGTATTAAGGAGGAACATCTCAAAGCTTAATTACTAGTAAGTGCTGATGGGGTGTTTTGTGCAAAACTCATTAGTGTTAATCATATGTATTTGGCACTGTGCAATTAGAGCTCATTGACACAGGTCCTGGAAATTTATGAGTAAATATATGTGGACATAAGAAGAGACTAATAAACTATCGTCGAAGAAAGAGATTGTCAAGTACGTGCTCCCTGAGGGATTAAAGACCTGGAAATAGCGTCATTAGGCCACTCCCCCACGGCAAAACAGCATGCTTTATGGCAATAATTCCATTCCTTTCCCTTCAGCTATTAATATGACATTCCCAAATGGATTGACTCTCCCGTAGGGCGATGGTGTGCAGAGTGAGAACGAGTTTCCTTAGCTTTGTATTTGTCATTCGGCAGGTGATAATCTCTGTGCCTGTCCCCCGGGTCTTTCGCTGTTGTGAGTTTTTGGACCAAGGTTTCTTATTGATGATTTAGCAAAACTCAATCATGTTTTTTCCCCAATAGACTTTTGTCTTTTAAGCTAAATATATCCTAGCGGGATAGCAACAGAGCAAGTTGCAATGAATGGAAATTTCCGGGCAAGGGAGATGAACGTAGAATGCCCTCCGGTACGCCAGTCATAAATATTACAGGCTTATGGCTTTGTGATGCAATGGAGAGACTCCCTATTTTGTCCTCTGTGGAATCTCGAGGGGTCTCCTTGCTCGGGCTCTTTGTGCGACTAATTAAAGATATATCACAGGAATGAGTCCAGTAATTTATCAGATAAAATTTACAGTGACTGCGACAGCTTTCGGTCCGATCGCCTGCCCGGAAAATCAATCCATTGGCCTTCACTGAAGTATCACAACTCAGAGTGCTCTGGCCTTCACATTTTAATTTCAGAGCATTTGTGGCCATCATTTGAAAAATATATTCTGTTCCCATGAAGGTTATTTACTAATTGATGAAGGGTGCTAATCTACTCTGAAAAATACTCACCAGTCTACAAACATCAGACTGGTGGGTCCAAAACCAGTAGAGGCCAGAGGAGACCACATCCAAGGATGGTTCCAAAGTCTGTATAGTGCGGGGGGCATTTAGCATGCCTATACTGTACTATTATCATACTTCCTCCCTTGCACATGGTACAATCGCTTTCCAGTTTCCATTCCACCATCAGGAATTATCCCAGTGCAGAACTCAGGACCCATCTTGGAAATACATCACTTGCGCATGTGATTTAGCAATAAGCTCACTTTTTTTAATTCGATCCTAGTGACTGAATAAAGCTCTACCCCCTATTCTTGGTAAGGCTAGAACCAATCTATACTCAAGTCCACCCCCAAGGAGGGAGTTAAAATATTTGATAAAAATGAAGCTCTGTCCATTCATTCACAGAAATGGGTGATATGGCGGAGATATTC
Organism: Platyplectrum ornatum; assembly: GCA_016617825.1. NCBI lineage: Eukaryota > Metazoa > Chordata > Amphibia > Anura > Limnodynastidae > Platyplectrum > Platyplectrum ornatum. The sequence continues at coordinate 9,813 of JABWIB010000038.1, read as the reverse complement.
CTTCGCTGGTAAGAAATATAACACTTTTCTTTTTACAAATACAAACACTGACAGCTAAATGTCATCTGTCTATATTATTGTCATCTGTTATTATTGTGAGAAGCTATTTAATGAATGGGTAAATATGCAGAAATATCTCTATTTTGGCATCTTACATATCTATTACACCAAATTATATTCTGTTCTGGAGCACTTTCCCGATGAACTGCACCTTTTAGCAGACGAAGCGGCATGGACAATGGGGGCAGAATTACATGATGGATGTAAGTCTTACTATGGAGGCAAGGGATGGAGTGTAGATAGGAAATTTTAGGGTTAGGGTGCAGGCATGGTATAGACTGAAAAACGGGATGGTTAGGTTTAGGCTGTGGGTAGGGGATGAATCGGAAAAGAGGAACTTTAGGGTTAGGCCTCAGGGAAGGGATGGATCAGAGAAGGTTAGGCTCCAAGGAGGGGATTATTCGGAGCAGAGGAATGTTAGGGTTAGGCTGCATTGAAGGGATGAATCAGAGAAGGTTAGGCTGTGGGGAGGAAATGAATTGGAGAAGCGAAAGATTAGGGTTAGGCTGTAGGGAAGGGATGGATCAGAAAAGGTTAAGGTCAGGCTATGGGGATGGGGTGAATCGGAAAAGGGGTAGCTTGGGGTTAATCTGTGGACAGGGGAGGGTTGGGGTAAAAGATAGGGGTTAAGGATAAATGTTGGTGTGGGGGAAAACTTACTGTACCTGTAGCTGCCGATGAGTAAATCTGTCTGCCATTTGTGAATTCTCTGCATCTGACCGATTCTTTCTGTATTGAAAGTTCATTGCTACATACTTGCCAGAACAATCCTGTCTCAATTGGGCTTTTCTGCCAGGCAAGCCACATTTGTCATAGAGACCCACCAGTCTGTTCAGCATCAGACTGGCCCACCAGAGAATAGGAGAATCCTCCGGTGGGCCCCAAGACCTAGCATTATTTCTTTATAACTGAGGGAGGGCCCCAAGAATGATTTCCTCTGGTGAGCCCAAGATACCCCAGTCCAACTCTGGGTCTGTCTAATATTTCAGGTGGAGGTGGCATGTGTGTTTAGAAACAAGAGTCTATAAAATGCTTTAGTCCTTGTCTTGTTAAAGTGCACAAGACAGATATGCAGCTAGTTTCTTAGTGTGTCTGAATAATTGCACTATGGATCCTTTGATGAATATTAGTAAATAATTCTCTGTGGGTGCTTAATAGACCTGGATGATGAAAATAATACACATCTCTGCCATCTACCAGCCTACAACCCATTAGCATTCTGTAAGAGAAGTTACAGAAGTGAAATGTCAGGTTATTGTTTTTTCTCAGCGTTTTATGGATTTCGCAAGCGCAGTGAAAGATTTCATCATATTATTAGCTGAAGTGTTTGAAAGAGTTTAATTCATGGGTTAAACTTTGGCGCGCTCCTCGATATGCGGGAGCCAGATTAGGTTTGCATTTTAGCGAAGCTGTTAGACCTTGAAATGGGAATCAATTCTTAACTGATATAAATTCAGGATATTCAGTATTCCATTTGGGTCTATATATAGTCCAGAGGCTGAGGAAATAAGAGGAAAGCAGGAGAAAAGTTTCACCTGGGTAATATGAGTCGGGGGGTAAGAGTTACACCGGGGAAATACTATGATGAGTGTCAGAGGGGCGAGAGTAATGTTAGTGTTTGCATTCAGGGAGAATACTTTGCCTTTGTTTATTGTACACAAATACTGACCAGTGTTATTGCAACTTAATTGTATATTATGGTAGGTCCAATGTTATCAAGGTCAGGACTGTGTGTGTCTACCGTGTTTCCCCAATAATAAGACCTACCCCGAAACTAAGCCCTTCGCTAATTTTTTGTAAAACCGTTCAAAATAACCCCGAAAATAAGCTCTAGTAAATTCCCCAATTGTCCTATTATCGGGTAAACACGGTATGTGAGATGATTTGTGTGTGTGTATAAGGGTGTTTAGTGATAGTTGCCAGCTCCTTGTTGTTCCCTTCTGGGAGAACTCATGAGAAATATACAGCAGCATGGGGCGGAGGTTTTACGTAAGGCTGCAGTTTGCTCCAGGATATAAGGTGCATTCAGGCTGCCGGTGTATGGGGTATATTTACTAAGCAGGGAGATTGCAGTGAAATTCGAATTTGGGGAAGTTGCCCATGGCAACCAATCAGATTTGAGTTCACATTCTCCAGAGTGTAAAATGAAACTGAGAGCTCAAATCTGATTGGTTGCCATGGGCAACTTCCCCAAATTTGATTTTCACAGCAATCTCCCTGCTTAGTAAATATACCCCTATATGGGCTGCACACTCAAGGAAAGGCAGTGAGATGCTATTAGCTGCAGGTTATGCAATGCTGTGTGAGTGTCTATCACAGGGAAGACATAGCGCTATCCACTACAGGGACTTGGGGACATTGGATTTTGTCAGAGAACTCCCCGTTGGACGTAGGCGATGATGTTTGTAGCAGGGAGCAGAAAGTGTTGTAAGCTTCAGGGAGATGATGATGGGCTGTGAATGGAGCAGAGGAGGTAGTAATGTGGCTATACGGCAAGAAGGAATTCATTATACGGAAAAAGCAAAAATAAGGATTCTGATGCAGAGCTGCTCCTGCACCCTTTGTGTTTTGGTGTGCTCTGTGGGGCGTTAAACTATCCTGAGATTAGCACGTGATTGGCTAGTTTCGATATGAGCGTGTCGGCAGCCATGTTTTCCTGAGCCATAAGAATCTGAACCTGTTTAGGGTTCCAGTTAGTGTAAGACAGAGCACATTTTCATTCAATAAATGGCGGGGCTGCAGACTCTCCCGAAATCTCCAAGAGACTCCTGAAATTAGAGCATTATTTCCCAGTATCCCAGGAAAGCAGGAAAATCTTGGACTCAATCTGGACTTGAGGTTAGTGCTTTAATGTAAATCACTGCCTCAAGCCCCAAACATTAATGAGGCTGTAGTAACCCAATGTATTGAAGATTGCACAGAGGATAAGGTTTGCACAAATCGGGCCCTCAAGTCCCACCCCCATGTTGCTGTATTTAGGTTCTCCCAGAAGATCCTACTGGTTCACTCGGTGCTGTACAATTTAAATGGCCAATTCAATTTATTTTGAACAGAAGGGAAAAAGCCAGACGTGCTTTTTCCACATCTCTTACCATAGGAAAATGCTATTTTTCCAGTTTGTGTATGGGGGATTGCGCACAACTGAATCGGGCCCCAATGCCTAAACTTACTAAGCAGTGAGATTGAAAAGTGGGGATGTTGTTCATAGCAACCAATCAGATTCAAGCTTACATTCTCCAGTATGCAAAATTAAACTGAGAGTTTGACTCTGATTGGCTGTTACGGGTAACATCCCCACCTTTCAATCTCACTGCAATCTCACTGCTTAGTAAATTTAGGACTAAATGTCTGTATTTTAATCACATCCCACCCTAGCAATTTTAATTGCATGTAAATCATCTCCGCTCATGCAATAATAAGTGTCACCTATGATCGTACTTAAGTTTGCGGTCAGGTGTACTAGATTGTTATAGATTGATCGTTTCCCAGAATGCTCCAGTGCCAAGAGAACATAATAGACATTCTGAACATTTTGTGCAGTTCAAAGCAGGAGACCTGGAAAAGGAACCTTTCAGGGCAGACGCGTTCGCCCCTCGCTCTGTGGCAGCAGACGGATGCAGGGTGCCCGCTTCAATACCGTTCCTGTCAGGCCTTTTTCCCCGAGCATTTCACGGCCCAGCGGGCGCGCGAGGGGAGGAAGCCGCAGACGTGATTGATGCGGGAGACTGTCTGAATGATTGTCCTACTGTCAGTGCAATCTTCCGCTTCTACCAAATCTTCACCCACACACATAAACACAGATTACTGTACATCTGACAGGCTGGAGCATCCGGAGAAGGGTTAATAGCTGGTTGTCCATTCCCGAGCCAGTCAAATGTGTGCAATCACCAGAACACTAATGGTATTTTGCAGTTTACTGCTCGCTCTAGCTGCCTCACTGCCTCCCCCTCCCCTTCTTTATGGGATTCGCTAACGAGCGCGCTATTCGCACTAAACAATATTCATCTCCAGGACGTATTACTGGGAGAAGCGATCGGTTCGGTACGCTCTGCGATGATCGGGGGGAGTCCCGGCTTACATGGCTTTTTAATCAAGAGTCGGGATAGAGAAGAGGAAGCTCCTGCGGTTAACACATGGTGTATTGTATGGGTAGTCATCCGGCTGGCAAGGAATTCATGTTGCGGTAGAATTGTGCACTGCATGGGAAGAGGCCTGTGTCTACTAAGCAGTGTTCAGCTGTGAGACTTCTGTCTAATGGCATGAAGCAGCCCTTACATTCACATGATTCTCACTGCCCTCCCATATCTTCTCCCACCCTCTATGTCTCCCAGTCTCTCTTTCTCACTTTCTCTCTCTCTCTCTCTCTCTCTCTCTCTCACTCTCTCTCTCTCTCTGTATTCCTTTCTACAGTGTCACTTTCATATAGCTTCCTTTTCTGCCTCTCTTTCTTCCCTATTTCTTTATCTCTGATTCTCAATTTTTCAATTTCTCTCTCCCTATATCTATGTTTGTCACCATCCATTTCTTCCTTTTTTTTCTTTCTTTCTTTCTTTCTTTCTTCCTTTTTTTTCCTTTCTTTCTTTCTTTCTTTCTTTCTTTCTTTCTTTCTTTCTTTCATCTCTAGTAGTTGTCCCTCCATTTCTTTTATCTCTATTTGTCTGTCTGCCTATATTCCTTTCTCTTTTTTCTCTTACTTTTCTATTAATCTTTATCTCTCTCTTTCTCACTTTCTTTTTCTCTTCTTTCTTTTTTCTCTGCTCTTTCTTCTCTCTTTCTCTCTCTTCCCTCTCTCTACTCTCTCTCCTCTCTCTTTCTCCTCCCACTTTCTCTCTTCTTATTCTTTCTTCCCTCCCTCATTCATCTCTCCCTCTCTCTCTTTCTATATCCCCTCTCTCTTCCCTCTTTGTTTTTTCTCCCTTTCTTATTCTCTCTCTTCCCTCTCTCATTCATTCATTCTCTTCATCTCTTTCTATCACCCCCCTCTCTCTCCACTCTTTCTTTCTCTGTTCACTCTTTCTTTCTTTCTTTCTCTCTCTCTCTTATTCTCTATTTTCTCTTCTCATTCTTTTTCTCTCTTTTCTCTCTCTCTCTCTCTTTCCTCTCTCATTCTCTACCACTCTCTCTCTCTCTCCATCTCTTTCTATCACTTACCCCCTCTATCTCTCTTTCTCCTCACACTTTCTCTCTTTTATTTTCTCTATATTCCCTCTCTCATTATCTTTCTCTCTCTCTATCTCTTTATATGCCCCCCTCTCTTCACTCTCTCATTCTCTCTCTCTCTCTCTCTCTCTCTCTCATTCTCTTTCTCTCTCTCACTCTCTCTAATTCTTTCTCTCTCTCATTCTCTCTTTTCTCTCCCTCATTATCTTTCTCTTCTCTCTCTCTCTTTCTCTCTCTCTCTCTCTCTCTCTTATTCTCTCTTCCCTCTCATTCTCTACCTCTCTCTCTCTCCATCTCTTCAATCACTTCTCTCTCTCTTTCTCCCCACACTTTCTCTATCTCTTCACACTCTGTCTCTCTCCCTATCTCCTTATAATGTAACTGTGTTGTATGAATGAACACTTTTGCCCTGGGAGACAGTTGTGCTTTGACACTATTTCCCCTATAATAAAACTTTTCTACAACAATATAACAATATAACAGTCATCTTCGGCTGCTTCCTATCCATTACTGCAGGAAATGAAGCCAGACATACAGCCCACTGCCAGTGCTGTCTCCATTATAGCACCACATGCCGGAGCGACTGTATCTACTTCAGCTGAATATGTTGGAGGGTCTGCAAAATTGCAGTACTTAGCTGAGAACCTAGCAATCGGGAGCATTGTTACGGGAATAGATGGGCATAATAATAGGACACATAATATCACATTAGCGATACAACCACACGCTGTTTGTGCAAACATGTCAATATATTACTATGTATTCTGCAATGTATACATTATGTATCCTTCTTTATAGCATGGCCTGCATGTAGCCTACTAAAGAACACAACAAACACGGCTCAGATCTTTGTTCCAAAAGAAAAGATGCATATATTACTGTATATAGTATAATGTATATGTTATATCGTATAATGTATATTACTTTACCATATAGTCTGTAGGACAGACCATTTGCTAAATTCTGGGAATGGAAAAGTGGAGATGTTACCCATAGCAACCAGTCACATTCCAGCTGACATTCTCTAGTATGTCAAAGAGAAGAGATGCTCTTTAGTAAATATTGTAGCTTATTCTCCATGGTCTTTCTGTAGGTCTATGACAGAGGGCATGATTTATGCAAATAACCCCAAAACCCAGCCCCCTGGACAGCAAATTATACCTTTTCTATATACATGGACGGGACTTAACGTCATCGAGTCTACCCATTTATAATATTGATCAGGGCTGGATTTAACCTGGATCTACACACACACACACACACACACACCCCATGCGTAAATCACCTCTCGTTATTAAGTCTGGACCCAGTCCACCTACGTATTTGATCCTATAGTCCATCCCAATACAGTATATTCTCTCACAAGATGGCTGCCTGCCAACCCTGACTGATTTCTCTGCTTATAACATTCATTGCCAGGAGCAGAGATTTTAATACTTTTGTGGTTTCTTCTTCCCTGCAATGAATAATCCCATTAATTCACCGTCCATTGTTTTTGTAAAAATATCAGACTGGAGAAAGACTTATTTTATTTGTTGTTATCACATACTGGGATAATCGCAGGTAGCATCAAGCAAGATGAGAGAGAGGACGCCCTCTGAATAGTGTTCAGGGCGCAACCGCGTTTACCACATCATGTTTGTTTACTGTTACTCAAATTAAGGTTAATACATTGCCAGTTTGTGTGAATGATGTGAACTCCAAAAAACTTCAAAAGTTCAATGTCACCATAGCCGCAACACATAGATCGCCAAAGGCAATAAAGCTATTCTGTTTTGTGCTACCAACAAAGACCAGTGGAACTAAACATGTACAGCATGGAGCAACGGCAATCGTATGTCAAATCGTATAATATATATCAAGGGGTGTAACCTAGCCAGATACATTATTGGGGCTGTTTTAAGCTGCCAGTCTAATACTGTTTGCTTACGGGGCAGGGCTGCCATGGGCACCTGATCACGAAGGTGTCAGAAGTGTCTGGCACAAATCTAGGAAAACAAACTCTAAATAGTACATACTGGTGATAGGTTAAGGCAATATAAAATACAAAACCTGTTTTGTTGTCACTGTGAACCGCCACCCTCCTTCCGTCTACCACCTCTCTCACTCTTGCTGCTGTGCGGCGGATGGCCTTATTAAAGCATGCGCTTAATCCCTAATATTTCCTCCCTACGCTCCCACATTTGTGTCGTCCTTATCTGTATTACAGAATGATAACACAACTGTTTAATGTAACAGACAATTTGACCATCCTTCGCCAGAAAATTCGATGTAGCCTCTCAACAGCGAGTGAAAATAAATCTATTGAAATGCTGCTTTGCGGACCCAAAACCTCATCGATTTAATTCACTGGACGCCAGTCCTCAAACTGGATTCTATTTCGGCTAATTTGAAAAGCACAGTTCTGAGGACTGCGTGTATCCCTCGTATAATCAGGGGGTTTCATCTTTGCCGTGCCGTGTTTTCTAAATCTAATTGTCATGCTCAGTTCTCCGGGTCCTTGGATACGCGTTGAGTTGCTTCTGTAGCCATTAAGAATGAGTGTAAAAATGGCTCTTCTTCATTGAGCAGAGGAAGCAGTAACGATGTCTTACCCCGTAGACATGATTCCTTTCACTGTGTTTAAGCCAGCTGAGCACAGCTGTACTGTATATTTATGGCGTTGTAAGGTGTTAACACGTTCTGTGCGGTAGCTGTAATTCACTGTTCAGCGACCCCTGAGTCAGTTCTTATCACCAAAGCCTGTCGCCACAGAAGCGAAGGTGCGTTTTAACCCTATCCAGCTTTTCTTGAATGTATGGTCAAAGAGCAATTGGCTGTGGGTTATCCTCACCAGAGGCATGATTAACAATGGGCAACAGCCCCAGACCTTAATTGTAAAAAAAAAATAGACCCATAGAGCGAGGGCTGATGCTACCAGGAGACAATTTTAGGCAGTTGCATTGGGTTTCTGGACATGGGGGTGTCACAAAGGGCCAAGGACAATTGGACAATATACAACATGTTGCCACTGTGGAGGAAATAGGTAAATACATTCCTACTAGTAGAGTATTGATTAGAGAAATAGACATAGGGATCCAGGGTGAACTTTGAGGTTGAACTTTGCCCAGGGTGCCCATAGACTTAGCACCCCAGGGCTGGATTAACAATGGGGCTAATTGGGCACCATTGTCAAAAAGGCCTATAGAGGTACATCTTATGATGTGATGTGATGAAGGAGGGGACAGTGTGATTAAGTGGCCCACATATAACTGACCACCACATATAACCGTGATCACACCCACACATCACTGGCCACTCCAATGGGCCTATCATCATTTTCGGCCACAGCTTACGTGGCTCTGAATCCGCCACTGTCTATCACTACTCCTGCATTGACCAACTCTTCTATTCTACATTCTCCACCTGACCAAACTCTTTTGGGTGCACGGAATACAAGATATAAAGATACTGACAACTTGTCCATTAGTGGGAAAAAATTGTCTTTTTATCCAAAAACATTCCATAGATGTATCAACCAATTTTACCCTATTCTAGTTATAAAAAGAAGTCAAATAAAATGATGCATATAAACAGTCACGCATGCTCTTATACAGGCTCCTGTCCCCTTTGTGTGCTGAAACAAAATGGCGGACAATTAATCTGAGTTATTACACCAGCACAGAAATACACGTGTAAGGTTCTTCCCGTCCCTATGTACGGACAATGACAGAGCAGGTTAGAGATTACATCATCACTTACATGACTGCATCTGTAGCTACTAGCTTAGCACAATATCCACAAAATCCTGGATTAAATGTGCTGCTGCGTCTTAATACCCTTCAAAAGAGCTGCATTTCAGTGGTATTAAATATCATATGATTCGGCAGCGTATTTTAGCTGAGTATAGAATTACACCAGATGCTAAATTGAGGTTAAGATGGACAGTCATCAGTCAAATCTGGTTTACCTATAAATTGGAAAGATATTGCTTATCATACAACAGCGCTCGGCACTCCATGAATGACTGCTAAGTGACGTTGAGAAATTCGCGAGCGAATAAGAGCATCTTGATCCATCCCAAAAAATTTTTTTGGCAAATCTTAGACCTATTAACCCTCAATTTGCTTTCAAATATTGGATATTTTTATATTTATACCAAACAGGTTTAAATAGTTCTACTCTTTTATCCTCTACCCTCACGGATGGGAGACTTTTCTACTTATCAAATACCCTTTCAGTGAAGTTGTTTTCCGTTTAAACCTATTAGCTTCCAATTTATACAAATGCCCTTATATTGTATTAGACTTTTGCTCTTAATAATTCCCCCTCCTGTACCTGAAATTTTTGTATGGTGTGTGACATATTTCAGCTTTTGGGTGCCAGTCTCCTGTCTCACCCGCCTACCAGTTTATTCCCTTATCTGTAGGAATATATAATTTGTTGCTATCGCGGCATCGTAAAGGGTCTAGGTTGGGCTTGAACTAGAGATGAGCGGGTTCGGATCCCAGAGGTCTGACAGATCCGAATCTCTGGGATCCGGGGCGAATCCGGGCAGGCTCGGGGGGTGCCTCCTCGGTTCCGAGCAGGAACCGAGGCAAAACCCCGTCCCTG
>JABWIB010000037.1:222456-233755 GCA_016617825.1 Platyplectrum ornatum | reverse complement strand
CGCTAAGATTAGAAGAAAGGAAGTTTCACAACCAGCAGAGGAAAGGCTTCTTTACAGTAAGGGCAGTGAGGATGTGGAATTTATTGCCTGAGAAGGTTGTGATGGCAGGATCAATAGATGAATTCAAGAGGGGGTTAGACAAATTTTTTGAGGTAAAGGGTATTCAGGGTTATGACTGGTAAGTTATTTAGTATATTAATCAGGAGGGAGCTCTTGTATATTTAAACTGGATCAATTTAAATTATAAAATTTAGGATCGCAGTAGATCCCATAGGTTGAACTTGATGGACTGACATCTTTTTTCAACCTCAACTACTATGTTACTATGTTACTATGTGGCATCAAGCTGTGAGACAGCTGGAGACTTGACGGGATGCGGCAGCTAACAGAGACGGAGTGGCAACAGGAGGAATACGCAGCTGCAACCCTGCACTACCCAGGGGCTGTGCTAAAGAGCTTAAAATCCTGCAGCGGGCACAGAGGCGGCTCCCTGTTGTACCCCGGTATTTCTCCCATTAATGAATTAAACCATCGCAGGCTGTCTAAAGCGATTCTGTCACATCATTTGACAGTACACACTTGTGAGATGTTGGATGAAACTGTTTATCGTATGAATTACACAAAATTTGTTCTGGTACAGGGTCAGACATTCTGAGGGTACCTGGTAGTTCCCTACAGTCTTTGGCCTGTGGTTCCCAGTCAGAGCTCAGTGCCAGGACTTCTAAACTCCATCACAGACCCTTCTAGAAAGACATTATGTACAATGCCATGAATGAAAAGCTATAACCAGAGATGGTCATAGGCATAGGCCGTAAAGGCGGCCGCCTATGGCCCCGCGGGGTCAGGGGATCCTAGGGACCCCGCACCTATGCATCCCCTTGCAAGCCTCCGTCAACGGCACTGTAATGTTCATTGACCTTCCAGGGAGCTATTTTGATGCTTCCCTGGCAGTCACACCTGTGTTTCTGTAAAGACGTCAGGATGACATTAGGTTACACTGACATCACATAATAGTAACACGAGTGTGCCGCTGAGTCGGCCGGCCACTTTTACTCCAGGCCACGTAACTAGGCCTATATCCCTGTTCCTCACAGTACACACACATATATATAAATGTGTACAGAGGCAGCCCTGGGCATACATTTAAATTTCTAAATGGGCCCCCCATACATTTTTGCCTAGGGCCTTGCAAAACCTAGGGCCGCCCCTGACTATAACTGTTATGGTAGGTGTGGTAAGACATCTAACTCCAGGGCCTAAATTCTCTAAGCAGGGAGATTGCAGGACATTGAAAAGTCGGGATGTTGCCTAATGCAATCAGATTCAAGCTCTAAGTTTCATTTTACATACTGGAGAATGTGTGCTCGAATCTGGTTGGTTGCTATGGGCAACATCAACACTTTTCAATCTCCTGCAATCTCCCTGCTTAGTAAATTTAGGACCAGTTCTAGATACTGTTGATTATGGAGGATTTGGAAGACATTTTAACACAGCTCTCATCATGAAGGGCAGTTTTGTGCACCCTACAGTAGGTCTTGCAGCATTAAAATGTGTTTGAAGAGAATTTAAACTATTAGTCATTTTTGGAAAAAGCTTACATACACAATAACATGTTATGACCAATTCAAATCAATTACGGTTTACGGTTACTGTCAAAACTTTTCAGTCTATATGAGGCTCACAGTGTCTAAGCGCCGTCAAACCTTTGCATTTTCCATGTGCATGGATGTCTGAAATTCCACACAAACTTGCAGCATTCATATGTGTCCATAACCCTACCTTAAATCTTCTTCCATCAGCTTCTAACGTTATTAGGTGCTACAACGTGTCTGCAGAGCCTTTGTAGCCTTACAATGGGGAATACAGACAGACAGAATGGGTGGGGAAGAGGGGCCCTGCTTGCAAGTTTACATTCTAAGGGAGATTGGGGATTTTGATACATTGGGGTAATTAAACATACACATAGACCAGGAACAATTTAGACAGCTGCCAATTAACCTACCGGTACATTTTTGGGAGGTGGGATAAAGTTCTATCCGGGAACTAACTTACAACCTCAGCGCTGTAAAGAAGGAACGCTAACCATTGAACTATCAATGCTATCCGCGCCGCCTATTCCTGCCTTCATTGTTTGACTTTACGTAGTATTGACTTACACTCTCATGGGCAAAACCATGATGAATTGCAGGGGAGGTAAAATGAATATCAGCGTGTGCATGCAGGGAGAATACTTTATTGTTGCATGTTGCACACAGATACTGACCCGCGTTACTGTTACACTGTTATTAGACTAGGGCTGGGAAACATCAGCTGTTACCTGTTATGCTGATTGCAACTAATTAAATTTACCTCCCCTGTAATTCAACATGGTTTTGCCCATGAGAGTGTAACTCATGAGTGTAAGCCGTGAGAGTGAAAAGCTGAATCTGGCCCTAAGTTTGCAACTACTAAAAAAGTCCTCTGCAATTTAACATGGCTTTGGCCACTTCTGAGTCAATTGTGAGTAAGTCAATAGTACGGAAATTCTGGATCTGGTCCTAAGAATCTAAGCATAGCCTGGACTAAGCAAAACCTAGTCTATATTTAATACAGGGTTTCCACATCAATCATCTATCCTTGGCATTTATGAATAGTAACATTACAAAATATATATTTGAGTTTTTATGTTCCAAATTAAAATAAGGCAAATAATAATAATAATAATAGTAATAATAATATAAAACAATACAATACAATTAAAAGTAATAGGAAAAACAAAAAGTTAATGCATTCAGGGTTCCATAAGGTACTTATAATGTAGAAAATGGATTAATCAGTTCTCCATCTTCTCTAAAGACTACTTATAGATGTAAATTCTGTGACAAATGACCATGTACTCGAAGGACATAGATCTATGATTCTTCTGTCACCATGTCTGCAAATAACATTCACACTGGTTTGTCTTTGTAGCTTTCCTACATAATCCAAATGTAAAGAGGTAAATGGTGTTTAGAATATATCTTCTGCATCTGGTTTGGTTACAATATTCTTCTGTTCTGTTTCCCCATCAGTTGTATTTTAAGTGTAGAAGGTGAGCATTTAAAGTTTTTCATTTTATAAATATCCTTAGCATGGATATTGGTTATATAAATAATATTACTTCACACGGAATAAACACAGGACCAGTGTGTCTCCATATACATGTAGATGTACTGAATATATTCATAAGAAAGTTAAAGAAAAAATAATCAATAATTAATTGGAGAGGAAATTGACATACAAACAAATGACCAAACAGTAAAAAAGCATTCTGGGACATCTAAAACCAAGTATAAATGACCCTACTTATTCTGAAATGACTATTTTGCATCCTTTGTGCATTTATTTTTACATATTCTTTTTTTTGCAATGCTTATATTTTCCACAAGGGGAAGTATTATCTCATGGTCTGTGTACATTGCATACTGTAAATTTTATCTAAATGTGTTGGTCAGATTTTACCTGTGATATTTGCATACTGGATTAACAGGTCATGCAAAAGTCAATTGTTTACTAAGCGCAAATTGATTTGAATAATGTAAGTGCATTTTCACATTGTAATTATGCATCTCACAAGAATCACAATTTGTAGCCACTAATTTTCTTTTTGTACTGTTTCAGCAATCACCAAGTTACCAAGCACTAAATTTTTAAATAGAAATAATTGTCACAGTTTGCACATAAGTGTTCACTTACAATTAAAGTACCATAAACATACGTCTCAGTCTCAGGCACTAGGCCTGCTCTCATTACGTACCCATGTGTCCCTCAAATGAGATAGTAATGATGTTACAGCATTAGCAGCAGAAAGAATAGCCCATGGGTGTTATCAACTTACAGCAATAGATGCTTTTAAGACTAAAGATGGTGTAGGATTTTTAACATGAACGATATTTGGAAACTCTTCATGTTAAATGTTATTTATTTGAAAAAACTGTGAAGAAGCCTCAGTGGGAGCAAACCTCTCTTAATCTACTAATTTAGTAACCCATTCAAAAAATGTTTTTAAGCTGTGTTTGCAGTAAATGCATTTTGTTTGATCAAATTCCCTACTACTCCGTAAGACCCAATGGGGCCAATTCAAAGGTGCATGAAGACGTGAAAGAGCTGGTTGTGTGCTTCTTGTACGGTAGTGAAAGATTGCGTCTTATGGTACGCGACTCTATGAGCCGTGAGCTAAAATGACCCAAGTTTTCTCCCTTACACTGTTTGTGTAAGGGGGAAACCTTCGCATGAAGCAGACTGAATCTGTCCCAATGGTTAGAAACTGGCAGCTTCTTTCTTAATTAAATGCAAATCCAATTTTTCAGTCTTCTATTTTTCTGTTACTGGTGTCTGGTTGAATAATTTTGTACCAATGTAAACTCCGTATTTTAGGATGTATCTGGCCTCATTGAAGTGTCTAATTTCAGCTTTGTGAGTTCTTTTATGACCTGCACCTTAAAGAAATGACTTATTTGTAACAATATTCTTATAGTTTAAGAGCAGTCTCAGACCTTCCAAAATTACCCATTCCACTTGCTTCAAAATACTCTGATCTTCCAGTTTTCCCTGAGCTTTAGTTTTTATGGTAACCACCTGAGATTTTTTTTTAATTTTTAATTAGTTCACAATATTGGTTGCATTCATGGGCATAACTACCACTATAGCAGCAGTTTGGGCCCCCCATTTTATGTATATATATATATATATATATATATATATATATATATATATATATATATACATACACATACAGGTAAGCCATTTCTGCCTCTGAATGAGAATGTGAGACGCTTCTACTGCTGGTACTCGAGAGTAATTTATCGATGAGTGAAATAGGCCTCTAAGAATCAACGTCAAGGGGATCTTGGTCAGGTTTGGGGATGAGAGTCGGCCAAGTTAAAGGAAGCATAAGTGGGCATTCTTTCAATATTTATAGCTCTAAAAGGTGAGGTATTTATAATATTCACAAGTGAAGTCATCAAGGCCTGGGGCTTTATGAAGAAGAAGGGTGAAAATAGCAGCATTAAGTTCCACAGCACAGAGTTATCAGGTATAAGAGTCACGATTTTGGAAGCAAAGATATCAGCTATAAGAGTCGACAATTCTGGAAATTGGGCCAGCTGGAGCAAACAGTATTGTAGGGCGGCATTATGGGGAAGAGTGTGATATATCAAATCATAATGGTCAGAGAAATGGATATCAGAAGTCAGGAACAGTATCTGATAGGTGTGCTTATGGCGTATGGTGGTGATGTAGGTTTTTTTTTTACCCAAGGTTTAGCCAAGAGTTTGGCAGTCTTATTTTCCCACCAGTCGTATTTTCCCTTATTTTCTAATATTGACGGGTATAGTCAATATTAGAACTAGCCTATGTAGTAAGGAGAGCTTCCAGAAGGTGGTCCTCCCAATGCCCAGTATTATCATCCAAGTAATTTTCCTACCTAGAAATCAGATAAGAATGGAAGTCCAGTGAATCATACAAGTGAACCGAGAATCTCAAAAATCTGTCTCTCAATGGCATTGCAGATAGGACCGTGATCAGAGATTAAGATATCACCTTGTGAAGCCTCCATCAAGGAATCCATCAATCCATCTGCTACTAAGATATAATTGATGTGTGAAAAAGACGAATGTACCCCTGATTAAAACGTGAAGGATATATCAGCAGGATAGAGCAAGCGCTATGGATTGTTGAGACCCATACTGGACAGGAGTAGAGAGAAGCTGCGACTTATAGAGAAAGGAGGGTTTGGCACAGCTGGGGATTTATCCAAACAAGGTTTTGTCACTACATTAAAATCTCTGCTCACAATGAGAATATAAACATGGCGGGGCAAAAAGTAGTTGGTCCAAGGATTGGAAAAATACATAGTGATTATTATTAGGGCCATAAACGTTCAAGAGATATATTTAGAATTCCAGATTTCTACATCAATAAGGTGATACCCACCATTTGCATCTAAAACAGACACTTTTTATGAAACAATGTAGTCACACCTCTGGATTTGGAAGTATAGAAGGCTGAATAGCAGGCATGGAGAAACCTTGCACAAATAAAATCTCCTCATTGGTATTCTTTATAAGTCGAAAAGGCCTTGGCTTTAACAGGAATCCACCAGCATACAGGTTGGAAATCAGGTGGGTTTCTCCTTCAATTACATGTCAAGAAAACATGAGAATGGGCATTACAGAATTCTTAGCATGTAAGCTCTCACGAGCAGGGACCTCCACCCTCCTGTTATCTACCTCAACCTGTCCCCCTCTGCTCCCTCCTGTCTTTCTCAGTGTAATACATTATTATACCCTTTCTAACCCTCTTAGCCAGGGGTGTAAAAAAAAATACAATTTCAAAAATTCAATCTGTTTACATTGTAATCCAGCATATACATTACATTAATACTAGGACTCTAGGACTTAAGCTAGGCATACACGGTAAGATAAATCATCTGAAGATTGGAATATATATGGTGCAATAATTGTATGAAAAAAAACAATATATATGTATATATATATACAAACTTTAAAAAAAAAAAAATCTTTGGTTTATGCTTCTAAAGTGGTCCTTAATGGCAGAATTATTGCAAGTGGGTACACATGGAATTATTTTTTTTAACTAAAAAACTATTTTAGTTTCTGCAGACCAAGAGATCAAAAAATCATTTACTGACGATTTTTGAACAAATTGTTGCCCCTAGCAACCAATCAGATTCAAGCTCTCAGTTTCATTTTGCGCACAGGAGAATGTGATCTAGAATCTGATCCCCACTTTTCAATCTCACTGCAATCTCACCGCATAGTAAATTTAAGCCTATGCTATAAGCACTCACAATAATTATGCAGAGCAGTAATTGCAATAAAAGTAGTCTGTGATGCATGCTGACTGCTATGCTTTTTTATAAAGCTGTTAATTATTCCTGACACTCAGAATGTCTGCCTTACATCCTAGTTTAGGACATATTAGCTCTGAGATTTGTAGGAGGTATCCTCTTTCCAGAAAAAGCTCACTTTCAATCAATGAAATCATTATATTTTTGTAGTCCTGAAAAAGAGACAGAAGTTATAAAAAAAATATCGAAGCATAAGATATAATGTATCAGGTCAAGTACTACTTTGCATATTACGCAAATACATACCCATTTCTGAGATTGCCATTAGGTTATATAAAAATATACATATATTATAATATAATAAGTTAGGGCTAATGGTACTGTGTTTCCCCGATAATAAGACACTGTCTAATTTTTTTTTCAGGACAAAAAAACACCATAGGGCTTATTTTTGGGGTAGGGCTTATTTTATTGACCTGCTATTAATCCAATCATGGCCCCCCAAATGCTGCTGACATAATGGCATCTCATTGTTCCCCAAGTGCTGCTGACATTATGACACCTCACTGTGATTTAAATAGGGCTTAATTTCAGGGGAGGGCTTACTGTAGACCAGGGGTTCTCAAACTATTTTGCCCTGGGACCCCATCTGACAAAAACATTTTTTTACACGACCCAAGCAAGTTACCGCCGAACATTGCCCCTATATATTTTCACCAAGATTAGATCAGATTATCATTTTAAACAGTGGTAAGTATATGTTTTGTACCAAACTTTACGGCTTCATGAGGTTAATTGGGGGGTTAAAAGAGGCTTTTTAAAGTCCCCTTTAACTCTTTGGACATTACATTATCTGTGCCTCCTATGTGACAAATGAATGTGGTGATGGAAGTGGTTCAGTGAAGCAGTCTAGGTGGCCACGGGCCACCAATCATCAACTACACGTGTGTATGACAGTGGCACCCCACTAGTGCCTGGCGCCAGTGGGTCCCATAGCTCCTGGCCTGCAATTGGGAGATGGTCTCTCTGAGGAAGTCGCGACCCCATGCACATGCGGCCGCGACCCACTCTGGGGTCCCGACCCACAGTTTGAGAACCGTGGCTTTAGACAGTTTACTGTAAAATAGAATAGGGATTATTATCAGGATAGGTCTTATTATCAGGGAAACACGGTAGTGCTCTAAGTGCTTGTATAAGCCCCACTCCCTCTGTACTGGAGAAGAACATGTATCAAGAAATCGTGGATCCAGAGGGGGTGGGGCATATACAAGGGGCAGGGCTTAGCACCATAACCCCACTTGAATATACCCACTTCAAAGCCTGCTTTACACACTGATGTATAAAGGTGAATAGGTGTATGATTTATGACTCATGGGGCAATGTCTCATCATCCAGCTCAGGCAAAATCCGGATTACCAAAGCAGATATGAGAAACGATGATGAATTATCTTTATTTTGATGTAACTTTTTTTTTTTATTGCCTGAGCAAAGAGTTAACCTCCCCCTCCCAATCCCTTTGTTATTGTGCTTCAGTAGCGGCACATCTTGCTTTATATTTATTTTTGTCTTTTGGCTGTTTGACTCGGCTTGTTTCCTCTCTCTCACTGCTTCCTATCATCTGTCGAGCTCCCTATTTGTCAGTGTGGAGGCGGTGATGCTATAGGCTAACATATGGTCCTGTTCAGCTTTCTCTGGGTTTCCCTCTGGTGCATCATTAGCATGCTCTACTAGGCAGGTCTGCATCACTGGAAAGAGGAGATCCTGATTCAGTTCCATACATCATTGCATGGGCTGGGCACGCTACAACTGTATATAAGTTCAGATCACAGGTAAGACCCATATATTTCATGTCTGTTCTCAGCATTATCATCTCCAGGCATTTCTCGATGGCAGCGTGTGGGAGGTGTTCGATTACTCACAAACCAAGGTAAAATGAGCAAAACTGTGTGTCTCCTTTGCTCTCCTTGTCAGTTCTTGTGCATTGAGAGACAAAACAGATTCTGTATAATAGGAGAATATGTCCGTAGAGCCTTTTTCATGACTAGATTCATCACTGAAAAGGATTATATTGACACCATTTAGCTAATTTGTTAAAACATGGTTAAAGGTGACCTTGTAAATAAAGGATAGTAATGTATATATATTGGTTAACTCATAACTTACCAACTCATTTCATGACATAAAATACTTAACAGCTAACAAAAAATAATAATGTATTCCTCTTTCCCTCATATACTGTATATATGATGCAATGTACATCGCTATGTTGTTGATGAATTGCCTGCAACTTCTGCCATTCACAGTGAGTTTTGTACCTATGTATATACTGAAGAAAAAGAGAATGCAACTGTATTATTTAATCTTTGGGGATTGCAGTATATTTCATAAGAGTATATCAAATCTACTGTCCTTGTTTGGCAGTGGGGGCCATAATACATGACTTATTATGAATTTGCTTCTAATGTAATGGCAAAATATTTCACAAATAATAGATATTACAGTACATGCATTCATCCAACTTTGTATGTATTGTATGAAATATGATCTGTAGTTTCCGTTTTGCCTGCTACATTTGTAGTATTATATATATATTATATGTACTAGTACTAGGCATTGTACTACTACCTTGTACTACTCCAGTGTTCATAGTTTCCATTATGTCTACATACCTATTGGCAACAATTATGTTTTTAGTGTAGGTATACCTATCTATATCAGATACGTGTTCCTGTTGTGATGGTAATATAAGGTAAGGTATATATACTATAATAATAAAGCTTAATACTGCCTTAAATCAACCCTTACTCACCTATACTTTGAGACCAGTATATAATCACCAGAAACACCTGTATGTTTCCATAAGCTGATGACTGGTAACAAATATACGAAGTTTTAAATAACAAATGTATGTTTAATAAACTTTTTATTGTACTATATATACACTATGAAGCAGTGGTCGAAGTGGAAATTTAGAAGTGGTGGTATGGACATTCAGAAGTGGGGGTATGAAAACACAGGATATAATGGAAGTCAATGGAGATTTTACATTTTTTCATTACAACAGTGAGAGAAGTGCCGGTATGTCATACCCCCGTATACACCCCCACTTCGAGCCCTGCTATGAAGTATAAATCTAATACCATGTAAATCACACATATGTCTTATACACAGTTACGGTAAAGTCCTTCTTTTATACACTACAGGTCAGAGATCATACGTGCAGAAAGACAGATGTGGGACATAGGTAGTTGGGGGTGGGATCAAGGAACGGAAAGGAGAGAAGAGAGAGAGCTCATTCAGAATCATGATGTTGTGGGACGACCTATAGTGACTGGAGCGGGGGAGGGCTGGGCCTTGGGGACATGTTCCCCCTGGGCCATTGGTCCTGAACCTTTTTAGGGCCACTGGCTCTGGGCTTTTTGGGGCCAGCTGAGAAACAGGCAAAGATCTTGGTCACTGATTATGGATTACACCAAAAAATCCCCACTTCGCGTGCCCCGCATCTGTTTCATTTTCTCCAATGCTTTGGTAAATTACAATTTACACTTTACACATTTTAAAGTTTACTTGTACGAGTATATAACACAAACCAAAAAAGAATGAAATAATATAGACATGGGTTTATGTGCAATTCAAAAAGCACTGCAGTGAATTCTATACAATAGACGTACTTTATAATAGTATGCCTTTTAGCTGGAAGCCCTTTTAATGATAAAACATTTTTTTCAGTCTCACATCTTGTACAAATCATTGAGTTAAATGACAGGTCTAATTAAATTTATGTTATTATGTTCCATACTGTCTGCCTTACATTGGTGAATGATTTATTTTAGCGCTATGGACATTTATGTATTTTAATCTACAAGACATTTGGAATAGATTAATTATTAGTTTAATCACATCGTGTATATTTTACAGAATGGGGATATTATCTGAACCAAAAAAGTTCTTCTTTTTAAACAATTATCATGTCTTTTCCGTATTTACTAATGTGTCTCAGACCCTATTTGACCCTTAGTTTCATATAATATTTAGGATATTCCTATATGTATCCTTTAAACCTCTAAACCTACCACCTCCAACTCTAAATGAATGTCCTTGTGTTTTAATGAATCTGTTTCAACCTGGTCCTAAATCCATTGATATACTTGAAACCTGCTGTTTTATTCCTCTATTCATTCTGCTCCAAGCTTTACATGTTTAATTCCTCTAATATTTGGTGCACAGTGAAACCCAGTACTAGTTGAGACTAAACCAATGACCCATAAAGTGTCATCTTTAAGCAGGGCCGTTTTTAGGGGGCAATCGCACGGGGCGCCGCCCAAAGTTCTGTATTGGGGGCGCTGCCCTGAGCCTGGTGATTGGGCGCACCGCCCCCTGTAAACTTTATTTGCGGTCATACAGATCCAGACCTCGCGTCCTAGCAGGATCGCGAGGTCTGGAATATTACAGCTGAAACCACGCCCCCGA
>JABWIB010000037.1:178796-215708 GCA_016617825.1 Platyplectrum ornatum | reverse complement strand
GAATTCGCGCCCACAAATCGGACCAATTCGCGCTCGAATTGATTCGGACATCGTGCCCGGATCGAACACAAAATCGCCTCGAATTGGTCCGAATTGAAATCCCGAGTACAATTCGAGGCTTAGTAAATACCCCCCAATGTGTGATTTCTATCATCATAACACAATGTATTTCCAACTGAATGATCATCAGGGAGATTATCCAGCACTTCAGGGAGTCAGGGAGATCACCCACTTTTCAGGGAGTCTCCCTGATATTCAAGGAGAGTTGGCAACCATAGTTTACCGTTTGTTAAAACAGCAAATGTTTGATACAAAAACACAGTATATTGTGTATAATGATAATGTTGTGTATAAAAGAGTATGTTACTTGAAGCAACCAATCATATTCTAGCTATCAGTTTCATTCTACATACTGGAGAATGTCAGCTTGAGTTTGATTGGTTGCTATGGGTGAAATCTCCATTTTCCCCAGCATTTAGTAAATATAGGCCATCATGCCCTTTCTGGAGAGAAGGTCAGGACCCAGTATCTCTAGATCCTGCGGTGCCCATACTGGAGAAGAGATCATGTGCAGGAGGTAGGAAACCTGAAGTTTTAGTGTAAGAAACAGGTAACTTTTAGTATTAGTAGGATGGTTTCAATGGCAATTAAATAAAGCAATTAAAAGGTATGTAAAAATTATGGGAGATCTAAATGATGTAAATGGAGGCTACAATAAACTTTACTAAAAGTGTAGACATTTTAAATTTCATAAAGGATTAGAAATAACAGAATCTCAGAAGCGTGAGTGAGTACCTAGGATTCAGTGACCATCAAGCAGGAGTTTTTAATATAAAGACAGAGAAACACTACAACCTAGGGTTGACGACTTTTGGTTTCTCCCTCCCAGGAGAAACCAAATTCCAGCAAAATGGGGGTGGGTGAGGCGATGGTGTGATATGCACAGCAAATTCATACTTTGATTATGGATGGGCATGGCTTGACATCATCAAGGCCTGCTCTTCATAGTAACTATTGGGGCTGGAGGTACTGCCTCAGCCCAGGTCCGTTATGCCACTGACCCCGGGCCCCTGCTCTCTCCGGTCCCAGGATAGTAGTCCTGGCTGTTCCCCTGATGGCAGCCCTGTCGTTATTGGCAGCTTTATACATGACAGAGGAAAAAGTATGCCTTTTTGTAGATGCCACAAAGACTTTGATAGATACATGAGGCGGAGTAAAGAAAATGATGATCTAAGTAGACTGAAGTAATGATCAAGAGTGTGCTAAATGCAGTTTAATGCCATAAAAGGCAAAATCATGCACTTGGGACTTAGAACTTAGTACTTTAGAAACTGCTGAGCAGAAAAGGGATTTAGGAGTCACTTTTATGTGACTTAAAAATAGCCAGGCAATGGGAAATACACATTAAATGCTTGGTTGCATAGAGAGAGGAATTAGTAGAAAAAAAATAGTAGTAATGCCACTTTATATGAAATTAGTATGGCCTCACTTGGCATACTGGACCAGATCTGGGCCTAAATTTACTAAGCAGGGAGATTGCAGGGAGATTGCAGGGAATCTCCCTGTAAATTTAGGCCCTGCAATAGACCATGGTTATGCTCACGCATGAGTAAGTTGTGAGTAAATCAGTAATAAGTAAAGCCTGGATCTGGTCCACTTTGTTTAGTTTGGCATATTTCCAGTTGGACATAAATACATTGGAGATTGCAAAGAAGGACATTAAAATATTTTGTGGCATGTTGCACAAAACATATGAAGAAAGACCTGAGTGCTTTTTCCCGTCTTCACGCAGAATTGAATCGGCCCCTATGCTAGGTAGGTGGGGGACATTTAAATTACTGTATATACTCGATTATAAGCCTAGTTTTTCATCACATTTTTTGCACTAAAAGTTCCCCCCTCAGCTTATACTCAAGGCATTGTCCTGTATGATGTCAATAAGTTATTCCAGTTTTTTGAGGTGATATTAGGCGCCTCGGTTTATACTCGAATTGGCTTATACTCGAGTATATCCGGTAATCAAATGCGGATAGCGATCCACACAATTTCCTTAATGGTCTAGCAGGGTAAGCGTAATTTTTTTGCACATAGAATAATTATAAGCTGAATGAATCCAATAATAAATAAAAGATAAAAAAGGAAAATAAAGAAAAGCAGGTTCTGAAACTAAAATGTAATAAATAACAAACATTATAGAATGAAGAAGAATGTGTGTAGTGCAGTGTAAATGGGTCATATCTGTAGTCATGGAAATATATTGAATTTTGAAGACACAATGAAGATACCAATATTCTATGAAACAGGTTCATGGATAAATAACACTGTATCATTTTATAAACATTATGAGAATGGAGCCGGGCTGTCTATGTAGCTTTGTCATTTTTAAAGTTTTATTGAGGTCACAGAGTAAAACAACAAATATGAACAACATGTTGCGGTGGTACATGAGACTTGGCTACCAACAAATTTGGTTAATGTTACATATTTGTACCCTTCCAATAGCAGTAAAACACGTTGAAACACAGTACAAGAAATCTGTTTTGCTGGGGGGAAGTTATTCAAATTTATGGGTAGGGGCTGGATTGTGGGGGGAATGACTGGGTGGGAGTGAACACAGGAAGGGGATGAAGGGGATGTCAGAGAGATTTAATTATACATGGCGAAGGAGAAACTTAGGAGGGAGATGAGTGCCTTCACCTCCATACGGCTTGTGGTATAAAGGGTAGAAATGGTTTATCTATACGGTCTATCCTCATGATTCAGACATCCATACTAAAGGCCATTCCTTTGGCAGTACAGGAAGGGGCAAGTATGCAGAGAGAGGTAAGATATTTAAATAGTACAGTAAGGGCTTGGTTAAACACATTGGACCAGATTCAGACTTTAAGCACTATTAACCTACAACTTACTCAAGAGTGGGCAAAACCATGTTGAACTGAAGGGCAGTTAAGTTTCATCCGTTGCAAATAGTATTAGAGTTAAGAGATGATGGTTTTAGCCCAAGTGTAATAACAGTGTAACAGTAACACTGGTCAGTATCTGTGTGCAAAATGCAACAATAAAGTATTCTTCCAACATTCATTTTACCCCCATTCAATTCAACATGGTTTTGCCCACCCTAGTGTGAGTAAGCAATAGTGCCTAAAGTCTAGTATCCACAGTTCTGTACCATCCTTATTTTAAGTAAGTATGCAACTGCGATGCTAATAAGGATGTCCATGATTGTGAGGGGTATGGTCTTCCCTTGAACACAAGTTAACCTGAATAATACAGGAATCCACACACTTCTGATACCTGACTTCACAAGCTGCCTATGGAAGTTTTTTGGCATTGTGCATACATTTCCCAGATACAGTGCATTTTTTTAGTGTAAAGAACTCCGTTCTGTATGCTATAAGATACATCTGACGTGGCAGGCCTTCCCCCCTGCTTGCCAAAAGTATGCATGGTGGCCGGCTGGGAAGAATTTAATGATAAAGTAGGACCAGGGTATTATTATTGTTATTAACGCTTATATATTAGGTGCTACAAAGTATCTGCAGCGCCGTACAATGGGGAATACAGACAGACAGAATGGGTGGGGAAGAGGAGCCCTGCTCACAAGCTTACATTCTAAGGGAGACTGGGGATTTGATACATAGGGTTAATGTTTTTGGGATGTGGGAGGAAACTGGATCAGCAACCTGTACGACCGACAATCCTATGACATCATAACTTCTGTGCCATGGAAATGCACTTACATGTGTGCGGACTTGAAAGATCGAGGGGAACACGCAAAAAGGTCTGAATCTGGTCCTTGCTGCTTTACTGTTATTTTATTAACATTTCAATTTGGATCAGGTCCAGTTCCAGTATGTGCTTAAAGTACAAGTGAAATGCATCACACATGCTTTTATCTTTCATTAAGCTAGGTCTAATCTATTACTAGAGTACTAGAATGAGGAACACCCAGAGAATGAATGGCCGTTTGATCTGTGTGGATGCCGAGAGGAAATGGGGATGGGTGATGATCACAGAGATCTGGATAAATACAAATAAGAAGTAGTCTATATTTAGGTGATGACTGTGTTCCCGGGACTAATCCTCTTTCACTGAATTATCTATCCTGCAGATTACATTGCTTATACTCCGCCCATAGCAGGAAGAAGTCTAGCACTTATACCAACCAGCTGTTCAAATATTAGTGAGGAATAAAGGGAAAAGCATTGGAGGCTCAGTAAACACTTCAGGTTATTCATTCTATTGTTAAAAAGTACAACTTTAATAATGGAACAATCATTTTGCTATCATCATCATAACTGATGTACATGAGGTAATAATCCAGTGACACTACATGTACACAAAAACATGCAGCTGTAAAGGAGCACGGACAAGCAGCGACTGAGTATAAAAGCGCTTACCTCCAACAGAATTTATTGTAAAGGCTAATATACATGCTCATTGGGGATATCTACCTTTTAAAGGCCTGTTTACACTTCCATTATCATTGTTTATTTAATATCAGGGTTGCCGATTTTTAGTTTATCCCTTCTGGGAGAAACCAAAAGTTGGCAACATGATGGTGGGGTGAAGGGCGTGATTTATTAAAATAATGCCAAAAGCTTGGCTTTTGAATGGCAATGCCCTTACATTTACCATGACTGGGCAGGCATGGCATCATCAAGCGCCAACCATTCATAGTACCAGTCATGTGGGGCCAAGCGCCAACCATTCATAGTACCAGTCATGTGGGGCAATACTTTTCAGAAAAGATACAAAACAGTATAAGCAAAGGGAGGTAGGGAGGGGAAATACCTGATAGGAATTATTAGTTCTGGTCTTCCAACACCCCTAGCTGCCTAAACTCTGCTCCTACCCACCTCTCCATTCGCCCCCCAAGCTATAACCCCTTACTGTAATGGCCTGATTTTAATGGGATGAAATAAAGGCGAGTCCAGTCCCTACCTGGTGTTTATTGTATTTGGGACTAAGCATCCCTCTTCCTTGCCTGGGTCCATTTACCTACTCTCCAGGGATTTCAGATTATGACATGATAAACAGGAGGGGTGGTAAGTCCAAAAAAGACACTTCAGCCATGGTGGTGTCAAAAGTAGATAGTAGAGTTTGGTAGTGGGAGAGATGAGGGGTGATGAGTTTAGGGAAGGGAGGATGGAGTGTCTGATGGAGTTAATCTTACATGTGAAGAAGATAGTGAAGTTAGAGGCCAAGATGAAGGGTGGGAATGGGGAATGCTTTCATTTCTGCTGATAAGTTTATACAAACACCAAAGGCAATGTTCCAATGTTACAACCGTGTGTCTGCGCAGGTATAATGTGGACGTTCTGTGCGGACAGGCAGCTGCATGTATGTTTTATTCATGTGTATAGTAAATGCATCTTTGCATGCATAATTGGTGTTGTGCATTAGCTGACCCTTGTCTGCTCCTGGTTGTTTATACCTGAAGGCAATTGCTTGTAGCTGTCACTTCTGGAAAACACGACATCGCCCCTCTATGTGTATTCCCCTCAGTTGTGCACTTACATAACTAAATATTGTTACAACTTTCCGGATTCTTCACAGATGATAATGTGAGTGTATGTATATGCTGTACATGCTTTCTTCGCATAAATGTCTAAGTGCTATTAGTACATACACTAACACAGAATGTTTAGGTATAAGGAGAAGAACAGAACAACTGACTCTAAGGGCTAGATATACTAAACTGCAGAAAAGCAGCCAAAATACTGAAACACATCAGGTCCCTGCAGCATGACTTACCCGTCTGTCATCACACACACTGAGCCATGTTATCTGGAACTAAGAGCATTTTATTATATTGTACTATGGGTGCCAAATATCAGCAAATACCATAATGCGCTGAGATTAATTACAGCTTCCCATCATTACTGAGCTCCCCAGTCTAAAAAAGCAAAAAGCATTCATTTAATAGTGAATGACAATCACCATTCTTCTTACCTTTGGTGTTGGAAGGGTTAAGTGCTGTCAGGAAACCCAACCCTGCAACCCCCCCGCTTTTGTGGGACTGTCCCGCTGTCCCTCCGGACTCTGTAAGTTGGGAGGTGTGCTAGACTACTATATAGTATATAGTATACAGCTTTCATCCGGTAGACAGTGTAGTTTCAAATCTTCAATTTGTTAATAAGAAAGCTGTCTATAGAATATGTTATTACCTTCCCTACATATAAAATGGTGGAATAAATATGCCTTGTTTCATTTTAAGAGCCATGTAAACAGTTCTATGCAGGTAAAGTGCATATTCTTTGATGAACTGCTTCCTGATATTGTAAAATGACCAGTGGGTTTGAGAAAATCCATTTAGGCAGTAAGTGTAAGTGATCAGATAATGGAATATGTGGTGGGAATTGCTGCAAGAAGGGAGGAAACATCTGTCAGTCGGGATATTATTTTTCAAGGTTGATACACTTTAGAGAACACAGCACTGTGTCTGTAGTGCATGGCATGTAAGGCTTTTTTATTCACGTTGCTTTACAATATAAAATATCTCAAAGGTGTCATCGATTATAGTCGTCGGAATTACAGTGCTGTGGACTAACAACTAACAACAATACAACAAGGGCACTCTATACTAATTCTCATATAATGGATCACTGTGTGGGATGTATGTTTCCTAGATATACACTGCCTGGGAAGTATATTTCAGCATTGCAAAACTGTTTAGTGAAATGTATGAAATATCCTATAAATAAGCCTTAAAACTGGTATATGATCTCTCACAGAGCAGCGGTTTAAGGGTATAAAATTTTGTAAACATTGGATGGCATCTTGGACCCTATAGCAAAGAGATTGACAGCACTCAGTATAATTACATTGTGAGCCGGGCTCAGCAGCCATTCATGGAGTGCCGAGTGCTGTTTTAAGCTGTCAGGCTGTGATAGATTGCTTATAGAGCGGTGAGGATGGCTGTCGCTGGGTTCTCCTCCCTTTCCGGCCCATAGCTGCTGCTCTGTAGTTGCACCCTTTTCATCTTTCTATCGTCCCCTGTAGTATGCACTTGGATGGCATTATATTCCTCTTCTCCATATGCCCAGTTTGCATAGAGAGGAATTGTATTAAAGTGCATGAGCTTACAAAACACTTTGAACACTTCTAAGAACACCATTGTTTATGTATAATCAGGGCTGGATCAAGGTGTTTGGATACACATAAAAATTATAAATCTATTATATAATATTTTATTATTATGTTTATTTCTTAATTAATTAAACAAACTATATGTGTCCAGCCTCTATTTCTGCTCCTTTTATGCGTCCCCAGCCTGTCGGCACCCTACTTAAAACCTGCTTATCTGAATGACGTTCACACATCTGTTACCTGATGCAGTCAGCATCTATGTGAGCGCCCCTAGAAATAGCCCTATGTGTGGGGGACCCTGATGTGTGTTGGGGCCCTGGGCTCACCTCCTCATTAGTCCTATTGTTTATCTAACCTGAGCATAATGTTTTATGGTTTATAAAGCTATTGGGTTTACTCAGTCTTCTCCTTTACTCCAAGTATGTGTGTGCTTTTGGATATGCTAGAATGCTGGGCTATGTAGTTCAATGGTCTCCGAAATGCCACTGATTTTATCTGAATAAGATCTGATTTTAAAATTTGCTTCTCAGATTAATCAAATAGATCTGTGTATTTCGGATGAACTATATTTAACGCTATGTAATGATTTTAAAATCTGTACTAAATGTAATACATTTGGGCTGTAACTAATAATGTCACATTTCATTGATAACACCATTTCCTGCAGCACTAAACCTACCAAAACCTTTTTCTCATGTCTGTAATGAAAGCGTACCTGCGAACCAGATTACCAGCCTATAATTAAACAACATTTTTTATAAATGAAGTGCAATAAAAGTAAATGGACACTTGATCATTGTAACATTAGTATGCTATTATACTGTGCATCATCAGTTTTCTCTTTAACTTAAAAGTCATCACATCTGTCATGTTAGCAGTCGTCCTCCCCCTCCCCTCCATCTGCTTCTCCAGTCCCTGCCTCCCCTGAGCCTCGGTGCTTGTTTTATGTGTGTGTGTGTTATACAGGCTGATGGACTCTTCCATTCCTTCTATCACAGTGATGCCTGGATATACTATTACACTGGGATGATCGGCTTGTCCACTTAATCTTATGCCTGTGATTTGCCCTGGGCACGGCAGCCTCTGAAGGACCTCTCTCAATGGCACCTAAAACATAGAAAGGTGGATTTTCCTGAATTGTGGTAAGCATCTCTATCTTATTGTATCTCTGTATCTTTTCACACAGGTAATGGTACAGGATAGGCTCCGGTTAACTCAATAACACACAGTGCCATGTACCAGGAGTGTTCAGAGCCACTTATGTGAATGAAAAATATCCTCTGCTACGAAGACAAGTGTTTGTTATGGGGTGATAAATGCTGGGAGCAATCTTTTGAGATAATACTTTAGCCGTAAGCTTGTGTAGAGATGGAAAGCAGAATGTTGTGCATATTCCATTTACTATGACAGGGCAGATTGAACTGATAATTAAGGCGACCCCAGTGTGTAATAATAACGACCTCAAGGAGGACGACATTGTGCTCGTATTAACATATTTGCTTGTTTAAAATTAGGTCAGTAGTATGAAATATTAATAACATTTCTCTGATTCAGTGCGTGGGATGGTTGCACTAGGTTCTGGGAGAAAGGGATTCACTATTTATTTGCTAATAGTTGGAAAAATGAGTTAAACATTATTATTTAAATAAAATCAGTTTTGCTTCTTTATATTGTGAACAGTACAGTGCAGAACAGTAAATAGACACTGTAACCCAGAAATCATCCTTGCTCAGATTGCTGATTCAGATTGTGTTGATTTGTCCCATCATACAGTATCGGTTATCTACAGCAAATATATGTTTTACTAAGGTACAAGGGCACTAGAAGACAGCTGAATGGAGAGAGGGGCAGTTTGCACCCGCTGTGCAGTTTGGGGCATTTGCAGCCTGGGCAGTTGTTTTGCAGTCACCCAGTCAATCCCAGTGAAATGTGAAATCTGGCCACACACCCTGACTCTCCCTAATGGCAGAGGACAGCGGTTGCACTGTCTGATGTTGGCTGGAGTGACAATGCTCAGCACCTTTGTTATAGCATTGGTTTGTGTATATAAGGGCATGCTCTATATTTTGATATGAGAAAGTTCACATTGTTGGTCTGTATGCAACTAGAGAAAAGTGATGGAAAATGTTATACTGTAGGACAGGGCGCGTCAGACAGTGTATGGAAAGTCAACACCGCCCGCATTGTGTGCCAGCCCGCTCTATGGTAACTGGACCTAGAGAGTGTGAGATAGGCTTTGTTTATTGTTATTGTCTTTTTTACTAATTGCCGTAACCTCATGTAAGTAACCATTATGTATATAGCAATATATACAACTGCCCTATACAGTGCTTATTAGAATGCATGCAGTCTATCTTGTATGGTGGTCTCTAGAATACTCTATTTACTGTTTGACATGTTTCTAAATTAAAGTTTTTATTATATGGTGGTCACTAGGATGCAGAAGGGATTATACGATGGATTTTTGCATGCAGTCGCCAAAATGCAGTTCTTATTTAAGGTGGACACTAGCATGGGATCTATTTCGTTTATGGTGGTAACATAGATGCAGGCTGTATTGTATGACAGTCACATCAAAGTGCTTTTTAATCGTGATTATAAGAATGTGTCGGGCCTTGTTTTAGGCTTAAAATAGTTACTGCAGCGTACGGTGTTGACTGGTGTTTAATTTTGAGACAGGGAGGCTCCAATATAATTTAATTGAATTGTAAAGCCTAGTACAGATGCTAGGTAAGTGATGGCCTACTGTGGGCCAATGAAGAGTTTTCCAGAATTCCCCTTTGAATTCTGGGAAAACAACAAAGACAAAATAAACAAAGTTAAGCATGGGCAAAACCATGTTGAGTTCAGAGTTAAATTTCATTGGTTGCAATCAGTATTAGAGCTGAGAGATGATGTTTCCAGCACAAGTCTAATAACAGTGTAACAGTAACACTGGTCAGTATCTGTGTGCAAAATGCAAATATAAAGTATTCTCCCTGCATGCAAACACTGACATTCATTTTACCTCCCCTCCAAATCAACATGGTTTTGCCCAGGTGTAACTTTATGCTTGTTAGTTTGAGTCTGGATCTGGTCCATTGTGAGAGGTCATTATCATGAGCTAATTTAACTGGCGTTCTTCAAAATGTCTATCAAAGCCAAACAACTTCTAATGATGGATTTCACATGAAACAATGCTTATATTGATGATACTGGAATAGATCCAGACTTCTGCATTACACCAGATTGACGCACATATCCTATATGCAACAGCTATATGCATGCTCAGGTAGAAGTTACATAAGGGAGGTAGATCCACATGAAGTCTTTATAGATACGTATTGCATCTAAAGTCTACCCAGGTGGATGACCATTGCGGAGGACATTGTGAACATTGTGGAGTATCGTTTTGGATATCCTGGATACTTATTTGAAGTTTGTTTAACTCTCTACAGTATTAGTCCACAACAGTTCCCTATTTTTGAAGATGTTGGTCTGTGAATAATGTAACATAGAAACTTTATATTATGTCATAAACCACCAATAATCAATTTATGCTGCCACTTGACTATTTTGTCAAAGTTATTTGACCATGGTGCCTTTGAGGTTTTACCTGCAAGTGTTATGTGTTTCCTGCTCACTGGGGACATTGACCAATGTGGGTTCATATTCACAGTTAGGTGGTAGGTAAATAGGTAAACTGTAAAGAACAGTAGGGTGTTCCCCGTGCATTTCTTCCTTTTTCAAATTTCAGGCCCTAAAATTAAGAGCGTCTTACATGGGGTCCAAAAAAGTCCAAAAACAAAATTGTAATTAAACTTTTTAAAACAGTTTGAACCTTTCAACCAAATCTAAAACAAGTCACATTGTTTTACTAATACCTGTAGTTTTACAGCTCAAACCAAAACCAGTAGTTGTAGTAGTGAGAATTAACAAATTTTATTGAAAATCATTGCTAAACCTGTGTCTCTTCTAAATAATAATAAGAAATAAGAACACAGCTCTCAAAGAGAAAATGTGTTCGTTAAATTGAATAAGGATAAAATGAATGTTATCCCTACAATAAGATAATTAAAATGGACTGTCACATTTAATAATGATTTATTTGAGAAGAGAATATTGAGCCCAGTTTCTCAGATGTTAGACTAATTATCATTAATGAGATGATGAAACATCTCAATTTCTTCCTAAATGAGGATTACAAACTTCAATTACCCAAATGTCTCTGATCATACAATATTTAGTTTGTCATCTTCCAATCATAGGAAACACATAATTAACATTAACGGGTGCACCTTTACTAAACATTGTAACACTGCTTTGTTCTAACAGAGACACATTATTGAGATTTATTACTATATTAACAAACTACTTATTTATTCCTTAAATAGACCTGGGCCTAAATTTACTAATCAGGGAGTTTGCAGGAAGATTGAAAAGTGGGGATGTTGTCCATATCAACCAATTAGATTCAAGCTCTCAGTTTCATTTTACACACTGGAGAATGTGAGCTTGAATCTGATTGGTTGCTATAGGCACCATCCCCACTTTTTAATCTCCCTGCAATCTCCCTACTTAGTAAATTTAGGCCCTGGAATCAGAGAAATTACCATTGATTACTGTAGCAAGATACCTTCAAAGAGACCTCATATTTGTAATGCAATAGAATATCCATATTTTGATTCATTTGGGAGTCAATTAATGATTATAATGCAGATGATGTATATAAGATGGCCAAAAGATAAAGTGTGTCAGATGTTATTGTTATATATATTGTTATAGTCTGTCTGAATTGTCAACACTGTGATGATGCTGAACATATACATTACCCAGGTTCCATTGCTTATAATAATATGTGTTATATAGTGTATATTAGGACGCAGTATGTGTTGTCAGTGCCGGTGCTAGGTCTGGGGGTGCCCTAGGCAGACCTAGCACCGCAAGCCCCAGTGACGTCATCACGCACGGCGTGACGTCATCACGCAATGTATCGGCGCAACGTGATGACGTCACGCCCCTTGAAAACTACCAAGGAGGGTGGCTGGCCGGCCGCCCTCTCGTTTTTTACCGTTTTTTTTGCAGGGGGCGGCGGCAGGACGCGGACGGCGGTGGAGGGAGAAGTTCACGCCCGCGCCTGCCCCCGCCCCCTGTGCGATGCGCCCTACGCAGCTGCGTAAGTGGTGTTATGGGTGGGCCGGCCCTGTGTGTTGTATGGCTGTCACCAGAATGCACTCTTTATTGTTTGACATGGCAGTCTCTTATTGAAATATCTTATTGTATGGATGTCACTAGGTGGATGAAGGTTTTGTATGGTGGTGCACTGTATGGATGAAATGAATTGGATGTTCTGGGGAATTGTGGGCAATCACTAGCACATGAGTGTTACATTAGAATTTTGTTGCACATCTCTAAGGACTGTTAGCCAATGGTGTTTCAATAATGACATTATACAAGTAGTATATAAATATTATGCATTTAATAGCTTGATTGATAAGGTGTTCATAAAGAATAAAGAGTACCTACAGCATGGTAAAACATAATAATATATACATGATTGTGGGGTATTTTATAGGTATATACGTATGTACGTACGTAAAAAATTTAGGGAAACAGTGCAAGCTAAACCCAGAGGGATTATACCATAACCAGGTTCAGAATATCAGAGACACTAATGATGAGCTGAGATAGGAGGAATATGGTGGAAAGGGCAGTGAAATGAAAAGAATATGAGGCCAGAGGATGTTGTTCATATCTACATGTTCTCCCCCCCCCCCCCAAGCAAAATGTTTTAAAGCGCAAGACTGAACAAAATAAGCTCAAACCTAAATGTATCCAAATTCCACTTATTCCTCCCAGAATAGTCCAAGCTTGATTCAATCCCCCAACTTTAATATAATGGTATGGTCCACTAAAATTAGGCAATCAAGAATTATAAAAGATTACTTTTCGTCTTTTAATTTCTAGTGGGTAAAAGTTATACCCACTAAAAAATAAAAGAGAAAAAATCTGCCCATCCGTGTGAACTTTGGACATGTGGATGTGTCAGGATGACTCCATACTTTTTATACTTTAATTAACCATGGTCCTGCTAATAACACTGCTTTGTGATGGGATCATACAGAGCACTGAATGCTTTTACTATGCACGGGGCCCCTGTCAGTACAAGCCGGACCCCGGACAAAAAACTTATGACATGGGCCCCACACGTGAAATCATGAGCTCACTTAAACCCCATTATTGGTGTCTAAGTGAGTTCAGGCCTTCAGCAACAACAGAAGGAACAGAGATGGAAGCTTTCAATCTGTATATCATCTGCTGCGGCTGCACGCCAGTGACATGGCGCCGGACCTCTGCTCAGTAGGGTGGTCCTTACTGACAGGTAAAATAAATTTCTTCCTGGTTTATAAGGTTCTGGAGAGCACCTCCCCGGTTAAGAGTAAAGGACACATACACGGATAAGGGGTTGATAGAGGGATCTCTGATTGCAACAGAGGGAGTGCGGTCCCACAAATATAATAGTATAAAAATAAATTTCTTGGAATTTTAAATGAGGCACCCTGAAATTTGATAGATTTGGGTTTGAAAATAATAATGAAAAAAGTTGGAGATTATTGAATGAGTTTTAGAGATTGCTAACATATATCGAAAAGGTTGAGAGCACATAATTGCACAAGTTCAACAAAATTTTGTTGTGGTATTTTGGCTATTTATGTCAAATACACAGTCAGACACAGAAGGTCCTGGTCAACATCGAAAAATGTTTAGTTGCAGTTCATAGCAAATGCACTGCAGTTCTGCATAACGTATTACTGCATAAGTGTCATTTTCTTTCTGTCCGGATATCGTTGTCGATATTCCTTGACAACTAACATTAAAAATAGTTTCTGTTCCTCATCATTTGTGTGTAGATTGTTATATTCCTCCATGAGTGCAACACTGCTCTCTGCAATGTCATTCACAACTCTTATGGAGCTGACAGTGGCCTCAGCCATCTTGTAGTCCTCATCTGTCGGCCAAGAATCAACATCTCGTTCGTGAAAATTTGCTGAAATTCCGGTGATGCTAAAGAATCTGTGCGTGTTTTCCATGACAAAATCTTCCAGTTGCTTGGAGTTGATCTGTGCAGGTCCCAATGTTGTTCTCTTCAGTGGATGCTTAATGCAGCGACCATCTGACGCTTGGAATTAACTGAGACGCTGTCATCAAAGAAAACAAAAGCCACTAATTCCTCAGACAAATACCAATGGTGGCCCAGGAATTCCTTCAATGCAACCTGAGCAATTGCAACATTCTTCCCCTTGTATTTGTCAATGTCCTTCAACAGCTCCAGGTCAGTACGAGAAACTCACGCTTTGACATACAGCAGAACAGTGAATAAGCATATGTCGGCTATCTTCTTCCTTTTTTGTTAACTTGAACTGTCCCTTTAACATCCAAATCTTCAGGCTGTAGATACTCTTTACCATTCATCGTGCTGTGTGCAACCCAGCTGGTGCTCTAAATGCTACACCTCTGAAAGGCATCTGATGTTACTGTGACATAGTTTGATCTGTCAATAAATTCCCAGCTGCTCTGGAACCTATTGAAAATCATTATCTCCGGGCCTTTGGAAGGACCAAGGGACAGCATGACCACTGCCTCCAACGTTATTCCTAGAATATGATGGCGACATGCAAACCCCAACATATACTTGTCCATTTATTGCTCCAACAGGATTCAGGCACCATTTCTTAGTCCACTGTTAACTGCTGTGGTGTCAAAACACATACATTTGACTGGTTTGGTTATATTCCAAGCCACAGCTGCTTCATACACTGCAGAGGGTGAAGCTTCTCCTGTTCCAGATGATAACTTGTGTACAGCGAGCAGCTGGTCGACACCAACTCCAGATACGTGGACAGGAAGACGATCCACTATTACTGCAGGTGTCTTCCAACAACTTCCCATCCCAATGGATGGTCAGTGGAACTCCTGGTTTGAATTTTCCCCTTCAAGTTCTCAGCAATCTGCTGTCGACACTTTATTTGTTTGTCTGCGAATTGACGAGCGAATTACTATAAATTCTGCAGGATCATGACCAAGGCATTACAGTGCTGGAGTGAGTATAAGTACTGCATTTCTTTCACTCACTTACGCCACGTCAAGACTTATTTCCGACTTCTCCTTGCTCACTTTGGGAATAGAGATCCTGATGGACATGGTTCTTCGTCAACAACCTCTGGTTGCCCCTCTTCACCACTCTCTGAAGATGACGAAACCACAAGCTAATCTTTCCTGCTGTTCTTTCTCTAACCTGCTCTTTAAACCCTTTTCTCTTTCACATGCTGCCCTCTCTCTTATAATTTCATATTCTCTGAACAAACACTCTACTTTGTCAACGACTGTTTCTTCAACCTTGTCCGAATGCTAGCATATGCCCACACATAAAGAACGTCATTTTCTGTAAAATGCGAGGCATCACGAACAGTTTGATTTGCAGCTTCTTTGTAGTGAAAGAACAGTTTCATAACTTCCTGTTTCAACAGCAGCTTGGTTGCACTCAGTGTATCTGAAATCTCCCCAATCAGCCATATCTCTGTATCTTTTCTGATTGTTAGACATTTAGAAAATCGAGTAGTAGCCATTTCCTGTGCAACGTCGATTAAAACTGTTGATTTGTTTTTGTCACCCACTCAGTAGTACTCCCCAGTTACTTCAACAACAGTACTAACACAATTATTCTTTAGAAACAAAATCAAATGCTAATTTAGCACTGCGCATGTTTACTGTGTTGCATTCAAAATGGCTGCTAATAGATGTTTTGCATTATGGGAAAGAATTGCCAATAAATAAGTAAAATAGTTGTGTAGAAATCAAGTTGGCATTGACACAATATACATTAATGTAAATTAAATGTATCTTTATACAAGAAGCCTAAATTGATTCACAGCTGCACATAGGCTTAAATGATTACGACTGACTATGCAAGCTGGCTGGTCCACTGTGTGATTTGAAGCATTCACTCTTATGTATCAATCCTCAATGTCCTATACAGAGTAAGTTTGTGGCCAAGGCCCTATAACATACGCTGTTTGTTTGCCATAATGATAGTTAAAATAGTAAAGTTCTATGTAATCTAATAAAGCTATAAACCTGTTTATAAAAAAATAAATTATTATATAATACATCAACTGACACACTTTGACCAATACACACACACAGACTATATTCCCTAACTCGTCCTCTAAGACTCACACATCCTGTGCTCCAAAATACATACTTTCTGACACACACATCACCCCATAATACATCCTTTCTGACACACACACACTGCAGACCATAATATATCCCGTCTGACACACACACACAGTACATTTTCCCTCTTTTGCTCACACACAGACACACACATACAAATATACCTGCATACTATATTCCATTTGGATACACACTGTCTGATACACACACAGAGTAATAAAACCTTTCTGACACATATCAATCACACACACACATATAATACACATACCATTTCACACACACACACACACACACACACACACACACACACACATATAATACATCCAGGCATCCTCTAGGGCACATATACACACAGTAATACATTCTCTTTGACAAAAACACATTAAAACATCCCCTCAGACAGACAGACAGACACTTCCTCTCTGACACACACACACAAAACACACATTATACATCCTAACTGACACAAACACATACAGTATAATACATTCTCTGACACACACACACACACACACACATACAATACAACCTCTCTGGCACATACACAAAATACATTCTGTATGAAACATACACGCTGTACCCCATAATACATCATCTCTTACACACACACTGCACCCCATAATATAAACTCACACACACCTGATAGTAAGCAGAAGGATTTCATAAGATCAATGAAGTATTTAAGCTTTCTTTTCTTCATATCAAAAACTTGTAGCCTTAATCGTACGTTGAAGAGATGAACAATCCTCAGACGAGATGAAGAGGTGTTTACTTCCCCAGCATTTGTACCTTGGATGTTAAGAAAAGTGCTGCTTGCAGATATTATTTAGTAGAATGTAACAAATACCAGCGCACAGTATCTTTCCCACACTGTATACTGCAATAAAAAAGTCTCTCATCAAATTGAGGAAAGGCTCATTATAAATAGGAAGAGCCATTCGACTTTTGCTCTACAAAGCATCTGGCGCCAGCCCTGAGCTCTACTTCATTAATAATTAAAGAATAAATATTTTTTTCCCTGCTGAGTCTTTATTCATCACAAGATGAGAAACAAAGTAAGTTATTTATGAAGCTGCTTTTTTAATTTTTTTATTTTACAAACCTGGAAAGATCAGCATAAAACAAACACAAAGGGGGAAATTCACAAAACTCGAGTTTGGGCTACCCGCGGCTGCGAGTTTATCGCAGCCGCGAGGTTACAAGTACGCAGGCGCGAGTTCACCGCGTCTACATTCAACAACATGCAGACGCGGTGATCTCGCGCCTGCGTACTTGTAACCTCACAGCTGCGATAAACTCGCAGCCGCGGGTTTCCCAAACTCGAGTTTTGTGAATTTCCCCCAAAGACTTTCATATTGTCACGGCTTTACAACATACATTTCTTGCAATAATTGCAGTTATTTTTATTCACCTACATCATATCAATCATTGTTTAGCGTTAAGATGCTTTCAATTTAAACCATAAATTACAAGTTGACATATAGAAACCGGATCAGATTAGATGCTCCAGTATGTAAAATTAAACTGGGCCAGGTTCAGAACTAATTAGTTAGTGGGTAAAACCATGTTGAATTGCAGGGGAGGTAAAATAAATGTTATGGTTTGCATGTTTCGCACAGATACTGACCAGCGTTACTGTTACACTAGACTTACAGTAGACTTGGGCTAGGAAACATCATCTCTCAACTCTAATACTGTTTGCAACTAATGAATTTTAACTCGGCTATAATTCATCATCGATTTGCCCACTCGTAACTTTACTCACGTAAGTTCCTTAGTTCACATTTCATAACCCTGCATTCATATGCATAAGGCTGCCAGCACATGGAACTGAACCTTCAAAGTCCAGTTCCCTTTGGCTAAATTATATATATATATATATATATATAAATAAGTTGGATAAAAACATAAGAAAAATACTCACTGAACTTTGCCAGTAACTAACTACATAATTCTAACTGTAACATAACATTCTGAAACATTAGTTACACATATTTACAAATATATAATAAACCTCCTGCCACATTAAGGCTTTTCTCCTACTGAGATCCGGGACCTGATTCAGGGTGCGGCTTCCAGGTACGCAAGATTCAGCGCAGGGAGAGGGGCATGCTGTATGCCCCGCATCCCTGCGCTATTTGAAAAATCGCAGAGGCTCCGCATGCTGCATCCGGAGCCTCTGCCAGTGTATACTCGCAGTGTACACGTGTCGGCTTTCATGAATGAAAAAAAATCTATATTATTTAAATAAAAAAATAAAAACAAAAACACCTTATTTAATGTTGTAATTTTTTTTATTATTTTTATTTATTTTTTTTTACTTTTTTTTACAGTTAATGAGGCAGGTAATTGTCCATAGGCTCGCGGAGATGCAGGGCTGAATCAGCCCCCTTAACTCTAAACAATGAGAGTGCCAATGTTTGATCATATATCATATATCATATATCATATATATAGGCGTATCATTGCTTCTGCTAAGCTCAGTATCAGGCCATAGTCTCTGCACTTCCTTTATAATCTCGCAATGAAAACTCTGGATACTATATAGTGGTTCCTTGTCAGAGTATTGCCCATTTAAATATGACCCTTAATGTAAGTGTTCATGTATAAAATATTTTAGCTGTGCTTATGTATGTATAGTAATCGTATTATTTCCACCTTGAAATAATATATTACAAAATGAAGTACTGCTGGTAATTTTTTTATTTCTCATTAGCATTTGTAAATAATACATTACATTTGTAAAGGATGCACATTTGCACTGTCATATTAAACATGAGAACAGACTAATTAGCTCCTGCTGTCATCTGCCTAGTGACTGTTCTAAAATTCTCCGTATTTAACCAGCTCAGTGCTGGACATAAGTTTGTAAAATTCAATTAGCTCTCCTGAAGTGGTGTCAACCAAGTGTATTTGCAGATTATGATGGTTAGGATCATAGAACATCTGCTCTAATTAGCTGACAATGCCAGTACCAGGCTGGAAGAGGAGTCTTTAGGAACATGATGTAGCACTAATTAGAAGGAAATGCTGGCTAGGAACACACTTGAAGGCTGAGCACCACTACCCGTAACAAGCTGGTGTAGCTTTACATTGACTGTCTCCATATTTGGATTTGTCTGCAATTTTATGAAATGCTCTTTCAATGTATCTTCTCAGATACAGACCTAAGCTTGATACCCCAATGTATAATGGAGGGGGGGGGGGGGGGTCAACATGACTGCCATTCCCCAGAAGAACCAGTCAATGTATCCTACCAAAAGGCCTTACATAATTCATTTGCAATGACTTGTGCATGTAAGTCTGGATCCAGTCATCTGTTATTAACATATTTACAAAACACTTGCAAGATAATAAGCAAAGACTAAGTAAAAGAAGAAAAAGCCATCTCTTTACATTGGGTCACAGGTTGTCCCTCTCACAGTGAATGTTTGACTGGCATCCTCAGCAGTGTTCTACTAACTCATGACTATTGATTCTTTCTATCATATCTTTAAATTGAAGTTGTTTTTGAAAATGTAAGAAAAGTTTTAAAAATAAACCCTGACATTGGAAACAGTTACTCTGATGAAATAGAAACATTTGGCTTTGTACCCATTATGAAAAGAAATATTCTGATTATAACTTTTTCAAACACTGACAGGGCTGAGATTAAGCGGTATCAGTGTTCACATTCAGCTGGTGTGACCGGCAACTGGAAGCATTACAAACCAGTGCCAGATCTGCAGTATAGTTATGTAAATGGACCCCGGTCTAGTCTACTGCACTGGATTCTTACTTTATATTGTCTGGAGCTGAAAATCAATAACTTATTCCAAGAATGTATATTTTAATCACAGTGTAAATTACTGAAAATCATTTACACCAACTTAAACTTCGGCATTACTCAAGACTCTTGTCATCATTGTATTAGATGTTTTCAAATTAATGTTTCCAGCCAACGTTGTTGCAGGATGGCAATCCATTAATTAATGCCTTATATTAGGAAGTATAGAGCACTGTAATAAAAACTCTGAAATGCCCTGATACTATATTATTTTCTGTATACTGCACTGTGTGTCCATATGTTTCTAAATAGTACATGTCAGGATTATAAAGGACTGGATCCTAACTTCAGCAATTTCAATGTTCAACGCACCGAATTCTGGAATTTCTGGAAGTACAGTATGCAGTATGCAAATACACATGGGGGAGTAATGCACAGTAAAGGAAGCGCAGGGGTCTGGATATTATTTAAGAGCAGATGCCAGCCATTATATACTACATACATAATCTTCCCCCTGCCCCCATGAGTACTGTACTTTGCATACGCATACGCCTCCTCCTGCCCCTTGTATGCAAATAGCGTACTTTAGAGAGAGCTGGATCCTTCAGATGCAGGTCCATAAAGAACGTAGATAGATAATGTACATGTGCACTCCTCAGCCTGGATCCAGTCCAACCTGTAAATAATTAGTAAATAATTTGTGACACCTTTATAATTATTTTAATTATTTTGGATGTAATACAATTACTAATGTATAACGTAATGTTGTTTGAATAATAATAACTGTTTTATATATCTGTTTTATATATATATATATATATATATATATATATATATATATATATACTTGGTAGCCTATTTTCATTAGTAAGGAATTAATAATGAATCAGTCCTCATAAACTTAATCTTATAATATTAATATTTAATCGCACTTCTCGTACTTCTCCTCCTACTTACTGTAACATTACTCATCTTAAAGAATTCCCCACAAAGCACTAGTATGGCCTCCCTAGTCACACCCTATTTCTCAAGCAGTATTTGTGTTTATACTGTGTAGTGCATATATGTTCACATTGTGTAAAAAAAGGTTATGTGGGAGTTGTTAAACTGAAGGTCAAATCTTACCCACTGAGGATAGTCATCCTCTGCAAAATTTACTGAAATCCAGGAAAAGGAATGAATGGGCTTTTCTAGATTGTATGTTGGGTGACAGTTTAGTGGGGGAAATAAAGATTTTAATGGGCATGGCAGGACCTCCAAGAGGAATTCTGGACACAAGTACAGCAACTTCATGGGGACCCCAATAACAGGAGTTGAAGGAGATGCGTTTAAATAATTGGGGGCATGGCTGTGCCACCAGCCTTTTAATAACTTAGATTACTGTAGTGTATCCAGCCTTGTAATATTTGCCCATTGTGTGTCTCCAGCTTTCCAATATTTCCCCATTGTGTGTATCTAACCTTCTAATCTCTCCCTCTTATGTCTCTCCAGCCTTCCAATATTTCCCCATTGTGTGTATCTAACCTTTTATACTCTCCCTCTTATGTGTTTCCAGCCTTCCAATATTTCCCAATTGTGTGT
Source organism: Platyplectrum ornatum (assembly GCA_016617825.1). Taxonomy (NCBI): domain Eukaryota; kingdom Metazoa; phylum Chordata; class Amphibia; order Anura; family Limnodynastidae; genus Platyplectrum; species Platyplectrum ornatum. The sequence continues at coordinate 194,053 of JABWIB010000037.1, read as the reverse complement.
ATCTAATCTTTTATACTCTCCCTCTTATGTGTCTCCAGCCTTCCAATATTTCCCCATTGTGTGTGTATATCTAACCTTCTAAGCTCTCCCTCTTATGTGTCTCCAGCCTTCCAAAATGTCCCCATTGTGTGTGTGTATCTAACCTTCTAATCTCTCCTTTTTATGTGTCTCCAGCCTTCCAATATTTCCCCATTCTGTGTGTATCTAACTTTCTAAGCTCTCCCTCTTATGTGTCTCCATCCTTCCAATATTTCCCCATTGTGTGTGTATCTAACTTTCTAAGCTCTCCCTCTTATGTGTCTCCAGCCTTCCAATATTTCCCCATTGTGTGTGTATCTAACTTTCTAAGCTCTCCCTTTTATGTTTCTCCAGCCTTCCAATATTTCCCCATTGTTTGTGTATCTAACTTTCTAAGCTCTCCCTCTTATGTGTCTCCAGATTTCCAATATTTCCCCATTGTGTGTGTATCTAACCTTCTAATCTCTCCCTCTTATATCTCTCCAGCCTTCCAATATTTCCCCATTGTGTGTGTATCTAAACTTTTATGCTCTCCGTCTTATGTGTCTCCAGCCTTCCAATATTTCCCCATTGTGTATGTATCTAATCTTTTATGCTCTCCCTATTGTGTGTTTCCAGCCTTACAATATTCTATCTTGTATGTATCCAGTATCATACTGGAAGAAATTAAAAGTCCAAACTGACATTGAGGCTATGCCTCGACTGGCTATGCAGGGTTCCAGCTGCTGCTGCTATTCAATGGGAAACCTATAAAGTCACTGAAGGACAATTGCTCTCACCTTTTGGCACCCCCTGGGACCTAGTAGAACCACTCATGATCTCTTTATATCATTCCTTATGTCACTATGAATCCCAGTCACATTATAACTGCTGCAAAGTTGTGAAATGGGAAAAGTAGGTGTCAGTTGTAGACGTGAGAACCATGTTTTAAAGTTTGACCTGGCCTAGAAAATCTTAAATGCAGGAGAGGGAAAAAAGTCAAAGATAAGCAAGGACCCTATAGAAGCAAATACTTCTTGCTAATAGTAGCTTTTACATAGTGCTGGTTCATATACATAGTGACGATGCCCAAATATAAAACCAAAGTTTGTTTTTAGATTTTAACTTAAATGAGCGAGTATTTTAAGTATTTTTTTAAAATTTGATAACTTTAAAAAAACTCAATGCATTATAAATGGTAATTATTAATGAGTTATTTATGAGTTATTTATATATATTTACAAGATAATTAAATATATCATATCAGATCTGAATAATGTGTATTATGTTTTAATTATTACCACTACATTGAATAATATTTTGGATGTGATTAACATTTGTTGTGGTCTCAATATTTTAAATTTGAGATCACTGTGTAATGGGGGTGTCCCGTTCAGGGTGACTAGCCATTGCAAATAGCTGGTTCATTGTATATTTTAAGTATTCGTGTTGATCCCTGTACAATGGGGTTGCTTGTGCCATGTGACTAGTAAGTGGATCTTAAATACTGGAATTAGGATATAAAGTGGAGTTCTGTAAGGTGAGAACCTTGTTGTAATGGGACTAATATTAAGGGTCACTGTTTAATACAATCATTTCTATAAGCAATATAACTTATAAGAATGTAGGATTCAGGGGCGTAACTACAAAAGGCTGGGCCCCATAGCAAACCTTTTAAAGGGGCCTCCCTTTATAAAAATAATATATATATATATAGCAGTTTGGGGCCCACATTATATTTATATACAAACATGTGGGCCCCAAACTGCAGTAAAATACATAAAAAAAACAATAAGAAACACAAAGTAAATCTGACTGTGGGGTCCATTTAAGGGATCCTGTTCCCAGACCTCTGACTGCTGGAGATCCTGGGTAATCCGGCAATGGGGTTGGCGGGCCCCCTAGGGCTGCAGGCCTCATAGTTGCTGCTATGGATACTATAGTGGCAGTTACGTCCATGGTAGGCTTGTATTTTCTCAGGGCACCTATGTAATATAACGTTTTATATTAGACGTCTAACAGATAAGGCTAGCTCAGCTAGTGTTAGAGGGGTAAGGAAACATGTTGCAGTCTCTGTGATAAATCTTGCCCTGAGTATAAGCCGAGGGGGAACTTTTTCAGCACATTACATGGACTTGTTTTATGTACTTTTCCCTTGGCTTTTTTAAGAAACCTCAAAGACTGTGTGTGCGTCTGATTGTAACTATAAATTGCCAACTAACTGAGGTCTCCCCCCAAATGTAATTTAATAACCTGCGACAATAACTTTAAACACCATAAATACACAGAGACCTGAAATGTGGCTAGGAAGGGGAAAGTTTTTATTAGAATAGAATAAATTGAGCCAAATTGGAAATTTTTTTTATTATTATTGTAATATAGGGCTAGAGAAACAGTGGGCCTGAAAGCAGTGGAGGTCAGAGGTCATTAACTATAAGTAACTGAAGGGAATGACAGAAAAGGTGTCCAGGAAGGTGGTAACTGAAGTGCTGTAACAAGAGAAAATGTAGTATGACCCCAATTGCTAACGACACACTGTGCCCCGCCTGGACAAGTCTAGTTATGACAAAACGGAAGAGAAAGAAAGGGAGAGAGAGAAAACCTGGAACATGAGGGTGAGCTTTTTGTCAACAAACTTTTAAACTACATAAAGCCCCAAACCCCTGGTAATTCCTATTGGTTGACTGACTTTGCTGAAATGTAAAGGATGACCTAATGCTGAAATGTAAAGGATGGGGAAGTGAAAGGAGGCCAGCCATTATATACATACTCTGTGAGTGAGTATACTGTGTCCTATTGTCAGTGGTTTAAATATGATATATAATAGTGTATAATGTATAATTCCAATGCTTGTACAATTGTACTGTAAATATTTTATTCTCAGTCTTTCCCTCTCTAGATATTTTTAGACATATTTTGAATAAATTGGGCGATGGATGATTGTGTTGTATAATACAGTTGCCATACTATTTTTATTATAATGACTTTCCATTTTAAAACTTGCGTTTGAAAATGTTCAATATGTAGTTGTGCTTCTATTAATATTGGAACAGCATGCTTAAAATGTTCTCCGCTCTCAGAAATTCACAGCAGAGACTACAAAGCATGCAATGGAATCAGCATAAGTAAGCGGACCACTCAAGATGATTGTTTTGGGAACTTATCAATTATCACCTAAAAAAATTATAGGAATCATTTTCGTTTTTGAGAACATTTTTCCTATGAATTTGTTGATCTGAAAAGTATTCAAGTTATGCAATTTATAATAGCAAATATCTCTCATAAACACAAAACGTCAATGATAAAGAGCACTAACATACAGGGGTATATTTACTAAGCAGGGAGATTGCAGTGAAATTCGAATTTGGGGAAGTTGCCCATGGCAACCAATCAGATTTGAGTTCACATTCTCCAGAGTGTAAAATTAAACTGAGAGCTCAAATCTGATTGGTTGCCATGGGCAACTTCCCCAAATTCGAATTTCACTGCAATCTCCCTGCTTAGTAAATATACCCCACAATGTTGGCAGATGAATGATAATATGTACTGTCAAATGTGTAGCTTTGACAGTGCTATGGCAGTCTCTCTGATATATTTGTTTTGCAACACAGTGCATTTTACTTACATATTCCATATATATATATATATATATATATATATATATATATATGTATACTGTATATATATACCGTATATAAAACTCCCTCTCGTGCTGGCACTCCTGTTCAATATATATGTATAGTGTTACAGACTCTTGGTCCTTTTGGTAATTCAGTGCCCTCATGTCTCAGTCCGCCTCAGCGTCCTCGTGTTCGTATATAATTCGTTATCTTGCGACACTCTGAAATATATATAATATAAAAAAAAAAATGTACAAATAAACCTTAACTTCGTTTAGCATGAGGTAATATATATGTAGATTTGTGTTAGCATTACATATTACATCACCATTAAACTTAAACTATTTTCTGTCTTTTCTCAGCACAGAATCATCCTATACAAAATGAACAGGAAGAGAACTTTACAGTATTGATGTTGAACCCACAACATTTTTAAATTTTGGATATCAAACACAGTTACCAAGTACAGACTGGTGTTGGAACTATATTTATAAAACCAGTAATCACTGTACTATATATAACACAACAGAATGGAAGATGGATACAGGAACAATTCCAACTTCTATCAAGGAGCCCGCGATATAGCTAGAGAAGTGAAGAGACAGACAAGTAACCAAGCAATGGATGACTACACGGGATACCAAGACAATACATACGGACGATATTCATCCAATGATGGCTATTATAATAGTGGAGATCATGCCAATCAAGATGAAGATGCCCAGAGTGATGCCACAGAAGGTCATGATGAAGATGATGAGATATATGAAGGAGAATATCAGGGTATACCACACCCTGATGATATAAGAGCCCAGCATAAGGATGCAGCCATCAAAGATGAATTTAGAGACCAGGCTGACCTTATGGCTGAGAGGATGGAAGATGAGGAACAACTGGCTTATCAGTACGAGAACATCATTCAGGAATGTGGCCATGGGCGTTTTCAATGGACCCTTTTCTTTGTATTAGGGCTTGCTTTGATGGCGGATGGAGTAGAAGTCTTTGTTGTGGGATTTGTGCTACCCAGTGCTGAGAAAGACATGTGTTTATCACGTTCCAACAAAGGAATGCTAGGTAAGANTCTTCACAGACATATATGGTACATATGTGCATATGTGGTACATTATTATATTGATTTTAGAGATGTTTTATCTTCTGCCTCAGAATCTTCTGCCTTTTATGCCATATTCATTAACTATGTATATTATATTAAATGTTACAAATGTTTCAAGTGTCTGGGCACGATATGCACCTACTGCGAATCTGTCAAACAGGTGTAATATATACTATATATTACATTGGCTAATATACAATTATGAAATTACTGTTTGTTGCAGGAGAACCCAGATAAAAATGGATACACCAATTTCTACTAAAACTTGTATACTGGGTTTGGGTTCTAAAGAGCAACATAGCAAGCAGGGGTATTAGCCAAGGTCATACCCCCAACTGTCCCGCTTTTGGAGGACTGTCCCGCTGTCCCTCCCGCCTCCCAGTTTGTCCCGCTAAAAGTGGCTATTGCCAAAATCTAGTAATCTCCATACAGGTGCCTCTGTAGTGATACATTTACAATACAATTCTACTATCTATGTATTAAGACCTTTGTAATGCTATTTGTTCAAATTGATTTTCTTGCAAATGATACAGAGACTTCTAGTTTGCTTATTTCAGACTGGATTCGAAGATCTGGGTGTTGATTTGGTGATGTTACTTGTTTGAATATGATGTGTGCACATGTAATTGGGGTCATCTTATGGTTATTTTTGAGTAGAGGTGAGCACATACAAAGCTCAATAATGTGTTTATAAACGATTGGATCCATCTGTATATGCATCTCTGCACTAATAGCTAGTACAAAGTGTACAGTGTTTCACTGTGTTATAACGAGAAGTTGAGAGTTTTAATTCCTGCACCAGTCACCTGATTGAGATTTGTTTTCAATTATACACAGCATTAGAGATCTGCAATGCCGCTGACAAGCATTAATCAGCCTGAGAGCAGAATTTTAGATGTGTTAAAGCACACATCATTACACATTAGAATACTGATTATTTTACATTTTTAAAGCTTTCTGATTTCTGTCTTGTTTACATGTGAAAGTTTTGCACAAGGATTATAGATACGTATTTTTGTTAAGAATAATTCAACTTTTTTATTTAATTATGTTTAAAAAACAGGGGCGGGATAGGTGTATATCAAGTCCCGCCCCTTTGCTAAATTTGTTTTGCCTATCCAGAGCTCCTAAAAGGTTGATAGATAAAAAAGATAGAGGGAGTGTTTTTCATACGTGTTATAAAATCCGGGATGACACAGCATGGATATTTAAAGAAATCAGGTATATTATACAAATAGGTACAGGTATGAACAGAAACAAGGGTAACAGAATACACAAATATGCACTGACACAGATATAACACACAGAGAATAAGCACTCCAGAGAGCGCACTGACACAGAGAGAACTCACAGAGAATAAGCACTCCAGGGAGCGCACTGACACAGATATAACACACAGAGAATAAACACTCCAGGGAGTACACTGACACAGACAGAACTCACAGAAAATAAGCACTCCAGGGAGCGCACTGACACAGATATAACACACAGAGAATAAGCACGCCAGGGAGTGCCCTGAGGCAGACAGAACTCACAGGGAATAAGCACTCTTAAGCGCACACACATGATCAGGTGCACACGACAGAAAAAATGGCCCGCACTCAGCTCTGGGAGTAACCAGAATAAAAAGCCCTAACACAGGTGTAGGGAATAATGGACCCAGCCGGTGATTAGCCAGAATGTGTCCGACAGCGGCCTCTAGGGGCAACCTAGCCCCTAGGGGCTAGGTTGGACATGGAACCACAGTCCAGGATGTAACAATATGTTGTGAACACATGGTGGGGGGAGGGAGTAATATAAACAGTCCAGTAAGGGCTGCTTTCCCTACCACCCTTTTTAAGTAAGGGTTGTGCAGAAATCAGAAATCTTATGGTATGGGCAAGGCCAATGGTAGGCATTCTGGACAAGACCTATCATCGCTTGTGTAATTTCACAGTCACTTTAAAACTAGTAGAGGAGGACGGCGGGAGGTGAAAGTCCTCTTATTTCTGCCACCTGCCCTCCCTTTACTTTTTTTTTAGGACTTTTGTGCTTGCCTATCGATGGCCGCCTAAAGTCGCCTAATGGGTGTGCCGGCGCCAGGTAGGGGTCTCAATCGCTTTTGCATTTGCGGATTCGCAGGCATGCAGGAAATTGTTCTGTACACCAGGGAATTCATCCCTTGGGCAGGTGCTACCCTCTAGGTGGGCAGGTGTACGACTCTAGGTGGGCAGGTGTATATTCAAATTAAGGGACTGGGGATGGGTAAGGAGGACTCACAGGAGAGGGGTATGGCTGGGGAATTCATTCCCTCTCCTGCACAAGCAGTGGTGATCTGAAATCCGGTCCCATATGAATAGAGGGCATTACTTACAGTGGGTGGGGCTTTAGACATCATTTGCATAAACCACAGCCTCACCATATATTGCTGTCTCTTTGTTTCTTACGTAAGGGAGAAGCAAAAATTCTGCAGCCCTGATGGACTTAGAAACAGTGGCGTAGCTACAGGGGTCACAGTGGTCGCAACTGTGACCGGGCCTTTAAGCTAGGGGGCCAAATAATTTACTGCAGGCTGTCAGGAGGAATGTGTATAAAGTGTGTAGTGTGTAGTATTACAGGCATGCTGCTATCAGAGTGTAGGATTGAGCTCAGCTTTCTCTTTTGGGGAGGACAGACACAGCAGATATCAGCAGTGTCTCGGGTGAGGTGACCACGCAGCTAAAAAAAAACTCCATAGCTTTATCTTTTATGTAATTAGAGTTGAGCTCAGAAACCTCACCCCTAAATTCTGTTTACACGGTTTAGATTTGCCTCCCCTGCAGATCAATGTTTGGTTTTACCTAACATTTGCACCTGTTTTGCTCTTACTTTGTGACTGTGCCATTGTCCCTTCTGCCTCCAAGTTTGTACAGATTAGGGGACAAACTGTGTTTTTGAAATGAATTATAATTATATATTTGCCGCGGCGGGACCAGGGCGGGGCCTATTTGTCCTGCTGTTACTGGAAGGAATGTCCTGTACCTTGCCTGTAAGGGTGTCTGATGTAAGGCCTTTTCCCATTAACTGTTTAGGCACAGTGTTGTTATGTTTTGCCCAGAAAAATATTATTTCTTTGTAACCTCCCTCCTTCACTTCCTTCTCCTCTAAATACTCAGATTTTTACTCTGTCAGTTACAATAATATAATAATAGGCACTTCTGAGAATCATTTCTCCATTGTTTACTTTACAGTATTGGCAATTGTCTTTTTTTATAAATGACTATATGGATCTATATACATTTTTTAGGGTTGGCAAAAACCATTAAACTCATTATTCTGATGCTGATCCATGGGAACTTTTTGAACTTTCTGTGTTGCTAAAACTTTATTATAATTGTGTGCATGGGTCCCTAACTGAAACAGAATACACAAGGTAGAACTACCCATGTCTGAGGTCATGCTATAAAAGCTTGAGAGGTGCGCAATAAGGGAATCATGGTTGATGGGTGATGATGATGATACTGCAAAGCTGTTGGATTCCATCTACTGGCGAGAAAGATCATGTAGGCAACAGGTCCACTATCCGACAAGGAGGTCGCCGAACTCTGCAATTGGGCAGACCTGTCTGAACCCAGTACAAGGAATAAGCAAGAACTGGAGGGGGCCCCGTACATCTCCAAACCAGGGCAAGAGGGGATGGTACCCGAAATGTCTGCATGACAGTCCGTTCAGGAGGAACAACTGCTAAGACCTAAGAGAGACCCTAATCGCAAGAAAGCACCATGCCAAGTGGCTGGCCAAGTAGGCCGAACACGCCAAAGAACGAGCTAGCAATGTTTAGTTCTACCGCACCTATCCGATGATGTTCCAGCCCTCGGAGCGTTGGAAGGAGCAGACTGAGGCATTGGATGGGGAGACTGTGACCATCTATTCCCAAGAGCCGGATAAAAGTTCGACTCTGGAAGTAGGGGATGAAATCTGGGACGAGCTACTACTTTCACCAAAAAGTGAGCTGAGAGAAGCCGGGATACTAACATTGCAAGCCCGTTGACACAGTTCGGGAGGAGTGAATGTACATCCATGGGGAGAGGTCGTGGCAGGACTAAGCCTGACAATCCAGAACCTATGTGACGGTACAGCTATGTCGTGGTGAGAAGGAAGCATGTTTCATCTCCACAGTCGCTTCCCTAACTGCCTATCCCGGAGCCGGACCAACGCCCGGGGTCAACACTCACCCTGAAGCCTCTGAGATTGTTCCTCTGGCATCGCTATGCCATGTGAACTGCACCTAAAGTGTACTTCCTAACCACCAGCTTTGTATCACCCATCATAACAGACTTTTATGTTGATGTTTTGTTTTACGTGTTTTGCCCCTGAAAGAAGAATTTAAAGTGTGTATTCCCCAACTGAAGAATTGTGTATTGTATTGGCTATCCTAAATTGTGAAATGTCATTTTTGCAACTGCTGCACCTAAGTCAGAGCTCGGATCTCCTCATGGAACCCCAGTCCCTAAATAAATTTGTGTCTTGCAAACTTGTTGTGATCATTTGGCCAGGGAGGGATAGCTAAGCGGCTAACTGGTGCGGGGTGGGTCTCCCTGTACTCCCCTCCTGCACGGTTTCAGTAGGCATTGGGTTGGAATTGTGCAAGGGCACTTTGGGGTTGTGCAAAGTGTGGGTCACGACTGCATTATTCCAAATGTTCCCAGGCCGCATCTTTTTTTGTTATTCCTACAAGGTATATGTTGGCACTACCGAGGTCACAGTCCTGGGGATTCACATACCCATATAAAATAAATGCATGCACAGGTTATAGGTATCGCAAGTAAAATTTTCATATCATCATAGACACCACCCACCCCCAGGAATGAGCTAACGACTAATCAGCCTTTCCTGGAACTGTTATAAAATACCAAAACATACTCCAGCACAGTTGCAGTTACAATGTGCATTTGCCTGCATTGCATTTGTTAAATGACCTCCAGTGTCTGCTTTGATTATAGAAGTAATGTACCCAGTGGCTTGTGGAGCAGTTCAATTTCTTACTGCAAGAATAAATCCATTTTCTATCAGTTAGCCTCGGCTCATTGTCAGGAAAGGATATATCATCTTCCAGATGGCAGCAGTTGAAAGTTTTTGTGCAGTCAGGTACACCCTGTCATAACGCATTGCTGTAATGTAAATTGCAAGCTGGCAGCATTCTGCTAACAATGTGTCAGAGTCAAGATTATTCCATAGTCAGACACTGTGCAGGCTGAATCAGGGCTCTCCAGAGGCTTTCCCTAATGTGCTTTCAGACCACCTCGGTCTGTTTGTTTGCTTAACAGGGTAACATTTTAATGGTGATTACTAAAATTAGCCATGACCCACGAAGTAGCAGAGCAGAGGCAGCTTGGTGTCCTCAGTGTACACAGTCAGCAGTTATCAATACATTACCAGCAGTTTGCCCTTAGTGCGCCCTTCATGATTCTGAACTCTTTTTGGAAAATCATCTTGTTAATGGCTGATGGAATCTGCTGACTGTTACACTCTCTGTATACACAGTTCTATTTGATCTGATATCTTACATTTTTATTTCATTCCAAGCACATATATATAAATGAATATATTTATATTTATTTATTTATAGGAAAACTAGTTGTATATTTAACCAGGCACCAGCACACTTCTTGAATAAAATCCACAATTTTTATTTTTCAAAAGAATCCATGTGAGTTATAAAAGTCCAAAAAAAAAATCAAAGATCAGGTTCATAATAATGTTAAAAATGCACAAATCGGGACATCCAGAGAAGTTTGTAACATAGGCAGTCCATTCAAACATCTGGTCATCAGAGTTTATGGCAATTATGTCCTCCTATAATCTCCATGGAGGCAAACATCCACATGCTGTAAATTAAATTTCTTTTTAGAAACATGTAGCCAGGTCACAGTAAGTATCTTACAGTCCCAATCTTTAGCAATGCCTGCCAGATCTCTGTGTCCCAATAGTGTAGTCCATAGATGGGGAAAGTGTGCCGTCAGAGTCCCCCATATATACAACTAATTTTTACTATATCTGAACATTGTACCGTGCATCCTGATGTGGATCTTTGATTGAGTGCGGACCCAATGCCTTTGGGTATATATATGTATATATATATATATATATATATATATATATATATATATACTTGCAAGTTCCCCTGGAATGTCTGGAAGTCTCCAAAAATTTAAACAATGCTCATTTGAAAGAAGCTTTGTCTCACCCATATTGGTCCAAAACAGTGAAATAGGTCCAGACCTCCGTGCGAAGGTTCTGCTATTACGATAGGGAGAGGGGATTAAATTCTACCCTACCTTAAATCCCTGCCTCTACTTCTGTATAACGTTGACCAGATTATGTTATTAACATCCCTATCCGTCTACAGTGTGGCACAAGACATGTACAACTATCAGTTCACCACCCCCCCCCCATACAGATTACAGACATTTGGTTATCCAATAGTCTATGGCATGTTTGCGCAGGCGTTACTTGTTAGGGGATTTGCACTAGTGCCTTTTATAATTGCCCCTAACAGACTCAAGTCTGACTCCACTCCAGTATGAGGAAGTTGTGTTGGCTTTATGATGTGAACTGCTGCATCATGTCTCTGCCCCGGCTTCCTAATTCTATACTGTACAGTTAGGATACCTATAAAGTGGCAACAGAAACAGAGGGCGATGTGAAACATAAAGCATTTTTTATTATGGTACATAAGAAGAAAATAGGCACCTTAAATAGAACTTTCTGCGTCAGAACCAGAGGCAATATATACCTCATATATGTGTGTACCCGTATACCTCAGTAATGAAAATTGACAAAATGTTGTCGATCCCATTTACAACACACCAACATTTACCATAAAATGTAACCAATAGTTTTACAAACTTGTACTTGAATGTAGCACACCCCAATACAGATATTAAATAGCACCTAATTAAATAATATTATTAAATATTATGTGTACAGAATCTGTGTAATTATGGATCGCCTAAATATTTATTATGATCTGCGTAATGAGATCGACTCATGTACACCCCCATTTACTTGTGCACCCCTAATTTTTTTTATGAAAATAGAAATCGACCCTGGGGGGTCCATATAGACCACTTTGGGAACCTTTGATTTAAATGAATTGCTGCTTGGTTGACAAATTGTGACTGAGGTTTAAACTTTCTCCCTCTTTCTCTCTCTTCTGCCTTTAAAATTGGAATTTTCCTTACCCTGCATTTAATCGTGGTTTTGCTCAGGTCTTCCCAGGGCAAAATGATGAGATGGGGAACTTCATGTTTTTTCTCTTTTTGCCCAGTTATAATAATAAAAAAAAATAATAATTGATTTTTTTATCAGGTGTGTGGGGTGTCCATGTACAAAAAGGTGGTAACGCTATTATAATATCTACAGACAGAACAGAATATTATGCATGTATTACTGGTAATTTATTTTCTGATAAGATTTGTTCTTACATCTACCTTCTTTTCTCTCCATCAGGATTAATAGTGTATCTTGGAATGATGTTGGGTGCATTTGTGTGGGGAGGCCTGGCTGATAAAATAGGGAGGAAAAAATGTCTCCTGGTCTCACTGGCCATCAATGCTGCCTTTTCATTCATATCGTCCTTCGTTCAGGGGTATGGGTTCTTCCTCTTCTGCCGCCTTATTTCTGGATTTGGGTGAGTGAGTCTTAAGGAATGCTTGGATTATATAAATGGACATGTGATGGAAATCATTTCGTTGAAGCTGATAAAATCCTTTTTTAACAACAATGCAATACAACACAACCCCAGTACAAGAAGGTGACAGGTATGATGGGCAACCTGGTACACTTTAGGCCTTACAGTCATCTGTGCCCATCAATGTTATGCACTCAGACCCAATGTAATATTCATTATATACTTATACCTATGCTATCTATATATATTTATGCAATGCTGTAGATATTTCATAAAACTAATGCTGACTTTTATTGTCAATATGCTATTTGATGGACTTGCATTGACTCATATTTGTTTGTCTGTTCTTTTGTTTTATAGTATTGGGGGGTCTCTCCCCATTGTGTTTGCCTATTTCTCTGAATTCCTAGCTCGGGAGAAGAGAGGGGAACACCTGAGCTGGCTTTGCATGTTTTGGATGATTGGGGCATTATATGCGTCAGCGATGGCTTGGAGCATCATTCCGCATTATGGTGAGAGTATTCAGTTTCAGTTATATGGGGTCTGTGGGGTCTCTGTTCTCCGTTATAAATTGTTAATTGTTGGTAGAATTTTTTCTGGGTAAAGAACATTTTGTTTTTGCACCACAATGAATCTGTATTTCACAGTATTTGGAACTTCAGGGTAATAAGCAGAACCATGTATGATACAGCACAGGGTCATAAACTGAGAATTATCTTTCCTTTTCATCTTTAAATATGTACCTACATACACAGCACATCATGGGTTCTATAATAATGGCCCTGGCTGTGAATAGCAGGAGTGCGGAAGTCTGACCATAAGCCGCTCTCCTCCCTAGTCATTAAAGCTTGATGCAGATGTGACCTAAGGTTACGTCTGAATCATATTTACCAGAGAGACAGTCAGAGTACACTGCAGAGGAGCCGGATGATTGAATGATTATTTAAATATTATATGTTAAGTTTACAAATGAAGTAAGATGACATGAACTCTTGTTCCCCCCAACAAAAAAATGTTCAGGAGACCCTATAGTGATATAAACAATATTTGCATAAGACCATAGTTGCCTATGAAACTATGAAATGGTGGGCAATCTGATGTTGTTTAAGCGCCAAAAGTATATATTATAGTAATAATATATATCCTATTACTAGTTTTCACAATAAAAGCTAAAATTATTAATTCACTGACAATTAATCAATAAATACTGAGGCTGCCATTTTTACACCCACGGGTGGGGCAATTTGAGGACACACGCCTTTGGTGCTACATGGTAATGACAATCCCCCTGATATTAATTTGCAGAAGTAGGCAGCCCTGCATAAGACAGCACTTTGTAAAATTTTTTNAAAAAAAATAAAAATAAAAAAATGGTGATATTCCAGCTCGAATTATTGTATATAAAGGTAAAATTATATTTAACCAAAATACTTATTCTGAGTATATGAACTATAAGCCATATTATGTTCTGCAGGATGGGGATTCAGTATGGGGACCCACTACCATTTTCACAGCTGGAGAGTATTTGTGGTGATATGCGTCCTTCCCTGCATTGCCTCTATCATCGCTCTTAAGTTTATGCCGGAAAGTCCTCGTTTCTTATTGGAGGTACAATAACTGCTTTTTATTCAAATGGTCTGTAATTGTGAATAATATTAGATTAGGACAATGCTATGCAGATGGTTAGTAGTGAAGCTTGTGCCTTCTTCCAGATGTTCCAGAATAGGAGGGTAATGTGATTGCACCCAACTCCTGGATCCAAAGAAGTGGAACACACTAGATGGCTGTGTGTAAGACAACCTGCAGCCACATCGGCCTAAATTTACTAAACTGCAGGTTTGGAAAAGTGGAGATGTGAGCGCTCAGTTTCATTTTACATACTGAAGAATGTGAGCTCCAAGCTGATTTGTTGTTATGAGCAACATCCCCACTTTTCCAATTCTGTAGTAAATTTAGGTCCAGAGCTGTTCTAGCATTTGAACAGTCTAGACCAGGGCTGGAAGTGGTGGTGTATACGGAGGTATGCCATACCGGCACTTCTCCCGCTGATGTAATTGAAAAACTTCAAATCCCCATTGACTTCTATTATATTATATGTTTCCATACCGTATCTTCTTAATGTCCATACTGCCACTTCTAAATTTACACTTCAGCCACTGGTCTAGACAGGTATTCTGCTCATACATGGAACAGCTCTCTGTCTGCACATAGGCAGATAATGCTTCTGTACATGTGGACGGGTTATATACATTTATCTATGCCTAGTAAATCTATTTTACATCTATTTTACTATTTTGACATATTTCGCTCATGTTGCCTAAAATATAACATATTTGAATGCTTTTTTAAAGTTATACCGTTTTTTAAAGAATGCATTAAATCTTCCACATATTTACCCATAGTTCTTTACACTAATGAGGGGCTTTACAACTTATCATCTACCGTCACAATGTCCTACTCCAATCACTTACACAGCAGTTTCACCATTGTTGTCCTACTCTGTCCTTGTGGCCTCTTTATGTTTCTCTGTCCGTTGTCTTCTCTATACCAGAGACTCAGTGCCTGGGTACAGGATCGGTTGGCACACCTTTACTAGCATTGCCTCTATGTTTACTATGTTGTGTCGTCTACTATACCATGTTTGCTTTGCACTGCAGACCTTTGTGATATAAGAAATGTATGGATTTGATTACGGTTCTTCTACAGACAGGTAAACACGATGAAGCCTGGATGATTCTAAAGAAGATTCATGACACTAACATGAGAGCAAAAGGGGAGCCAGAAAAAGTTTTTACAGTAAGATTTCACTCATATTCGCAGTAAAATATTGCATTTTTGGGGAATGATCAGGGGCATCAGAAAATTTCACCTTGGG
>JABWIB010000037.1:139881-153090 GCA_016617825.1 Platyplectrum ornatum | reverse complement strand
TATCTATCTATCTATCTATCTATCTATCTATCTATCTATCCATCTATCCCATCTTTATCTATCTATCTATTTATCTATCCCATATCTATCTATCTATCTCTCTATCTATCTATCTATCTATCCCATATTTATCTATCTATCTATCTATCTATCTATCTATCCCATATTTATCTATCTATCTATCTATCTATCTATCCCATATTTATCTATCTATCTATCTATCTATCTATCTACCTATCTTCTCCTCTCATTGTTCATTAAATTAATTGATACGTACCTGTCCTGTGAAGTCCTGTTATGGTCTACGAGATGATCACAGACTAAAAACCATAAACATAAACAAAACATTAATATTAAGATCTGTTGAAACAATACAAATATGTACAAATATCGAAAAACGGATTTCAGGCTGAGCCCTTTCACAATAGTTATTCTGATATTGATTATTGATTGAGCCCTCAGCATGGTTGGTATATATAATGGAGACCTTCCCCCCCAACACACACACACACACACACATGTGGTCACTTTGTGGTGGACTCTCCATACAGCTTCACCGCTTTACAACTAGCACATACCTCCCAACTGTCCCGATTTCAGTATCAGAATAACTATTGTGAAAGGGCTGTGAACATTCGCCATAGTGGTGGTGCTAAAAAGAGCAATATATTCGGTGTCGTACACGGATTGCGATTGTTTTTCAGTAGAGTTGCGATGGTTCAGTCCTCTTTGAGCAGCGTCCAGGTTAGCATGGTTTGCTGTTCTGATTATATTTATACACAGAGCTTGGGTTGGATTGGCAGGAGAGACAGGAAAGCATCCGTGTGCAGAATGTGTTTTGTTAAAAATCTGATAACAAGGATAACGCACAAACAAATGTCCTTGTTTTCTAGACATGTCCTCTTTGCATTACCAACATTGTAATTATTTTCATATTGAAAACAGAATGTGGTCAAAATAGACAGATGTGACAAAGAAATGATTATCCATAATACTATCACTGCTCCTGTCTTGTAAATATTCAAATAACTATGTCTAATGTGCATGTACAGTGTTAGCATTGAAATATTTACACATGGTGAATCTTGTTTACAGCTTCCTTTAGTACTTTATTATTATTATTCATAATACTGTCACTGTTGCTGTCTTTTGTAAATATACAAATAACTATGTAATGTGCACGTGCAGTGTTAAATTAAATTTTTGTTCAGTGGTGGTTTTGTCATCAAAATAATCATTACACATGTGCAGTGCATGTGTGACCATGGCATTTACATACTGTGCTGGAATCCCTTATGACAACTTGGGTCTAAATTTTCTAAGCAAGGAGATTGCAGGGAGATTGAATAATGGTGATGTTGCCCATAGCAACCCATCAGATTCAAGCTCTCAGTTTCATTTTACATACTGGAGCTTGAATCTGATTGGTTGCTATGGGCATCATCCCCACTTTTCAATCTCTGTGCAATCTCCCTGTAGTAAATTTAAGCCCTGGTGTGGCAAGCCACTGAGCCTGCAGAGGATCATACATTAAGGGCTTGGCTTATATACCTGCCTTATTATTAATATAGAGTCCTTGGTTCGAGGTTCACAAGTACAGACTTTAGGAGCATGGTCAGAAGTTGTGGTGCGCTCATAGGATGTACCATAATCTGGATACGGTTCATAGACATGCTATATATTTTTGTGCCGCTGTGATTTTTCCATTTCTAACACTTCTGTACATTTATTTATTTTGTAAAAGGATAAACTGATCATTTACCTGATGAAAAATCTGCAGATTATAGTTAGAAATAAAGTCTGGGGCCATTTTTCCTTTAACACAGGGAACACTTACTGCATAAGACCAATTTGACCTTTAATCCTGCATTATTTAGAATTGAGAAATAAATGAAATGATAAAACATTTATGCCATGTAATTTGGCTTGCTTCAAGATAAGCCAAAAACAAATCATTAAACTTATTTTTTTGTGTCTCACTATATATTACACTAGGACTCAGTGAGTTACAGAAACACATATTATTCCAGACTGCAGGAGACTTGGCTCTGATTAATTATAAAAAGAAAATCACTGTGGAGTTACCAAGTGGGAATTCATGATTTCTGTATGAATGATATTTCATAATCTGCTATGAAATGAACACAAACTGCCACATGACTGACTTTATTGAACATGGTTGTTTTATAGCCATAAATTGATAGTTTTTTGTTAATCCTGTATCTGTCCTTTATATATCAATAAACAGTGATCGCAGTGACAATGTAGAAGTAGTGGTATGAACATTTATAAATGGTGGTATGGAATCACAGCATATAATAGAAATTTATGAAGACTAATATGTTTTTTTTAACTCGACAGACAGTACATAAACACATTGGGTCCTATGCAAATTTTATAGTAAGTAGCCGTTTTATTGTATGTTAACAGATCTTAATATAACACCTGCCTATTAAACATGTAAAATATATGCAATGATAAGTTATACATTTCTAAACATTCACATACATGGGCAGGATAGGTTTGTGTGCCGTGTTATGGAAAACGTATTTAATTACCTAAGACTAATTGCTAATTGCAACTGTTTAATTTGACCAAATGCCTCTGTCTGCCCATAAGAACAGTATCCCAATACCTGTTTCATCAGATTGTGGAGAATTTAGGTATAGTCACTAAAAGCTCTTATGCGAGTACACAGGTTGTCATCAGCTGGATAGTGAGGATGGACAGTAACATGATTTACCAAACCCCTAAACCATAGTGACACTTGACTGTTCTCTTGATTGACACACAATACTCCAGTATAAATATATACAGCATAGAAACATGGTACCAGAACCAGGCGTGCGGGGAGAGGTGCGTGGGCTCCCCTGTCACTCCCCTCTCTGTCGGAATAAGGCACATAAATGACACAATACACAATTTATTTATATCTACTGCTTTTTTGAACATAGAAATATTTGTTTTTAATGTAATTTTTTTAATGAATACGTCATAACATTTTTCTTGCTACCAAAAATGTGGTATGTTGGTTGGCCAGCAAATAAAAACAATTCTTCTAACTATCCAATTAACTAACTAATAAACAAACAAAGTAACTAAATAACTAACAGAATAACAGAACATCTCTACCGATGTTAGATGCATACCTTGATGAATATCGGGGGGGAATAGTACTCAGTGCCTCCATCTTGAAGGCTTTTACTGAATTGGATCATTAAGACATCTGAGGTCGAAAATGGTCCTGTACCCCTCTGTTGATTTCTGAACAATGAATCTTACATAAAATCCCAAAATTTTCAGATTAAGTGGCACAGCAATCACTACTTGCTGTTCCTGAGATTGTCGAGGCTGAAAAAAAGGGCCTTGGTTTGCGTCGGGCCGATGTGACAAATAACTTTGTATAACTTGAACTGGGTATGATCCTCCCAGGGTCTTAGACCTAATACCCTCCTAATGACCACTGCTGTAGTTGCAGATTTGCTTGGTAGCAAAGAGGCATTACATATAAATTTGACTGCTAGCTGGATATTGTGGACAGTCTTGGCAATGCCATTGATGATGTCAGACCCCAGCGTGTGACACCAGCCTCTTACCACCATAGCTGTGGTAGCAATGGCAATAGTAGAATTAAATGCTGCACCAGAAAGGATATGCTGCTTCTATATTACAACCTCAATTCTTAAATACTTCGGATTTGTAAAGATGTTAATGTCATTTTCCAATGGTAGTGTTTGTGAAAAATGCGGGCAATGATGTGGCCACTTTAAGTGGCTCGTCTCACTGACTGGTTTCCTCCTGCAGGTTTCAGTACATCCTAATGATTCTTGTGCAGGCATACTATGATCAATATTTAAGGTCTTATATATAAGCTTCAACTAATTACTCTCAAGGTTTGTGTTGAAATCTATGTCCGCCTGGGTTGACACTGCTTCCTCATCAAATGTCCCAAACAGTGGTCAAAGTGGAAATTTAGAAGTAGGATTATGGAGAAATGGCGTATGGAAACACTGAATAGAACAGAAGTCAGTGGAGATTTGTAGTATTTTAATTACATCGGTGGGAGAAGCGCTGGTATGGCATACCCCCATTACACCCCCCACTTGGAGCCCTGGTCCCAAACATATCTGATGTTGCATATGGTTCAGCTACAGATGACTACTCACTCCTCATTGATCTAGATCATTTTGTGGAAAAGTTTTTAAAATCCTCCTCAGGTGGTTTTTGACTGAGGGGCACACTGCTGCAGTCAAGTATCGGCTTTGCCCTCAACAGCCCATCCTCAAGTAGGGGCAGGCAGCCTGTTTTTCTTTTTTATATTTTTACTCCTTTTACTCCTCAATGAAGCAGCAGTACTGGCAGGTGATACAAATAAAAAGCAAATAAACAAATGGTCGTAGGAAGGACACTTATATGCTGCCTTTCTTTTTCCTGTTAGGAATGTCCTCCCGATGGTCGTGCTGTCGATGCTGTGGTTAAGTAATGTGCAAATGTAAAGAAACTGTTAGGTAAGATTTTTATCATTTGTTTAATGAAAAAAAATTGACATCATGGATATAAGATTGAATGGACAAAGTAGGCTAAAGACTCTCAGAAAACAATTACAAAATGAAATATGTTTTTTTCTGATACACAAAAAACCCCACTAGGGTAATACTTTGGTCACTACTGTAACTATATGTGTACTT
The DNA here is from genome assembly GCA_016617825.1 of Platyplectrum ornatum. Classification (NCBI taxonomy): domain Eukaryota; kingdom Metazoa; phylum Chordata; class Amphibia; order Anura; family Limnodynastidae; genus Platyplectrum; species Platyplectrum ornatum. The sequence continues at coordinate 148,402 of JABWIB010000037.1, read as the reverse complement.
TTTCCTAACCTTTGATTTGCTATTATTTGTATCATTGTTTATAAAATTGCTATTGGATACTTTATTTCAATGGATACTGATTAGTTGATACATGTATATGTATTTTATATGCTCTTACTTTAATATAGATAAATATGATATGGATCTTGGGTGTCATCTGTGGGGCTGGGACAGGTACTAGGCTAAGGAGAAGTTTAGGATTAGGCAAAGCATTATTCTTAGCTATGTGTTATTTATTTGGGAGCAGTACAACCAGAATAAATAATGTATTACTGAATTAATAGAACAATGTTGTACTTTTCAGCAATGCATTACTACTTGAAAACATTTTTAATATTATAATATGAGAAAAGGAAAATGCTATATTAAAGAGGAATTGTGTTTTTCAACATGACTCTGAATTTCATTTATGAGTTACAAAAGCGTAGCAAAAGACTAAAGATAAATAAACTAAAAATTATATGAACATCATTTTTGGAGGCTTTTGGAAATAAACACTGGGTTGAAAATATATAATTGATTTGAAAGTGTATATTTGTGAGGATTGTCTGTCTTCAGCAAAACCTGCAGAAAAAGAAGGGAAAGGTACAGAAAACAGAATATATACATAGAAGTTACATAAAAGTGTCATTTAGATTAAACACAGCATGTTCGCGTTTGTTTTTTATTTCTCTAAACAATTATGCATGGTTCTAAATCGAGTTACTTATTTTTACATATTTTTTCTCTTCTATTCTTGTGCAGTCAGGGGGAACGAATCATTTCATTAGGATCAGTTCTCACTGTTTCTAAAGCTTTCCAGACATTTTAAAGTTATGTTGATGGTTAAAAATTCCCTTTTTCATGCCAATAGTCTGTTAAAATAAATGAAATTTCATATATATATATATATATATATATATAGTGGTTTATCTGGTATACTATACTAACGATATAGTGCTTTTTCTTCTAAGCTCCACCCCTTCTGCTAAGCCCCACCCCTTCACAATTTTGTTTGAGATATGTTCTTGCTATGCTTTTTCCTCCTCCACATACCCTATCTGTGTGGAGATTGTATGTTCTTCCTGTGTCTGTGCGGGTTTCCTCCTGATGCTCTGGTTTCCTCCAACATCCCAAAATACATGCTGGTAGGTTTATTGGCAGCTATCTAGACTATTCATATTGTATGTAATCTATTGTATTATATATATATATATATATATATATATATATATATATTCCATACACAGATCATTAGCATAAAAAGAAATTAATTAAAAGGCTGTAATAGAGATTTTTAGTCCAATATAAGAGAAATCATTGATTTCTCCAACAATGCTTCTTTATTAAATAGAACAATAGGTTCTCAATAGGTGACCTAAATTGTCTCAAGTAAACTAGAAACAGAACTGTTTGTTCTACCTTTCTGTTTTTCCTTTTCACTTATTCTATACGTCTATTCTTTTGGCAGATAATGCATGGATGATGAGAACTGGAAGTTAAGACAAGGCAGACACTCACAATGACAAGTATATAAAAGGTATAATAAAACTAATCTGGATCTGTACTTAAGTGCCTGTACATGCTGAGAGATGATGTCCCTTTGCAGCCATTCCTTATATGCTGAAAAGAAAAATGGTCCCATTGCAAAGTGAAGATTAGTATCTCAGCCTTGTGAATCTTACTGCTCTTACAAACTGTACTAAAACACTCAAGAACAATGCTTATCTTACTTAGTCTTCAGATCTATAAAACTGCACATGTTAGCTTTCAGAGATTATAATCTGTTCTATGGGAAACTGTAAAGTTGTCAGATAATCACTAGTTAGGAGGATCGGTCAGATCGAGACCCCATTTCTTGTTACTAATTGGCCAATATCAGATATTTTCTTCACTGAAAGATCTGGTAAATCATGCAGATTATCACTTGCAGATTATCACATGCAGTGTTTGGTGACATTTAATATAGAATTACTGTTTAATTCCGAGATGGAATTTTTCTATGGGTTCATAATAATGGAACCCTTCTAATGGCAATTATTACTCCTTTAGCCAAATCTTGGCCTGATATCCCTGTTACAATATATGTTACCAGCAGTAAAACTGAGTAGAAATTTGTGGGAGATTTTGGGAGTCTCTCAAGTTGAGCTTTACTCGCAAAAATATCATATGACCTGTCTTGATATAGGGCGGATTACATATGTAGAAATATGCATATTGCAAATATGAAATCACTGTTGTGTGACCTGACCTGGTTTTCTTTAATGGTTTTATTACATTAGAGCTGGGGGAACATATTTTTGTCTGTACTGTATAACGTAAAGTTTGTAAGAACATCTTGGACAACCCTGCTAGGATCAAACACTCTATGGCTGGGTTGGTATGGGGATAGGGTTGGTATGGGGATAAAAATGAACTGCCAGTGTAAGAAGATGTCACATTTGTGGGATCTTCTCAAGGAAGGACACCAATGTAAGTAATTAAAGATTTATATACTGGTGAATATGTTGCTTAGCAACGTACTTTAATGGTTCCCTGATAGGCAAGTCTGATGCTGGTGGTGTGTGGAGGCCAGAGGTAGATGTGCGGACCTCTGAACTCACAGGGACCTAGGCAACCGGCAAAACCGCCTATGCCCTGGACCATGTCTGCCCAGGACTTTTAGAAATAAGGATCAGTGTATAGAGACATTACATTTTTTTGTGAAGGTTCAAGAGAAATCTCAGTTAAAGACAAAAAATTAATAAATTATACATCATTCTTTACTAACGTTCCTTCACTTTCCTAGTAAAATCCCTGATATGTGCAGAAATGACAGTTGAAGGTGCTTTGTAAATTCCGGAAGGCAGGGGAAAAAAAACCTCAGTCGTGATGACACTGACATCCTAAAGCAAAAAAAACTCTGTCAGTTGTCAGAAGGTATAAACATGAAGGAAACTGACGGCTTTAACACACTTGAAAAAGCAAGAGTGATCCAGTCCAATGTGCCAGCAGAAAAGCAAGACCTTTTCTGCGTTCTTATGTTTCAACATGTTTTGCTAGTGCAGATAACAGTGTTTCGATCATTTCTGCTTCTCCGTCATGAAAACAACAAATGTTATACTGAAATGTTAATTTAATAGAGCAGAATTATTGATACACAGGCTTTGTGGTGTATTCTTGTGTTTCTTGCATAGCTGGGAAGACAAATAAGGAAAGTTCAGATTTATAGCCCATAATACTGGAGTGAGTGTTGGAGAGTGTTGGGCCAGTTTATTATGTGCAAAAATGTATTTTTTCTTTTTTTGCTATAACCGAGACACACTATTTACCCATCATATGATGATATGATGAGCTGATCCAATCCTACTGTTACAATAAAACACTAGTACAACTTAAAATATCAAATTCTAACAACCTTACTAAAGAGTAATGGGCTCTATTCACAAAATTCATTTTCAGGTAATAATGCCTGTTTTCTATGATGATCCATGTAAATAACACATTGTTGGTTTGTATCTTCTCAATGTAAGCCAGTACTTCATTATGTGTATCAATTATGTTTTTCAGCTGAGTTTATCATTCTACTCCACTAGGACTATTAATAACCCCATATAGGAGTAATAATAACATCAATAATACCATTTTATTGTTAACATTCCAGCAATTCCACCCACTGACCTCTACTTTTTTTTCACTTTTGTGTTTTTTAACATTTATAACTCTTTGGTTCTGCCTGCTTGCCATGCCAGACCCTAATTGTATGTTTTGCTTCCTTTCTGCTTGTGGTATTTATATATGCTCTACCTGTTCACTGTTTACCCTGTAGCATGCCTTGTGTTGTTGATCTTATGTTTTGTTCTGGCTCTGCCTAGTTTTTCTTGGGAATTATTGGGAACAAAATTTATGCAAACAAAAAAAAATAAGAATTGCAATAAACATATAGATTTTTTTAAAATGTACGAGCCTACATCTATGCTTAATGTAGTTGAAAGCTCCTGCTAGTATGAAGCATGACAATCGTTCCAAAGTGACTGCAAGCGCTGCTTCTATCACGGCTGCTCCTCTCATGGCTGCTCAAAAGAAGGATTACAAACACATAACTGCAAGCAGAGGAGGAGGAAGGTCAGATCCATAGTGGAACGCCATATGAAATTGGCGATAATAGGTATCGGCACGGATTGTGAATCTCCATTCTGACCTATAATAAATATGAGAAACTGCTTGGCAGCATTCTAAAGAGAGTGGCAACGATATTTACTGATAATGTTATTGCTAGATATGGTTAACGTGGTATACCAGTTTAATAAATGTTACAAACTTTCATTTTAATGCTAAATACCTTTTTAAGTGGAAGTTAGTAAATTGAGGATTTAGTCAAGAGGGGGAAAAACCATGTTGAATTGCAGGGGAGGTAAAATGAATGTCAGTGTGTGCATGCAGGGAGAATACTTTTCTTTAGCATGTTGCACAAAGATACTGACCAGCGTTACTATTACACTGTTATTACACTTGTGCTAGAAAAATGTTGGCAACTAATGAAATTTAACATTCCTGCAATTCAACATGGTTTTTCCCACCCAAGTCATTAGTACCTAAAGATCTGAATCTGGCCCTTTTGTGAGCATGTCCAGTACTAATTTCCACCACACATCCGCCTGAAAATAACGACTAGTAATTATAAATATAAAGAATATTTCTGCAGATTCCATATCACAGAAAAATAATGTATAACCAGTTAAGATTTGTTATAGTGTTAGATATCTTGCAACATCCATGTAGAATATTACTGTGTAGTTTTATTATAAAGTACCATAATTTAGGAACAATTGTATCAATCCTATGGAGGAATTTAGAAAGAAGTTTTACTCGGATACTGCTAGGAAATTGAAAAGATGTCAACAAAAACAAAGTTATCAAGGTGTATAGAAATTATAAATCACAGCTATGCTTTTTCAACAATTTGCCTTACTGTAGAAAGTTTGTAGTTAAATAAGATAATTGTATTTAGGACATTGTACTGGATGCAGAACTAAGGTTTTTGAAATTTTCTATCCTAAAAACTGCACATACAAATTTGTACGGTGCTGAACTAGGTCAAATGTAGAGTATACTCCATACGTATCCACTCTCATCATGTGTATTTAGTTGTGTGTGTAAATCGCTGAATGTTGCAAACACTGGATGCGACCCATAAATCTGGTCAGTTCTTCTGAATTTATAAATAAAATTACTCTCCCATTACTGACCCACATATGCCATGCACAGAGGTTAGGGGTCTGTGGATTCCATAAGAATTGGAATGCTTGATTCATATTCTGTGTTTTTAATATTTCTTGTATTTTTGTTATTTGGACCTACAATTCTATAACACTTCCACAGCATGGTGTAATTGCATGAATATTTTAATGTTCCCTTTGCTCTATCCAAAAATGATGTATTCCATTTACTATGGCAGTGAAGCTTAGCTTACTGCAGTGAAGAACCTAAAGGCATGGGCATTATGCCAGAAAATATAGAACCGTAATTAAAAGCATTACACTTAATCCTGGTCTATTCCAAGTAGTTGAGCCCAGAACTCTGCTAAACCTCTTTGATGATTAATTCATTTTTCTGAAACATGATATTTTTCATAGGACAGTGTAGGTGTCGGTATATTTCACAGGCAATAAATCAAGAGAGCTATGAACGATGAAAGAGGAACAACATGTTTTTGTTTCTGAACACTTTAGGGCCTCTCTAGTGAACATTGCCATCATTAAACTTACATAGAGCCAAAGACGTATGTTTGTCCATGTTTAACAAATAATGTCCAGAATATCAAAGCACAAAAAACATTTTAAATCTTCATTATAACAGCAATAAGGAAATAAGGAACACATTAGAATCCAGTAAGCCATATGATTTCAGAACTTGATGTTGTGTCACACACTGGCCTAAATTCACTAAGTGGGGAGTTTGCAGGGGAATTGAAAAGTGGGGATGTTGTCCATAGCAAACAATCAGATTCAAGCTCACATTCTCCAGTATGTAAAATGAAACAGAGCTCGAATCTGATCGGTTGCTATGGGCAACACCCCCACATTTCAATTCCCCTGCAAACTCCCCACTTAGTGAATTTAGGCCACTGTCTTCTGTATTGTCATGCAGGACAACTATTGCTGTTGACTGACTTCACCATCAGTCAGTGGGATCCATTATTTCATGAAAGGACAGGGATCAACAGAGATACGGGTAGAAGGAAGTTCTAAGGGAAGGAAGCTTTAAATCTTAATTCTTATATACGCTAGTATTTATCATCAGCTAATTCTACTTGTTAAATACCTGCATGTACACGCCAAATGCACAAGTGGATCCCGCAGCATACAGAATATCATTCTATACACAAGGGTATCCATCCCCTAGGTTGTTCCTGCCCCCCATCCACCTAAATTAAACAAAGTGTGCGGGGAAAAAGATTTAAATGAAACAAATGGGGCTTGGGTTTGACCTGATTCATGCGGTCAGTAGTCACACGGACCGCTGATCCACACAAACTACTTAGAGCAGGGGTCTAGCAAAGTAAGAATGTAAAGAGAAAAGCCAAAGCAAAGTTGTCAACTTGAGATATCTGCACTGTATTGAAATGAGAAAAAGGAAAGCTTAGCAGGTCCTACATGCTACCCCGTAGTACGGTTGGTAGAATTATATCCCCCAAGAGGTATAGACAAAACTTAAGTTTTAATAGGATACACTAAAATGAAATACATCATTATAAAAAAATAAGTCATTAAAAATAACAACAAAAACAAATAAATCCTGTGAAATATGGTCACAAAAGGCATTACTGATAATCAAAAAATATACTGATCTAAAGTGTCCCATACGTAAACTAGCTATATTGATGAAGAGGGGGAAGGGGCGGGGCTTGAGCGGGAAGGGGAGGAGTTGGGGCGTGCCGAGGCAGAAGTGGAAGAGATGGTTAGGTAAGTAAAAAATGATATCTAATTACACCCCTAAAACTCATAGTTGCACAATGCATGCAGAGCAATACAAAGCACAAATGTTCTCCTAATATGTAATAATCTCCCAAACATCAACACTAGTGTCTGATACAGAAAAATAAATAAGGTTATAATAATAAAATAATATCTGTAATAGGTTTAATTTGAAATAGTTTATGTTGTTCCCTAAAGAAAACACAAGTGAATTACTAGCTTTCTACTGATTATGTCATTGATTAGAGTGTGCTATAAACATCAAGCATAACAATGTCTCCATTATAGAAATGCAATGTTTATGGACAGTAAAAAGATCCAGCACTAAACACACAATTAGAAGACTTAGATCATTAAGACTCTACAAGAACATATTTCAACCCCCAAAAGACAGCACTAAAATAGCCTCAGAAATGCAAGTATTTGTTTCCCTGCTTATGTATGCAAATAGCCATTTTCCATAGCTCTGTAACAAAGGTAAACAGACTTCAACTTCTGTGAAATATTCCCATAGTTCACATCCACAGGCTGAAAGCACAAGATGCTGGTTTCCTAAATAAGTTTTCTCAGCCACTGAATTTGAGCATCTTCTCTACAAAGGCAAAGCTGCGGGCTGCATGGCAGAGATAAGGTTTTTAAAGTGCTTCTAGATGGCAGCAGTTAGAAAATATAATCACAAAATGCTATTTGATTAAGTCTTCCATTTTGCTGTTGTTAAAATTCACAAGGAGAACCGCTCCAGGCCACCAAAGCTGTTTTATGCGAGATAATCAATGTATATGGCATGCAAGAGTATATTAACTGAAGGAGTCATCAGCACCCTCCAATATTATTATTTACACCAGCCATTACTTTCATTCAGTGTGAAGGAATTACACAGTTTCAAGGACAAGTGTGCAAGGAAACCTACAGAGCTACATGGACCTGTCTCTATTGGCATGCTTGTTTCATGTATAATACACACAGTGTTCAAGATGCAGATTAAAGCAGACGTCACTTATACCAGGAACCTGAAGTATACTTCCATATATTTGCAGTTTTGTATGCAAGCAGGGATTCAAACAAAATTGGGGCATTTAGGACAGGGATGCTGCCTTTTGGTTTCTCCCTCCTGGAAGAAGCCAAAGGCCAACACCATGGGGGTTGGGCATAGGGTTTGATTTATGTAAATCACACCCAAACCTTGCCCCTGGACGGCAAAAGCGTCACGACTTAATGTCATTAACCCGCCCAGCACTGTAATGCTCCGGGCTGAGGCAGTGATTGAATGATGAAAGTCCAGGGAGATTTGCAGACTCTCTCAGGATACCGGAATAACTACCCGAAATTCAGGAGTCTCCAGGACATTCTAAGAGAGTATACAACAATAAAATAGTGAACACCAAAAAAGGTGCTAGAGAGTTCAAATCTGAATAGCCTAAAGTTCAATAAAGTCTCGAATTCTCACATTGAGTTCATACAGTACGTAGTTTTTCAAAGGAACAAAAGTCTATTTATCGGTGACCTTGCCTCANTGTTCGATCCATACGGGTCCAATTCCAAAAAAAAGGAAAAAATACATATATGGTGAAGCCTGTTATATACAG